>OX419633.1:9755578-10355578 GCA_948473465.1 Lithophane ornitopus
ACTTAATTTTGCAGTTGTAAAAACATGTTCTCCCATACATTCTGTATCGGAGAACAGGTTTTATAACTACAATGTTAAGTTTGTTTTATAAATTCATCCCAACTGCGGAACCCTTTCATTGTGCATAGTACGACATGCACTTGGCTGGTTTTTAAAATTAACTTACTACTTAGCTTCTGCCCGCGACTTCGCCCGCGTGTTTCTTGTTTTAAGCTAAAATATATCCTATGACACTCGTCAATACTGTAGCTTCACATTAGTGAAAGAATTTTCAGAATCGGATCAGTAGCTCCGAAGTTTATACCTCGTTTTTCATCTATACTAATATTAATATCATTTAACGGAATCAACGGAACCATTAAAGAATATTATCAATTACTTACGTAGGTACTTTCCTGTTCCAAGTGCTAAATGCTTTTTACGCTCCAAGACTTAGTTCGCTAATTTGATTTTAAATTAAGAACAGCGTATTTGTCAGATTATAACACCACACATCCCCATGAATCATCATGATAATGTACTTTGCGAATTATTTAGAAATTCTCATTTATATTAAGATGACAGTTCACCTTGGAAAACCATAATTATAATTACTTACGTGAATATAGATAGATAATAATAAATAATAATAATAATAAAATAATATAAATTTCAACTGTATAACTATCCCGGTTCATGAGATATAGCCTGGTGACAGACGGACAGACAGACAGCGGAACCTTAGTAAGTAATAGGGTACCGTTTTACCCTTTCGCTACGGAACCCTAAATATCGGCGAACTATAAATCTTAAGCGGTGTGCACGACTGTCAATTCGAAAGACTTTTGCTTTATGAAAACAAAGATGGCGCGTACTCAGTACAAAACCAATTCAAATGTCAGTTGTCAAAATGTACAGAAAAAATCGTTTTGACACAAGATTAAACTGTTCCATAATATACAGAACTGTTTGACACCTAGCGTGTGCACTGTCTGAAAATGGATAGGATTTTGAATTCCATAACAAGTTTGGCGTGTTATAAGAACGCAAAAATCTCAAATTACATACAATGTTTAGGTATATTTTTGTAGTCCAGTATAAATATCCTGTTATAGGTGATTGTACCTGCCTACACAACATTTTTATTTTATGATCATTATGTAAAGGCTTACCGAAATAGCTTTTAAGATGTATTTGGATTATTAAGAAATAAAATGCTAAATTATTTTAATTATAGGCAGCACCAATGACGCCGTGGTTTGTATAAAGCCGAAGGCGTTGGATTGACTTTCGAGAGGTCGTGTGTACACGGCTACACATCAAGTTATACATTTCCAGTTTATGCTGTTCTCGCATTTTCTTTTTTTTTGGTACCACAAACTATTGCGTAATAATGCTTAATACTACTACATAGATTATAGAACATTTAGGTAATTTTAACGCAACCAGCACCGCATTGTATAGGATTTCTGTACAATGCGAGGTCAGCTTATACTGGAAATATATAGCTGGATGTGTGGCCGTGTGTATGACTAATTACATTATATTGCCGTGAATCCACTTCTGTTAATGAATATCTAAGCTTTTTAAGAAAGATTAACAGGTTTAGTTATAAGTAGATAATCTACCTACATCTTAAATTACCAAGATTACCTTAAAATCTTAAAATCAAAATTTTTCACTTGAATACTACAGCTGTTCAGCAGCTGCCGATAGTTTCTTCGTCACACTCTGCCTCTAAATTAATCGACAATTTTTAATCACTTTACCTTCTTTGAATAAAACATTTGTTTTAGCACAAAGATTTATAGCTAAGCAAAAAATAAAAATTGCCGTTCTTGATCCAAAATTTAATCGGATTAATGGAAGGATTAGATCACAATAAATCTTTGGAAGTGTAAATGTTGGCAAAAAGAAATGGTTTTATTTACTTTCAAATGACTAACTACAATTAGCTGCACGGGTCGATTGAAGGATAAACTTGTCACCAAGCCTTGGAACCGGTTAAAAAAATACCGGGTTTCAGTTTTCCTCCGAACTTTTCTAAAGAACGCGAACGTTTACAGATATTTTAACCGAAATTAACCGGTTTATTCGACGACCGGCATGTTGGTGAAAGCTTTACAACTTTTGACTACTTGTGAGGATGTCGCGCTGAATAAAAACTGAAGTGGTAACCGGTTTTTATTGCTCTAAACCGGTAAATCCGAAAAAACCTTTATTATAATACTCTTCCAAATACCGGTTTAAAAAAAACCGGTATAGTTTAACGAAACCGAATGTAAAGGTTTGAGAATTTAACCGGTATCTGAGCCTTGCTTGGCAGCTTATCCTTCGATTGACCCTGTGACATATCGAGACCTCCTCCGTGCTTCAGAAAGCACGTTAGCCGTTGGTCTTATCTGTCATTCGTAGATCTTTGACAGTCGTCGTTACGGGTAGTCAAAACGTCAAAAGTCAGCGTGGCTTACCGTGTATCGTGGGTAGTGTTGCCAATTTCGATTTGTTTTAAATCGTTGTAGATCGGGTAAAGTTAAGGTTTAATTTACTGTTTCGCAACAAATATTAAGTACTATAGTTAATCTGAATTTAATCGTACCTATATTATTAGTCAAAATATCCTTTCCTGCTGCCTTCACCAGTTCTTCTCTGGTGATCCATGTCGACGAACGTTTAAATTTTTATATTTTCAATCATGTTAACCATTGACGCGTAAGTGAATGAGTCGGCCTGGACAGGTATTGATTTATCCGGACATTTAGTGTCCTGATCAGGTGCATTTACGTACGCGTCCCCAGACCCTTGCAAATCGGGACGTCCCGCCCAATTCGGGACACCTCGCAACGCTAATCGTGGGTATCGTGTTACCCAGTAACTGGGCTGTGGAGGTTATATAGGCAGTCGCTCCATGTAAAATACTGGTATTCAGCTGCGTCCGGTTAGATTGGAAGCCGACCCCAACATAGTTAGGAAAAGTCTAGGCAGATTGATTGAATGATTCTCAGATACCTCTTGCTATTCATCGTTCGAACTCTTTTATTACTCCATTATTTATTTGGCCTCAATCAATATATTTTATCTATACGGTCGATACTATATTTATTGCCCAATTAGGAATACATTTGCTTCATCAATTTTAATTTCTTGGTATTTAGTTCGGAAAATTGTTTAATGTGCTTAAATATGTATAGGAGTCATTAATTCCGTAGATGTGGCCTGGTCAAGCCCAACATTGCCGCCAAAGGCACCAATATTGGTGGGAATAATGCCGTCAATGCACACTCCAACTGGCATGGCAAATTGTAATCGAAAAACGATGTTATAAATTAAAAAGTTTTCCTGAAATTGACAAACTGCAGATAAAAGTCTCTTCTCATGTGCAGAAGCAATAATTGTTCATCACCACGGTTGTTCACTTCGCGAACTCAGACCAAATAGAAATCCAAGACAGGCGCTGCGAACAATACAGTGAAGCATGCCAAAACTACACCACCGCTCCGTGCATACACGCTCACACGCTCACATTTACAATCAAACTACACCTCACTAAGTGCACAGAATTATGTTTCCGAACCCGGCCTCACGTCACTGTTGACAGTTGGTGCAGAAGAAATGTACCCGTGTATCTACGGGTGCTACCACATCGTCCACACCCTATATCTAATGTAGTAAAATGTAAATGTGATGATAGCATTAAAAATGTACAAGTGAACGCTGACGGGCATCACGTTATATAATGCCTATTAACGTTTAACAACGCCCCATAACATAATATATCACTAATTAACGTGAAATCGTATATGAATTGACCACACGTCAACACGTTTACAACAATCTGACATTACCATGTCAAAACATGTTAATTATAAATAATCTATTACACATTGTAACAGCGAATCAATTTTCACGCCTCCCCCTTTAGACTTAGGCCAATTATTTTTTGATATTCGGTTAGCCCATGACCTAAAGAGGTGCCATAAAGAATATAAATTGAAAATCTAAAAATAAAAATTTCTAATGAGGGTTATCGCGTATGAATTCGCCGCTAGAGCGCGCTTGAGTAGAGTGAGGTCTCCGAAATGTCAAATGTCTCTGACATTGCACTGTTTGCGGGATTTCATATCGGGAATTTTTACTTATTACTCATAATTTTTGTAAATTTTATAACATTCCTGATTAATTATGGCTTAAAAGTTAAAGTAACAAACTCAGGATCTAATTTGGTAGCACGTGGAGTGGAGGAAGAATAATATTAGTCTGCTTCAAGCTTGCCAGTTTTAGGAACATTATAATGTAAATAATATATAATGTTTTAAAATGTAATAAAATAAACATAATATAATGGGTACCTACGTAAACATATTCAAAACATATGAAAATAAAAGTGACAGGACCTTACTCGTCAGTGGCGCCAACTGGTGAGCACAAAAACTATTACAGTAGACTAATAATACGGAATTGTGCACAATTGAATCAAGCCCACGAAATGTTGAATTAAATTCAAGACAAAAGGTCGGTTCGTTACAAGGAACTTTCCCAAGGATTTTCTTTGATCATTTTCTCGTAAAATTACTTGATATTTTCTCCTTTAACTCTCAATCAACGCTGATTAGTTGGTGATTAATCTCCCTATTATATTGTTTTGTTGCTTCATTTGCTATTAAAACTAAAGCTGAATAATGAACCGATGTTAATTTAACGAATTCTTGTCTATGGAACAAGGTTCTGGATTAATTGGGGATCGTGTATTATCGGATAACATTAACTTATATGAATAAAAACTGGGTTATAATAGAATACCAACAGAATACTAAATAGGTTGGAATATAAAATTTTGTAACTATATTTTGATTTAAAAGAGTGTCCGCGGAGTTGCATTGCCGTTCTTCTCCATAGGAACCTACTACACTTTGGACTGGACAACTAGCTTCATCTTACCATTCAAAAGTGCCTGTAATTGGTTTATTTGAAATAAATGCTTTGAGTTTCAGAATACAAAGTATTGCGTAAACATGGTTGTATTTAGACCATCAGGTTTTTTACTAACACGACATCCATTTTCTGCAAACATAGTAAGTTTACTTACATTCCTGTACAAACATTGTAACAAAAAAGGCTCTCCTTCACCAAAAAGCCACGTTCAAGTTTCCTCCATATAATGTTTCTGATCAAAGCTAAGGTTTACCTGTACGTAGCTTTCCCTAACGAATGAACTGGGGCGAAAATGTTTGTAGTTACCAAACAAATATCTAAGATAGGAGGTTCGTTCGCTCCGTGTGTACTAACAACAAACCATTGGAAAATGGCCGATATATCACACGGAGTTACACCAAATATATTCGCAGAACAACCTTTGTTTTATGTGAGAAATAAAACCAAAATAAACGACAGAGATGTAGATTATGTTGTACGCTGTGAGGCTGAGAAATATCAGGCTCTAGAACATAAACATGCAAGATAAACGTAATACACACTTGTTTATCGAAAGGGGGAATCTTGAGATACGTAAATAGTGAATGAAATGAGTTTCGAATACCTATATGGTGTACAAGATAACAGAAAGGCAGCGTAAAGCCTTAGTGAGTGAAATCCTACTTGAATATAAACATTTTTTTAATGAAAAGTCTCTTAAAATTCGAGGAACAAGAATTCTATGAGACATTACAGAGAATTCAAGCATCAATATCGATATTATTTCAATAATATTGCTATCTTGTTGGAAGCTAAATTGTCATTTCACCGTTCAAACCCGTAGCGGTGGTTGTTTTCATTGAATAGTTTAGATACTTCAATGTCTATTGAAGCATCAATATCGCGTTTATTTCATTCATGGTTTCTATTTCTATGTCTTATTTATCGTATTGTTTTGCATTTCAATGGTTTGTTCGTTTATTCAATATTTTTTTTATAAAATTCTGAAAAATATACCAGCACGGGCACTTTTCCATTTCAAATGGAAAGGAAGAAGGGACACATTGGAAAAATCCTTGTTATAAAACTCTTCAGATCAAACGCTCTGCGGAAGTATTTGCCCATTGCTTCTAGATTGTAATCCTCTTAACTCTTAAGCTCTGACCACTTTGATGAAGTTCATCAACTGTTTCAAATATCTTTAGCTGATTTTTGCTTCCAGCAATAATCGACCGATTCTTTATGTATACGTGCGTTTTTTTTTATTTGTAAGTATTTAATTTAAATTGTTCAGTAGAAATTTAGATCGTATCAATAGTAATGTTTAGAATATCAATTTTAGGATCTTTTAGCTATCAACCAAATTGTTTGTCGGCAAAATCAGTCGTGTTATTGTTACTGCCTCATTTAATTTTATGGTTTCTGTAATAGCTCACAACTTTCCAACCAAAGGTAATATGGCATTACCATTAATGTTACCACTAACAAAATAATTATCAAAGTTAAAAGCATCGAAAGAGTGCTAAGTAAAATACTTGACCAAAACTTCGTTAGACATAATGTAATCTACACCGACGAAGTTCTTATGATGGTATAAGTAGTGCTTGTATATTATCATGCACATTGCGCGAAAACGGCTGATACTTTTTTAATAACGCTCTTAAGAGAGGGCCCGAAGAATATTAATTTTCGTTCCCTACGAAGTTGAAGGGAAGTTCTTCCTTATCGTAGATGTTTATTAGCTTTTCATGTGTTCGCGGCTGATGAAGTTATTACATCACTGTTTTGGCTTCTTTTAATTTGCTGTTTATTGGTTTCAGTTGGGTTTTACTTTATGATATTTTTGTTTTGGGAGTGTAGCTATCGTCAGTAGGTAGGTAATTGATGTGAGCAGCTAGAGAAGAGGCTGTCCATGGAAAAGTAGTGTAAGAGGATGCAAAAGATGAATAAAAAAGAAGTAAACACTGAGATGACAACTAGTAGAAGTGTATATTGAAAAATAAGATGAATATTGCGCTACTTCGCAATTTCCTCACGATGTTCTCCACTAAAACTGTTAGCTAAGGGCAATATTTTTTTTACAGCGAAACAGTAAGACAGTCATTTTGAAATATCACCACTTTCAGCCCTTGAAAACGTAATGAGATTCAGAGCTAAATAATGAATGGAGAATACTGCCGCGACGGTGGCGCCGCCAATCAAGTTGCAAGAGAACTACTTGAACAACCCAGTTACCGTCTTGATGCAGTACATGAATTACCTACCATTGTGAGAACTTTTGAATTAAATGGCTCTGTTGGAATAAGAGAAGAGGCCACCAGGGTAGCCCACGAAATTCATATTTTCGTTCTATTTTTTAGTAATTTATAAGTTAATCAAAATATGATTCGCGACCGTAACAAATATGAATTTGCAGAATTAATGATCAATCTGCCTAGCCTTTTCCCAACTATGTTGGGGTCGCCTTCCAGTCTAACCGGATGCAGCTGAATACCAGTATTTTACATGGAGCGACTGCCTATCTGAATTCCACAACCCAGTAACTGGGTAATACGTTAGACTGGTTGTCAGACTTTCGGGCTTCTGACGACTCGTAACGACTGTCAAAGATCCATAAATGACAGCCGGGACTAACGGCTTAACGTGCTTTCCGAGGCACGGAGGAGTCTCGATATGTAAAAATGGTCACCCATCCACGGACCAACCCCGGCAAGCGTAGCTTAACCTGATGGATCGACCCGAGCGGCTGTTATTTCTTAGCCACGAGCTCCTCAGAATTAAAGATAATCATTGTAATTCTGCAAAACACATCTCCCTTAGAAAACCTGGATTTGACTTTCAGTGTCCATAAATGAAATGTTGCAGCGATTTTAGATGAAAAATTCTGCTCAAAGCTCTATAAAATATAAAAGGTTGTCTCCATTGTCTTTGTAACTAGTCTCCATAAATGTTGATGTATGAAAAAATTGGCTATCAGCCGCAGATGGGCTTGCTAGCGGCAAATTATTTACTGCCCCACTAAAACTTGCTGTTCTGAACCCTATCACAATCTTCTGTCGATTTACCGAAACTTTGCTGGTAAAAAAAATGAAAATGTATTGTCATAAGCATAACATACATAACATAAAATCACGCCTGTATTCCCCAAAGGATTAGGCAGAGACCCTTTAGTTATGGGGCGCCTCGGGTTGCTTGCGGGAGTGATGATGATGACGTCACGCTGGAGTAGTTGCACGAAGGCTGTGCTGACGTTCATATTCGGGGTCACCAATTTAGGGGTATGAGGAACAGGGTGTAAAGTTCACTCATACTCCATAGAAAAGGGAGGACCCTCCAACCAGACGGGTGTTGTGTCTGGCGGGCAACTGCCCAACGAATGATGTTGGGTTCTTGTATATATGTCCATTGCACGGTAAACTTTAATTGCGCGATGCACGATTTATGTGACGTCTGTCTGACGTCAGGTCTTTGATGCGCAGTTCGCATGTGGCGATGTAGATACCGCCACAAGTCTATTGCCATCAACCGGGCACAATTCCAGACTTCGAGCTGTTACTGAAAAATTCCAGATGGAAAAACCCAATAACAATTTGCCGGATCCGGAAATCGAACCCAGGACCTCATGCACAGTAGTAGCGCTTGCGACCACTAGACCAACGAGGCAGGCATTGTCATAGATGCACAACAAACAAAGAAAAATAAACTTAACTTCGTCATCAGTATCTTCGAAGCCACCTTCTTGTGCCAATATCCAATCAAATCAATCAATCAAAAGTCATTTATTCAAACTAGGCACTTTTCGAACGTCATAATTACATAAGACAGTCCCCCAAAACGCCCACCCTTCACCACTTCCTAGTGCTTTAGCTGGGAAGAAGAAGTGGCACAACAAACTCCCCAGCAGCACAATTGTCTGTTCAGTTAGAAAAAAAATTATTCTATACAAAAGTATGCAAAATCATTTACATTACGCAACATAAAACATAAATCCAATTATAAGCCATACGTCAGCTAGCACACGCCAATATACCAACCATAATAATAATAATTGTCCATATTGTAGCCAATAAGCCTGATATTGTGGTGATAGATCGACGAGAGCGCCGTGCAATGATTGTTGATATCGCTGTCCCTCATGACGAGAATCTCGTGAAAGCTGAGAAAGATAAAAAAATCAAGTATCTTGACTTAGCACACGAGATTGTCGACATGTGGGAGGTGGACTCTGCAATCATTGTACCGATAATCGTTACGGTCAATGGCTTAATAGCGAAGAGCCTCGACCAACATCTCAGGAGGCTCTCATTGCGCGGCTGGGTCAAGGGCTTGATTCAGAAAGCAGTACTCCTGGACACCGCACGCATAGTGAGGAGGTTCCTCTCTCTAGAGCCCTGACCACCGGCAGCTTGGACCCTGATCCTGGTGCCGATGGGCTACTAGTTTTTATATTTTTAAATGTTTTTTTTTTTAATGTTTTTTTATAAAAATATTTAAAAATGTAAAAATTATGTTTTGAAAAAGGAATAAATGATAATAATAATTGTCCATAGCCATCTTATACTAACTAATATAATATTGTAAATGCGAAAGTGAGTTCGTCTGTTTGTTTGTTACGGTTTCACGCTAAAACGGCTGAACGGATTTAGAGAAATTTGGCACATGGGTACACCATGACCTGTAATAGGACAAAGGATAATTTTTATCCCGATACTCCCACGGAATCGAGACGGGTGAAACCGCGGAGCGCAGCTAGTTATCTCATATTTCCAGTACCATTCTATGCTAATCACTGACATTCTGCCTTCAGGCCCAATTTCCTCATCCTTCATTAAAGCCGACCAACACACAGACAAGAAGGCTGTATATCAATTCAAATTAATCCCTGCAAAAGAAAAACCTTTTTCCCATTATTAAGATAATAATAGAAGATAAAAGAGGTAGTTGGGGCACCCTTAGCCCTGCCACACACGACCGCGAGGCATGGTCGCATCGACCAACGTGTCGCGCGATTCCGTGATAACGTGATCCCCGCGTTCATATGTCACTTTTTGTTCAGAAAACCGGAAGGCGCCCTGTGTCGGTGCGACCACGCGTTTCGATTCATTTAACAAAAAGTGACATGAACGCGATGATAACGTATTAGCGTGACGATCGCTTTCTATTAGGACGCAGTCTTAGCCCTGCCGCATACGACCGCGGTCACATCAACGATAAAAGCGATGCTTGCTGCGAGCATGGTCGCGGTCGTGGTCGCCCAGTGCCCGAGCACCCTTAAACAAACAGAATTAATCATTAGATTAGCATCGAACAAGATCCAGGTAATTGAACGGAAATGTAAGGCAGGGGCAAGGGTCACTCGGTTCCGGCGCGTCTTGTGGCTTCACGGTGTATTATTCATGGTGGGGCTATGGAAGCAGCGGGGCTAAGAATTTGTTAATTTTTGTTTTCGTTTATTTTGGCAAAAAAAATGGTTACCTATAGGAAAAATTTGTATTTTATGTTAATAATGGTTCTCTAGAAAAAAGCACAACCCAAATTGAAAGGTAGTATAGTAACAAGTACCAACTGAAATTAGTTCAGGGTAGTTTCTGCGTGTATCTAGTTTGTAGAGTTGTATCTTTACTTGTAGATACCAAAGTCAAGGCCAACCAAGGCTTCAATTGCTGTATGTAACCAATCGCCATTAACTATAAAGCAAGTACGTTCTATTACGTATATTTTATATAGAAACAAGCTTCTACATTCGAAATATCACTCTTGTGATCATAAATTTCATCAAAACTAACTTTGGAAATAAATTTTAATTGGAGAATACAATGTTTATTTAACGAAAAACTTCAAAGTAAAGAAAAGCTCGAACGCTTTGTTCGTTCCATTTGATAACTATTCGTTACATGAAAGAAGCGAACATAAAAGGATCACGTTGTTATTAACTGTTAACAAGTTATACAAAGGAACGTGAATAGTTATCAAAAGATATGAAAAGTGAAAAGCTTGCGAACGCATAGTTATTAACTTTAGAATTATAAAAGTTAGTTTTTAATAACTTAAAAGTCTTGCTTCTGAAGCTGTATACTTTGATATAAATTGATTAAAAGCAAATTGAAATGAGTGTCTAAATATATTAAAGTTTTCTTACTGAGTGTAATTAGGTAAGTAATTTCTCACCTCAATATCAAATCTCTTTGAAGCTTACTGTGAAAAATAAATCAAATAAACTAGCTTAATTCGATTCACAAAGCCTTTTTCACTATAATTTCTATAAAAATAACTATGTTTATTATTATTGTGTAGAAAAACAGTAACTGCTTGGGAGTTTGTTGCGCCACTTCTTCTTCCCAGCTAAAGCAATAGGAAGTGGTGAAGGGCGGGCGTTTTGAGGGACTGTCTTATGTAATTTTGACGTTCGAAAATTGCTGATTTTCAGCCTAGTTTGAATAAATGACTTATGATTTGATTTAATAAGGATAAGATGGTAATCGCAAACTCATGGTCATTATTTACAAAATCAAGATGGACTTACAGAAATCCGTTCCAAGAATTCAAATATAAAAAAAATACAACTAAAAGATTGGAAGATCCTTTTAATTAAAACAAACTTTTAAGCCCTGAATAATCTTCCTAAGACCGCGAAGTTCTACATACCTACATGAACATTCAAAACAATATTGGATTGTGTGTGAAACGTATATATGTGGTTTACATTACATTAAAGTAAAGGTACAATTAGCATTCTTGCGCGAGACCCTCGAACTTAAATGAAAATGTAGTGTTTGTAATTTCAGCGGTTCGCCATTAAACCCGGCTGATATTGTTGATTAAATCGTAGACGTAGGCGAAAATTAGTTTTAGGTGTGGATTGAATTTGCTTGTTTTAGTGATGAATAAAATCGGTTTAGCTTGTTCTTGAATAAAAATTACTAAATAAATATGAAAGTTTGATCAATATCTTGTTAAAATCGCAAACAAATCGATCATACTAAGTAGGCAGTAACTCAAATGGTTGTAAACATTTAATCAATTGATGAACTTTTTTGTTTGTTAAATATTTTTGTATGAGTCATCGTATTTGTGAACATACTCGTAGTTCATTTTTGTTTTATTTTGTAACTTATATATGTAATTCAACTAATGTTATCTTACACGACCTTTAATAATTAATTACACTGCTAGTTCTGTATACATTTCTCTAAGTGACTTACCTACTCACAATACCTATAACTGTATGTGATTTTTTTTGTGTATATTTTAGTGATTTAAGCGTTGAATTGTCATATATATAATCAATAAATAAATAAATGACGAAACTGCTACATTTATTTTAATCACACAGTATTTTGACAGCCGATAGTTAATTTCTATTAATAATTTAGGTATCCAAAAAGACTCTCTTTTTTTAACTCGAGATATTTTTTAAACATAATCTTTTACTTATTCTTTTTTTTTTTTTCCTTTTCCATATTTTATTAACTGTTGTTTCGTGGCTCCACCGCGTACGTGATCTACCGAATCAAACTGGTCAAACAGTACCCTTTTTATGCTTCATAATTTTGTATATTTAAGTTACCAGCTCCTAAAATTATGTACCCACGGAATCGTTATATTATTTGCAAAATTACTGTTATTACGGTACGAGGGAATAATATTATTAACTAGCTTTAATCCGCGTTTCGCGGATTAATATAATTTTTATATTTTTAATTCATATTCTTTATGGCACCTCTTTGTCCGAATATCAAAAAATATTTGGCTTGGATCTTAAGGGGGAGGCGTCAAAATTGATTCGCTGTTACAATCTATATACTGGGTGTTAGGGTAGACACCGTTATCCTTGAAACTCGTGGTTTGGTGTCATCTATAATATACTTTTTCTATGGGACCAACCTTGAAATCGCGAAAAAAAAATCAGCTGTTCCATACATTTGTGTTCACTTAAATCAACAAAATGTATGGAACAGCAGATTATTTTTTCGCGGTTTCAAGTTTGGTCCCATAGAAAAACTACCCTAGCATCCTGTATAGTAGATACTCTAAAGTGCTAAGTTTTGTGAGCTAAAAACAACCGATAGTAGTTCAATTAATCTTGTCGATAACAGTCGTTCGTTTTAAGACAGTTTTCCTATTAATAGTTGGAACTAATTGTTAGTCTAGACCAGTTCGCACTAAAGTTAAGACATTTTGTCCCGTTGTTTTTATAGAGTGTTGTTTTTATAGCTTTTGCCCGAGACTTCGTCTGCGTTTATTTTGTATTTAATTAAAAAAATATGTAGGGTGTTTGGCAGAACGTTGAACATACGAAAATGGTGGATAGGTGGGGTCATCTGCTACTTACTCAGCCCTAATTTATTTGGCCCTGGCGCTCACTTTAAAGTGTAATAAAAAAAAGAATAAAAAAAAAAGATTGACTGTTTTACCAATTTTTTATAAAAAATGCACTTTATGGAAGAAAGTGGTGAAACAAGAAGTAAGCAAAAAAAATTTTTTTGAGAGAAAGAAGCAGATGACCCCGCCTATCCACCATTTTCGTATGTTCAACGTTCTGCCAAACACCCTGTATACATATATATGTCCAGGAGGAAAAGCACCATATATCCCTCCGATGTCCTATTCCAGGTTCACATGCTACCTTGCTCAAAAAAGTATATCTCGTGAAAACGTATCAAAAAGAATACAGTTAAGGAAAGATTATTACAAGATTATCCACTTTAAAACAAACATATTAATCGCGTTCGACATTTGCAATTTGTATTACACCTTGCCCAACAAAAACGTTGATTAGACAAGCTTCGCAAACGCAAGCCAACTTCACGGTGTATCTGCGGCTTCGATCTCTGACTAAGGCTGCTTGCTTAGGGAAGCGGGCCGAGGAAGCGGAGCGAGTAAGCGGAGATGAGCCAGGGAGCTGTGCGGAGGAGTGTAGAGCCGGGTACGGATATCATTTATATGTTTAAAATAAGCTTCGATCAGCGCTTCGAGAGCGTTATGGTCGGCTTCGTAAAGGTCTTCCATAGTGCAGGTGCGATGTCACTCCAGTCGCATTGTGGCCTTAATCGAGGTACCCCCAACTGACTAAATTATACCTGCAGCGGCCCAGACTTACCTGGCCGGGTGTTAACGAGCGAGTCCTAATCATAACTGAACTTATGGACGCCGACCGTGGACTTGACTTCCGTCACGTTTGGTAACTTGGGAGCTGTAACCTAATTAAAGCTCCCTAGTAAGTTCCCAGGTTAGTGGAATTTCGCTGTCTACTGAATTAGTGTAAGATTGAAAGCTGAACAGACACAGCTATACTCCATTTGAAATAAGATTAGACACTTAAACAAACCTTTTTACAGTCCGTTCAACCGATTTTGACTTCTATACCGTAGGCATAAGGATGGCATTAAAAGCAAAAAAAATACACAATACCAACTATCTACTGCAGCTGCCATTTGTCGTGCCACCAACGCAATAGAAGTCAAAATCGGTTGAACGGACTGTAAAAAAGGCTTATTTAAATGTCTAATCTTATTTCAAATGGAGTATAGGTATGCATTCGTTTCGCGGTTTTGTGATAGACCATTCACCTCTCTGCTGTAGTCATGCTGACTGAAGCGGAACGGAGACGTGCGGAAATCAAATTTTTTGTTGTGTTTTCCTAGCTCTGCACTTCTCCGCTCCTCTCCGCTTTGGTGGAAACTTGGCCTTATGCAAATAAATATCTACATAATTTGTACAATAGATCTCCTTTATCAGAATGTAAAGAAGATAAAGTACTTGCCAGAATTCCAAATTGTGTTTTGAAGTAATCGAACTTGAATAAAAGTTGCGGATGTTTGAAAATAAATTAACGAACTGTCTTAATAATTATTAGCAAATACTGTTGAGACGGAACTGTTCGAGATGAGCTCGAACAAATTACGAAGAATAATTTGTTTTTTGTTGAGTTCAAAAGTTGATGACATCACTTTTTTGAATCCGCTGCCCTTTGGGTTTTAACGGCATAACTTTTTAGTTTGTAACGTAGGTGAGCTGGCATGTTTTATTATTAGCTTTTGGACAATATTGCTTTGTATTAATTTACATATTTATAGACTCGTGGGTAAATAATAACTAAAAAATAATAACAGTCGCACGGCTCTAGTGAAGGTTAAGCTACGCTTGCCGCGGTCGGTTCGTTGATGGGTGACCATCCATTACATATCGAGATCCGTGCCTCGGAAGCTGCTGTCATACGTAGATCAGTGACAGTCGTTACGGGTAATCAATGTCTGACAACCAGTCTTATCGTATTACCCAGTAACTGGGCTTTGAATGTCAGATAGGCAATCGCTTGTAAAATACTGGTATTCAGCTGCATCTGGTAAGACTGGTAGCCGAACTCAATATAGCTGGGAAAAGGCTAGGCAGAGGCAGGTGAAATATTTTACTATTAGCTCTTGGACTAAATTCCTTTGTTATCTTTGATTATTTATATGTAGATACCTATATCTAGTTAAAGTGTCGCGCTGCAAAAGTACTAAAACAAACAGGCCAACTTTTTTATGCTGGTGTGCGTGTCAGCTTGACGACACGGTTGGCGCAGTGGCTGAGCGATGGACGGCTGCGCAACGTGTCGCGGGTTCGATCCCCGCACGGAACAAATATTTGTATGATCTGCAAGTAGTTGTTCCGGGTCTGGGTGTTAGTGTATGTGAGTTTCTATGTTTGTAAACGCACCCACGATACTGGAAGAAATTCCTAGTGTGGGGCAAAGTTTAAAAAAAAAAAAAAAAAAGCTATGTCTTACAGCCGCACCTCGTCACTGTACTATCATTGTGCTTTTCAATGCGTGCATTTAGCGGCTAACTGTTAGATGCGATTGTTTTTCTACGAGTTCACAGCTTTGACGGTCTATATGGACATTTATTTATGTTGTTGGTAAGTCAACAAAACACATACACAGCATTAACCGAAAGTCCTTGCTATAATATAGATCTTGCATGTAGGTATCTAAATTACAGGAAAGCACGGCACTTACAATTAGCGTACTAGAACATTAAGTATACAAAGAAAAACATCAAACATTTATGTGTTTATAATATATAAGTGTATATGTATACTTAAATAGCGTGTATACACTACCATAAACATCAATTTAAAAAACAAAATAAAGAGAAAACTAATAAGATTATCTTTGAACTGTTACATCTTATATATTTGTAATTTATATACAAAACATTTATTTGTTCAAATTGAATAATTCTGTGACCTTTAATAACTGCTATTTCCTCTCGAACTCTAATCCACGGAACTTGTCATGATATTAAAATTCAATATTTATGCCAATTCGCGGATGATAAATGCCACAAACTCAAAACCGTATAAATCAATACTGTGCCTAAATCGGTTTCCATTAACCTTTGCCGGTTTTGTCCACCGGTTTATTATTTAGATTGAATATTTTATTATCAAATATAGATTTTGTAAACATCAGAAGGCCGGGTGTGTTTGTAGGTACAGATGTGTGTACGATATATTATTATCTAAAAGTAAACTCGATTGTCTAAATATTCACTTTAGTTTACACAATGGACGTATTTGATATAAAATTATATTAGAAGGAATTCATGGAATTCTGGATCAACGTTTGAGTTGATATTCACATAAATTCTGATTAATTAAATTTAACTAAATGTAAAGTTAAATCACAGTTGCTGTGTCTATCACAAAATGGATTACCGTGGATGGTAGGTTACCGTGTAACGATTGTAGATAGACCAATAAATAAATAAATTATCTGGCCGATGACAGAGATGATGGGTCATCATTCATCATCATTTCAGCCGAAAGACGTCCACTGTTGGACATAGGCCTCTCCCAAGACCACAGGTTTCGATCTAATGATGATAAACAAATACGATTTTTTTTTCCAGTCTTGAAGTTTATTAGGTAAAATTTATACATTGGGTAACTTATTATACTAAATTAACTAATAGGACTAACTAACTATACCAATAAATATAAAAACAAAGGGACCCTTAGGCGTCGAAGACTAATATCCTGGTAGTGAACCAGGATAAAAGTATTATTATGTCCTATCCGAAAGGGATACCGTGGCCTCTGGCAACTTACAGGCAACTGAAGGAACACGGGTGGGTTTTAGTCAGTAAAGAGTCTGACACGCGCTACCGCAACGCCCAGAGCGGGAGAAGTTATTTGATAATTTCAAAACCAAAAAAAAAAATGTTCTAAGTATTTGTGTGTCACAGACAGATGATGTATTTCTGTTGCCGCTATAACAAAAAATACTAAAAAACAGAATAAAATAAATATTTAATGGGGCTCCCATACAACAGACATGATTTTTTTGCCGTTGGAAGCCGACCCCAACGTTGGGAAAAGGCTAGGCAGATTGATTGGTACGGAACCCTTCGTGCGCGAGTCCGACTCGCACTTGGCCGGTTTTTTTCCATACTTCTATAATAGTCGTCAAACTGTAAAAAAATCGGGTTTCGGATTTGTGAACAGCCTTTAGAGGACCCTTCGATAACATTGATTGATGTTCGATTCGGCACGGAAGTGTACCTAATGGTTGTGAGTGATATTGTGAATTCAGGTCGGGCAGTGTCATTTGGTTTTGGCAATGATGGCAGTGCAATGGGCCCCATAGAACTTGTGACTTACGTAAACATTACTCCTGCTAGGGTTGCGGCCTGCCTGGGTTGCGGGAATGTCCGAAAGGGATACCGGGACCTTGGCAACAGGCAACTGAAGGAACACGGGTGGGTTTTAGTTAGTAAAAGTCTGATACGCCCTTCCGCTCCGCCCAGAGCGGGAGAAGTCACCAGATGATTTCGTACGATCAAAAAAAAAAAATGGTAAATATTACTGGCGAAGTGTGGGTGTACTATGCATCTCTACACACCCTTTGGGGTAACAAGCGTGATGATATATTTCATATAATGTACTGGACATGTCTGATATTATGTATATAGTTAGAATACAAGGGAGAATTCCTGGAGCTGGGGGTCAAAGTCCGAGGTTATCTTCATATTTCACAGTTTAAAGGGTTGAAATTCTGTGAAATCGTCAGTGAAAAGGTCAGGGGCAAAAAGTGCTTAGATAATACAGGAACAGTAGGCTTATTAGTGGTAACAAAAACAGTATATGGGTTATTTAAGATATAAGGTTACACGAGACTAGTTTTTCAAGCTAGGATAGCAGACAAGCAATACCATATCCTCCTTACTATCTTGGGTTACTATCCTGGTTTACTATCCCGGCTTACTATCCTGGGTTATTATCCCGGCTAATATGCTGGCTTATATCCTGGTTTACTATCCTGGGTTATTATACCGGCTTATATCCTTGCTTCATCCTGGTTTACTATCCTGGGTTATTATCCTGGCTTATATACTGGTTTACTATCCTGATTATCCCGGCTTATATCCTGGCTTATATCCTGGTTTACTATCCTGGGTTATTATCCCTGCTTACTATCCTGGCTTATATCCTGGCTTACTATCCTGGCTTCCTATCCTGGCTTACTATCCTGGCTTACTATCCTGGCTTACTATCCTGGCTTACTATCCTGGATTATTATCCCGGCTTACTATACCGGCTTACTATCTTGGCTTATATCCTGGTTTACTTTCCTGACTTACTATCCTGGCTTACTATCCTGGCTTACTATCCTGGCTTACTATCCTGGCTTATATCCTGGCTTACTATCCTGGCTTATATCCTGGCTTACTAACCTGGGTTATTATCCCGGCTTACTAACCTGGGTTATTATCCCGGCTTACTATCCCTTATATCCTGGGTTTCTATCCTGGTTTATTATCCTGGTTTATATCCTGACTTTCTATCCTGGCTTACTAACCTGGCTTACTATCTTGACTTCCTATCCTGGCTTACTATACTGGCCTTTCACATTTTTTTTTAATGTTCAGATTACTGAGGCAAATAAAAACAGTTTGATTTTTAATTCGGTTTTGAAAATTTATGTTTAACCGCCATAATTATTCTTCAGATAAACTTACTTATCTGACGATTAAAATATCGCCCCTTATTCATGTTTTAATAACAAGATTGTGATGATCAGTTCCCTCATAGGGCAAGAGAACAAGTGCTCGGATTTCCATTGCTGGATTTACTACCACCGTCTTTATCTTCTTACGTCGACATTAATCAATCTGCCTAGCCTTTTCCCAACTATTTTGGGGTCGGCTTCCAGTCTAACTGGATGTAGCTGAATACCAGTATTTTACATGGAGCGACTGCCTATCTGACCTCCACAACCCAGTAACTGGGTAATACGATACCCGTTGGTAAGACTGGTTGTCAGACTTTCGGGCCCGACTGTCAAAGATCCACAAATGACAGCTGGGACCAACGGCTTAACGTGCTTTCCGAGACATGGAGGAGTCTCGGTATGTAAAGATTGTCACCCATCCAATGTTACCTGACCAACCCCGGCAAGTGTAACTTAACCTGATGGTTCAACCCGGTGCAGCTTCTTACGTCGACATATTTCCATTATAAGCTGACCTCTCGATGTACTGGAAGCTTTTACAATGCAAGGTCAGCACGTACTGAAAATAATATGTAGCTTGTTCAATAAAAATCTTAAAAAAAAAAAACAATCGACTTCCAAAAAAATCACTAAAAAGTGAAATATAAGTTTAATTTCGGAAGTCGGTGTCTTCGGTTTTGAATTTTCGTTTTTTGCCACCGTCTTCCGAAACAAAACAAATCAATCTGCCTAGCCTTTTCCCAACTATGTTGGGGTCGGCTTCCAGTCTAACCGGATGCAGCTGAATACCAGTATCCGTGTCGTACCGACTTCCGAAACAAGACAAGTTAAACATATTTATATATGGGACCACACATAAAGTCGAGTTGAGAAACTCCTCCTTTTTAAAGAAGTCGGTTAAAACGGCGTATCTACAAATAATTATGTGTATGTTCGTTCCGCGGGCATCAGCTAGTTTTAAATATAAACTTCGGATATTATTTACATACTAACGTAACATCACGGCTGCATGTAATTCTCGCAGGGTTACGCAGAAGTTCACGAAAAGTACGCCCACATTTCACCGGATTATTTTTTCTACTAGCTTTTGCCCGCGGCTTCACCCACGTGGATGGCGGATAATCCTACGGGAGGAATAATTCCGTAATACATTGTTTTCATAACTCTATTGGTTTACGCGGCTCAGGTAAAGCTCCCAGCCGGCATGATTTCTTCGCAACTCTTCAACAATTATCGTCATATTTCAGCCAATTTACACAAAACCGTAATGAAGTATACACCTAAACCTTCTTCATGAATCACTCCATCTATTGGTGAAAACCGTATGAAAATCCTTCCAGTAGTTTTTGAGTTTATCGCGTACAGAATGACAGGGGGACTTTTTTTTATAATATGACTAGCTGATGACCGCGGCTTCACCCGCTTGACAAATGTTATACTAAAACCTTCCTCGAGAACCACTCTATCCATTGGTGTAAACAGCATGAAAATCGGTGCAGGAGTTTTTGAGTTTATCGCGAACAGACAGGCAAACAGACAGACGCGGTGGAGAACTTGTTTTATGTAATATGTAGTGATGGTGAAGTGAGTAGCGAGCGACCCGTTCCTGCTTCGCACAGATTTTACGACTTGACAAAACATCGAGATTTCTTAGTTATCAGTAACTTTAATAATAACGTATTAAACACATAAACCTTCCGGAATAAATTCTCTAAGCGATGGTGAAAACCTCATCAAAATCTGTTGCGTGGTTTAAAATAACACTGCAGACATACAGACAAACACGAAAAGCGACTTTAATTTATATGATTATGAAGGTCTTCATACTTTTTGTCCCACCCTTTTGGCGCTCCGGGTGTCAGACTTCATTTAATTCAACATTTTTCTTTCACAGGCAAAAAATTGCTCCAGTTGTCTGCGTAAGACCTTGGTGTCAAATAGACAAGCGAGTGCAATATATTAGAAGTCATATAAGTACCCACATTTCTTTCGTAACAGTCGGAAAAGGAAGGAAAATTCTTGAATAATGAATAGGAGAGAAGGCGAAAGGTATACCATCTTTCAATGTAAGTACACATTGAGTGCCAAGCTATACGATTGATGGTAGAGTATTGAGAATTTGTGGTACTGGTGACCCCATCAACGAGGATGAGGTAGCCTTTTTTTTTTGAGGGTGTGATATCATCAAATTACTTCTCCCGCTCTGGGCGGAGCGGAAAGGCGTGTCAGACTTTTACTGACTAAAACCCACTCGTGTTCCTCCAGTTGGCAACCCTGGCAGGCAACGGTCCTAGCGGACCCCGATTGTGCTGACATCTTTTTGAGGCGCGCGTGGAACATAACGTGCCATCGATCCGGGCCTGGTCCTTATCGGACGGCGAGCTGCCCATTGCTCGCCGTCCGCAAGCCCGCGCCTATGGTGGGCGGGAATCCGCCTGGGATTCCCGACGCCCAGGGCGTCTCCTGCGGCGGCAGGATGAGGTAGCCTGGCTCTTAGTTTAATTATATAGTTCTTTAGTATTTTTTTATAATTTACCCTGTTTCGCACGGGTGGAATGGCGACATGTGCTAAAACTAAGTTAAATATGAATGAGTTATTCATATAAACCTTCCGGAATAAATGCTCTAAATGATGGTGAAAACCATATCAAAATTGTTTGTGATGTTTAGAAGATCTGATTAGGTAAAAAAAAACTGTTTTTTTTTAAACAGATATTTAAAGTGACTACACTAAAGGCGGCGGTTGAAAACCCCAAAAAAAAAAGTCATCAATTTAAAAAAAAATTATGTTTAGATAAATACCCATCACGTTTGCGTAGTTTAGCTTGCCAATTTAATTTGACCCTGTATGAGAAAAGAAGTGAGGAATAGGATTGACTTTTCGCCATAATATTACGTTCTATAGCTGTCTAGATTAGCTTGTGGCTAAGAAATAACAGCCGCACTGGTCGATCAATCAGGTTAAGCTACTCTTGCCGCGGTTGGTCCGTGGATGGGTGACCCTCTTTACATACCAAGACCCCTCCGTGCCTCGGAAAGCACGTTAAGCCGTTGGTCCCGGCCGTCATTTGTATATCTTTGACAGTTTTTACGGGTCGTCAGAAACCTGAAATTCTGACAACCAGTCTTTCCAAGGGATATCGTGTTACCCAGTAACTGGGTTGTGGAGGTCAGATAGGCAGGCGCTCCATGTAAAATACTGGTATTCAGCTGCATCCGGTTAGACTGGAAGCCGACCCCAACATAGTTGGGAAAAGGCTAGGCAGATGCAGATGATGAGCTGTCTACATTCAGTTAAGCGCGTTAATAAAGATGTACGCTGACTTTTCTCATTTATTTAGGGATCAACGTTCGTACAGTCCACGTTGAGAAAATGTGTTCTTGAAACCTGTCAGTTTTATACTAACGCATTATGTGTCTAGCGAATTTGATCCGTATTACTAATAGAAATTATCCAACTAACAGGTGCCAGGCACGCATTATCTCGATGGTTTTGGTAAAGACTTCTCCCATTACAATTTTTCGATGTTATATTGTGAGCAAGTTTGATAATATTAGCATCTTCTTGAGAAGTCTAT
Organism: Lithophane ornitopus; assembly: GCA_948473465.1. Taxonomy (NCBI): domain Eukaryota; kingdom Metazoa; phylum Arthropoda; class Insecta; order Lepidoptera; family Noctuidae; genus Lithophane; species Lithophane ornitopus. The sequence goes on from OX419633.1 coordinate 9,778,046, forward strand.
GTCTGTGTGTCTAACTTATACAAACTTTTAAGAATTCATTTGCATATGCCATAAAAATGAAATAAAATCCCAAGGTTGTTTTTATCAACGACTGCTATTTTAAAATATGTGATCTTTTTAAATGCGTATTTTGTTATGAATATTGCATTAAGTTTTCAATATTTAAATTATTCATCGTAGCAAAAAAGTATGAGCAAACAGTTCTTTAAACAACGCGTTTTATTTTGATATCCCATAACTCAAGGGTATTAATGAGACCATGTCAAAGAATCAACTGGCATTAATATATATATATTTTTTTTTAATATTTCGTAACATTATGTTCTCGGTGTATGCTCTCGGTCGGAGTTTAAAGCTAAGAAAATGCGACGTTGTCATATATTAGAGATATTGTATGTTTTGTAGACAGACGGTTGATTTAGGTACCTGTTTAAGTATACCAACTACCTCAGGCGGAACAATAGACCAAAGACTGGCACACGGGAAATGGAAAAGACATACAGAACTGAGCTGTTGGCTATTAAAGGGTTAACAAGCAGAAGATATATTATTACATTTTATTAGTATGCGAACTTGTTTTATATACGAAGAATGGTCAGTGGAAATAAATGCTATTTTTATTTTTGAAGTGAAAACTTCCTTATGAGCTTTGAGCGATTTTTGGTAGGGGAAAAATATAGGTTCGCGTCACCGACACGCCCGCGCCGACATGCTGTCGCAGTAAGTGAAGTTAAATTGACCACGTGAATGTGTATACTGTGCATTGTTTAAATTGTACTTTAATGTTTTCACTTCTCTCAACAGTCACCATGACTGCCTACTTTTTAAATTTTATTGTATTATACCTACGTGATCACCCGTCATACTGTAAAGTGTTGTTGAAATTGATATATCAATAGCTTGTATAATCTTATCCAAAAAAAAACTGCCTAGCCTTTTCCCAACTATGTTGGGGTCGGTTTCCAGTCTAACCGGATGCAGCTGAATACCAGTATTTTACATGGAGCGACTGCCTGTCTGACCTCCACAATAATACGATACCCCTTGGTAAGACTGGTTGTCAGACTTTTGGGCTTCTGACGACCCGTAACGACTTTCAAAGATCCACAAATGACAGCCGGGACCAACGACTTAGCGTGCTTTCCGAGGCACGGAGGAGTCTCGATATGTGAAAATGGTCGCCAATCCACGAACCAACCTCGGCAAGCGTAGCTTAACCTGATGGATCGACCCGAGCGGCTGTTATAACTTAGCCACGAGCTCCTCAATGTACCTTATCCAATAAAAAATAAACAGGATATAAAGAAAACAGCACCACAAATCAACTAACTCAAATAGGTGAGCGCAGAAAATAATAATGAATGTTTAAAGTTAAGCTTTAGTGGTCATGTTAAGCCAACATTATGGTCGGACGCTCGTAAACAGTAAACAGAATCGCTTTGTGTTTCACCGACGGACTTCTCAATACAGTTGCCGTCCCTTAGAAGTTAGACGGTATGTTTCACTTCGATTTGAACTTAGAGTATGATTAGTAGTTGTAGAGCGCATTTAGACGGAGACGGCTTTTGTAAGTGTATGCAAATACGCGCTATATTCCCAATGGAAATGTCATTTAAAGTCGCAGCCTAATGGGAATGAGTACTCTGCGTCTATGAAGCAACCGACGGGGGTAAACCATGAATGGTCACAGCGAGGGTATTGGGGGCATGCAGGCTTTGCGTAAACCGAAAGTGCAAGTCAATGACCTGCCAAAGAAGTATCACAGGGCACTAGTCTAATTTTTGAGACAGTATCGGACTGGAAGGTAAAAACATAAAGATTTTTACATAAAAATTAAAAGCTAGCTTATCAAGTTGCAAGCAACGTGAATCTATACTTATCTACGAAGAAAATAATCAACATTAAGGCTAGGCTAAGTACACATTTATATAATACGATATAAAAAGGAAGCAAAGTCACATGTTTCTTTGAAACACGATATCCAAAACACGTGTCAAACGACCCAAGGTTTCGTACACAGTGAGCGACGGAAACCTAATCTTTTCATAATGAAATTCTGATGACCAAATTTCCACTCGCTTCTGGCATTTCCTCTCCTTTCTATGCAGCTATGAAACATCAATGCAATAACGTCTCGAGAATTTTTACAAAATATTTTTTATTCATTCTTTGTGACAGCAATTTTGCCTAAAGTGCAAATGTATAGCTTGTTTTAACATGACATAACATCACGCCTGTATTCCCAGAAAGGTTAGGCAGAGGTATAGGTACCAATAGTACACTCACGTCACCCACATTTAAGCCAGTTATGGTTAAGACCCGTGTAATAGGGGGCGAGCCTATTGGCTTCAACCTGGCAGAAATCTAGACTCCGGGTTGCTACTGACAAATTCCAAATGGAAAACCTAATAATACTTTGCCAGACCTGTAAATCGAACCCAAGAGCTCATGCTTAGCAGTAGCGCTTGCGACCACTAGTCCAACGAGGCCACCCAGAATGAGCGAGGCGGCGTCTCAAGAACTGCTACAAAATATTATTTACTAGCTACGCCCCGCGGTTTCACCCGCGTAAGTCTCAATCCCGTGGGAATATCGGGATGAAAAGTATTCTATGTGTTAATCCAGGTTATAAACTATCTGATTGCCAAATTTCATCCAAATCCATTCAGTAGTTTTTACGTGAATGAGTAACAAACATTCATCCATCCATCCATCGATACTTACAAACTTTAGCGTTTATAATATTACCTAGTTAGATTCATACTTCGTGAGGACAATTTCGCCTAATGTGCAAATGCAGCTTGTCTTATTAATACATTAACGCGAAATGCTTTCTTCGTTTCAACTTTACCGATTTTTATGAAGACAACATTGTCATTACTACCCGGTTTTACAGGAAAATGACGTCGTAAAAACTGTAGTTTCCTGTTGCAAGTAATTTTTCTAATAATCCATTATGGACTGGAAAGTGCCAACGACGTAATTGGCTTGTTTTTTTTTTCCGGTTCCCAGCTGCAGCTACAAAATATGCCTTCCTATTTTTCCCTAGGGATTTAATGTCGCGTAAAAGGTTATTTATTTACTCTGTCTTTCCAAGAAGGCAAAGTTAGATATCAGCTGCTTTATGTAAAACTATCAAGTTGACAAAGTTTGTTTATCTTACACACTTTCTTATTTTTATTTTTTGAATTGAATGGCTTTGGATTTTATTTTTGTTTTTGTATCAAGAAAAGGTAATGCTGCCAGTCTCTTGGGTAATACATTACCAGTCGACAGCGATGTAGAGGAATTTTTCGGCGTCATATTTTAGTTTGTTATTAATTTTAGTTAGGGCATTACCATAACCAAAAATTCGAAGACATGTGACATCTACCAACCCGCACTGGGCCCGCGTGGTAGATTACGGCCCACTCCCTCTCACAGAGAGGAGGCCTGTGTCCCAGCAGTGGGAACATTATAGGCTGATTATGTATGTTATGTAGGGCATTATATTTTAATGTTTATAGTTTGTAATTTTATTTATTATTATGAAAAAAAAAAAAACCATCAACAACAAAAAAACCTCTTTAATAAGCCTAATAAGCCTAAAATACGTCAGGCACACTGGGCAGGGAACATCTTGTTGACAGGCTCATATTTTATCTATTCCTAAGTAAAGCCAGGGCTATTAATTCATGAGCAAATTGACTAACAATTTAAATTGTCCGTATATTCATAGCACAACTGTCATTCTTGGATACTTGTATAAAATGGCTATAATTGAGGTAAGGTGTCAATACAATTAACAATTAATTTGCTTGCCTACATAGTTCGTACCGATAGGAAATTAAATGAAATTGTTTATTCTGTAAATAGGTTAACGGAATCACTTTTACAAGTCATACTAAGAAACAAAAAATGCTTGATGGAGTGGACATTTCCTATAGCACCAACCTTGAGAAGAAATGGCGAAACAAACTCTCCCTTTTAAAGTCCAGACATTATCTTAGTCAGATCATGTGAGGACCATGTAGATCCGTGCCTGAAATGGCCTTTTGAGGAAAGAACTACACAAAGAGTGGACCTGTCCAGTCAGTGCAAGCATTTGTCAGTAATCGTGTAGCTCAACTCTTGACTTGTGAGCTCAACGACTTGACGAACAATACCAAAGAAAGGACATTTGGGTAGGCCGCATAAAGTACTCAAAATCAAACTTCAGTGGGGGAAAGAGATTGAGCTATACTTCCTGTAGAGCTTCATCTCTTTCCAACACTGAAGTATTATTAAAATAATACTGCTGTAAGCGGTGGTGGTAGGCAAAGAAAAAAAGCCACAAAAAAGCAAAGCGATTCGTTCTTAGATTCGGATAGTATAAGTAACTTTACGATGTATTAAGATTAATAGTACGCGAAAGTAAAATAGTACGGTTAATGGTTGTTCGTAAACACGCCCTACCCCACCCTTTATTAGTTTCTCTACAAGGAGATATCATCATTCTCCTACCCTTATCCCGATTTATTTAGTGTCTCTACAAGGAGAGATAACAACACAATAATTTATCCATTAATGGCTCCTCCGTAATAAAGGAAGCAGTTCAGTGCTTGTACAGTAACTTGATACAGTCGTACATCTCCTAATAGCCCCGAACAAGCGCACATAAGTTCTACACATACGGGGAAATCGGATATTATAGGTACAACAAGCCATGGAGACGGCGAACGTGAGGGTATTTTATACCCTGTCCGTTTTTATGTAGGTACTGCGGTTTTACTCGCAAAATAACCTTGGTTAAAGCTACCTCAAATTTTATCTCGCTCGTACCATACTACTCGCGGACTGAGTGGGAGCGAGACGGAGTGGGGTGCTGGCGACTCTCAAGCCTCGAATAGTATAGGTCATTGATTTTAAGACAAAAAAACAACCCCACTTTACTTGTAGGGGGGAGGCAGCCAATTGTTTTATCACTTTGTCGGCGTGATTTATATGTATACCCATACCAAATTACAGCTTTCTAGCACTAAGAGTCTCTGAGCTAAGCCGCGAACAGACAGATAGACGGACATGGCGTAACTGTAAGGTTCCTTGTTGACTACGGAACCCTAAAAACGGACCTATTAGGTAGCGCCGGCGCCGAAGCGGCGCGGCGTAGCGTATTCGTATTGGTCCTACAACAGTGGAGCCAGTCAACATTATGGCACTGAAACTATTTAATGAAACGCACTCTACTCTAGGCACTACTGGCACTAGGTTCTGCACAAGAAAAGTAGGTATAAGTAGGTACCATTTTGTTGAGCTTGTTTAGAATTCTTGCCAACAAGAAATTAGTATTAATGTCAAAATAATATCTAACTTCTAACTAATATTATAAACGCGAAAGTTTGTGGATGGATGGATGTTTGTTACTCTTTCACGCAAAAACGGCTGAATTGATTTGGATGGAATTTGGCAAACAGATAGTTTATAACCTGGATTAACACATAGGATACTTTTTAATCCGATATTCCCACGGAATCGAGACTTACGCGACTTACGACGACTTACGGCGCAGCTAAAAATTTATATTACAAGTTAAACTTGTCTTTGAATTAAATACCTATCTAATTAATCACTAACACTTATAATCTAGATTTAGAGGTGTATCGAATTTACACGCATTTTACATAAAACACATAAAACAAGACTATGTAATGTGGTAGTTATTATTTTATTGCTTTATTATGTAGATTTAGGAAATCTATTTTTATGTGACAATAGATATGAGGACCCTCGCTACGGTATGTATTGGTTTTTTGACCTTGTATAGAATCGCTTGTTCGTAGAATTTACATCCATACTAATATTATAAATTCGAAAGTAACTCTGTCTGTCTGTCTTTAAGTTGCCTTTTCAGGCCTAAATCACTGAACGGATATCGACAAAATTTGGCAAGGAGTTAGATGGGATTCTGGGGAAGGACATAGAGTACTTTTTATCGACATACTACGCGGGCCAAGCCGCAGGCGGAAGCTATATTATAAATGCCAAAGTGAGTTTGTTTGTTTGTTACGCTTTCACGCTAAAACGGCAGAACGGATTTAGATGAAATTTGGCACATGAGTAGACCATGACTTGGAATCGGACATAGGATACTTTTTATTCCAATATTCCCACGGGTTCGAGACTTACGCGGGTGAAACCGCGGGGCGCAGCTAGTATAACATATTAACCGTAGTATACAATAGCATTTGCAAACTAGCAGGCGTAGGTGGACCCAGGTGTGGACATGTGGAAAACCGGATATTGCGGAATTTGGGAGAGGTCTGTCCAGTCCAGCCGTAGGAATGGAAACGGATATTGCTGAATATTAAAAAATCTAGCCGTAGCAAAAGAAATAGTGCCTTTTATTTCACATAGCAAAACAACCACTCCGAATGCTTTCAAAATTGCTCTTTAAACTGCTTCGGAGCGTATGATATCGATGATGACATGACATCCCTGAAATCGCGAAAAAATCTGCTACATCACAGCCCTACGTTTATGTTCGTGTAGCTCGTCAAAATGTAGGGAACAGCAGATTTATTTTTCGCGATTTCAGTCTTAGTCCCTTAGTGAAAGTTGTTCATAACGATGAGTGCAATGACCTATTACGAGGTTGCCCATGAATTCAATTTCATCTTGTATATTCTAGTACAGCACTACGGCGTGAGCATGTCGGTGACGCGAATCCAGAAGTCGTTTATCCCCCTACCAAAAATCGCTAAAGGCGCCGAAAGGTTTCAATTAAAAAAAAAACTTTAAACAAGATAATAGGTATGTATTATTATAATGCCAGCCTAACTGTAGGTATTTTTTATCTAATCTTCTTTATGCCTTCGATAAGAGTAAACAGTTACTTATGTTTTTATAACAATTTAACAAAAAAAAAACTGGTCTTTTTGTTCATGCTAATTTACGTACTGTTAATGCGGATTTCACGTGACTATTAATCATTATATAATTTATATTAATTTTTTTGCTCCGATAGAATAATTTGTCGGATTTATTGGTGTTGTCTTTTGTTATTATGACATACAAAATGTTATCCTACGATTAAATGTTTTTTAAGCAAGTTTGTATGTTTGTTTCACTATCTCACAGCAACGGCCATGTTTTGTATTAACACATAGGGTAGTTTTTATTACAGTATTAAAGTAAAACTGCGGTAAAATAAGCTAGTTTCAAACATTACGCATATTTTCTCTTTCTTTCACACAGAAATGTATGAAAAGCTTTGTTTTTGTTAAATCTGGCATGTTTCCACAAAGTTTCGATATTTACGAGCGGACTAACAAAAGTTATATTTTATTAACTTGACTTCCTCAAGTAACTCCGTAGCATACTAATTAATATTTTTAGTTTGAGTAATTAAGCGTTTTATCTTAAGAATTGTTGCTGAAAAAACGTCTTTATTTAGGTTATGAGTTTTTCTCTTAACGTTGTACTTTTTAATTAAGTTTGAGCTATTTTTTGTACAAAAAAGGAAAATAATTAAAAGAATTCTCGTTAATTTCTAGTATGTACTATAAATTGGTGGAGGCGCGCGTAAATAAGGGATAATGGAAGCTGAAAGGGATCGTTTGTCCTCATTTATTGACATTTAAGTAATTTATGAAATTACGTTTAAAAAAAATTCAACACCTTTTGTCATGTTCCACAAAATATATATTTACATAATTAAACTCGAGTAGTTAATTCTCGAAGGACTACCCTCCACTTTCCGCCCACGACTGACGTACAAAGGACCCGAAACGTCAAGAAAAAAAAACAAAAAAACAAATGATCGCTGAAAGTGGTTCCAACTTCCATTTCACAAACGATCCTTCTTGTTACTGTTGGCACGTAAAAATATTTTACTCAAGTCTATAAAAGATACAAGACTTGCTTACCACAAATCATATTTATAGTTTTTATAAGTATTACCTTAATATAACGAATAAACTTCGCTGAGGTCAGCGTCTGGGTAGGACAATAAATCTCCCTGGACATTATGGTAATGTTGGCGACCACATATTGGGCCAGTATGGCGTGTATTGGCTTGTTTTGTCCAATATGTTGAGCCAGACGTACGATGAGACTAGCAACTTTGATCGATATTGTGTACCGTAGATGTTAATATTAAACCGTATTGGTTCGACGTTTGTGTAGTTAATTTAAATTCCTTTTGAGGCTATTGTTGTATGTAAACTGGTATAACTAGAGGTGGAAGTTATTGGATCAGATGTGTCTGTTCCACGAAATACTTGGTTCAGGAGTGGAATCAGTGATGTGCCCTTCCATGAAATATTCGGAATTCGAATTTTACTAATAAACGTTACCAAACTTCGCATTTCCTAGTGTTCCCAACGATTCAGAAAGTTACGAAATTGTGTGGATTATTATTATTTCGCTTTGTGGAGATGAGGGTTTAATACACGAGTGATTCTCACGCTCTGGAAATAAGGACACCGTGTGGTTTTAGGACAGAGTACATGTATGCATGATATAGTTTGATGAGTTATTCCATTCTAATACCAAAAACTAATACCACTGGTATTTGTTGGAACTTATATTTATTTTCTATTCCGAACCGATACCACTCTTTAAATAATTAAATTTAATGTTCAAACGAATACCAACAACTTGAATTTGGTACAGTCAGCTCCGTCAAACCTAATAAAATTGTTGTGTTCTAATATTTTTATTTGATCGTAATAAAATACTATCCATTCTTCTTGCTTCATTCCAATATTTTTACAAAGGTATAGAAAAGAGTATTTTTAATTGAATCATCTCGCTACTTTTTTTGGGGTATTCCTCAAAACGCAACCAGTGAAGCGCAACTAAAGTATTCCTCGAAACGCACCCACGATGAAATATATAGAGAACACCATGACGGATTCGTAACAAATGATATCGATAGACGATTTAAATTCAACTTTCCTAATTGTTCAGTTATTCAAACCACCAGGAAAGTAGAAATTAACTGGAACTGGGTGCTTAAGCGACTTACGACTATTTAGCTCAATAATGTTGTTTTGAAAAGTACCAGGGTGACAGAAATGAAAAGAAAATAGGCGCCTAAAAATTTGCACAATAACCAACGATTACACACAAAGAGGAATATAAAGTATTCGTTATTATGTATTATTCACTATATCGATAGAAGTCTTAAAACTATCCTATACCTTACGTATAACTGTAATGTCCTATACCTATTATAACTATCAGGAAAACAGAAATTAACTGGAAGTAGTTGCTTATGAAAAACACCTGTTATTCTGGTAGGCGTCTTTCGGAAAAGCCCCTAAAGTCTATAAAGGCCCCATATTTATTAAGAATTTGACTTTTTTCGTTATCACATAATATCTTGTTCGTAAAGTTTCTCAACTCATAAGCAGATTGATCGTTAACATCTTCGAAAAATGAAATTACATACAAAGCATTTGTACTGACTTCCGTTCGGAATAGAAAATAAATATGAGTTGAAACAAATACCAGTGGTATTAGAATGGAATGACTCAGTTTGATCGAGACCGCTGTACCTCCAACCGCGCGCTGTACAGACCGCTATACTTAGGAATGCACGGCAAGGTGGGGAGCAGCGTTGACGAATCAGCGGCGGGACGCCGTGAGCGTTGACGAATGAGCGGCCTGCAATGCTCCCCCGTCTCGCCGCGCACATACCTAAGGCGCGGTACATTGGTCTCGGTCAAACTATAATAGCCGCACAGGTCGATTGAAGGTAAAGCTACGCTTGCCGCGGTCGGTTCGTGGATGGGCGATCATCTCTACACTATGAATAATCTTTACACTGTAATTTTAGTCCGTACATTCCATGTTTCACATAACCAAATATTCACATATTAATCTCATGTAATATCTGCTCGACGTCCGAATGTCACTGCAGGAATCCAGCAGAATATCAGCGTCAGGTATATTTGCCTGACACATGCTGAGTTGGACTCCCATTTGGTGCAACGTTGAGACGCACACCGCGCTTTGTACATTTCGTTATTTTGTTAAAGTATGTCATAGACAATATTGTCTCGCTGTGTCTAGTTTTCTTTTATTGTTTTTTTTTGTATTTTGGCACGTTGTAGCTGTTATTATTTAACCGTGCTTTTGTATGTTGTGTTGTCTTTTGTTATATAATCAGCCTATAATGTTCCCACTGCTGGGACACAGGCCTCCTCTCTGTGAGAGGGAGCGGGCCGTAATCCACCACGCAGGCCCAGTGCGGGTTGGTAGATGTCACATGACTTCGAATTTTTGGTTCTAGGACATGCCGGTTTCCTCACGATGTTTTCCTTCACCGTTTTGAGAGCAGTGGTGATGAATTAATTTACACAAAGTAAAGCGCCTGTCGGGGTTCGAACCTACGACCTACAACTCGTAAGTCGTGGCCGTTACCACTGGGCCACCACTGCTCACTGGGCCACCACTGCTCACTGGGCCACCACTGCTCCGCTGCTGTCTTTTGTATGCACCAAATAAACGTTTATCTATCTATCTATCTATCTATCTACTATGAGACTACTCCATGCCTCGGAAAGCACGTTAAGCCGTTGGTCCCGGCTGTCATTCGTGGATCTTTCAGACAGTCGTGGGGTATGGCCTACGTGGGAAAAAAGCATGAGTTTATTACGTTGTGTAATTTTAGTTTCTTGACACATTTGCTACCAAAGACATTGTCAGACAACTAAGGTGCATTTAAACGATGCGATTTGACTTGCCAAATAGACAACACGGGTAAAAGCATACCGCTTACATAACTGGCGTTTTGCGGAAGCAATGTAATATATTTATGTAGTAGGCTGCAATATAGCGCATGGAAGGTAGGTAACCTATAAAAGTATACATAGCGAAAATGGGGCGCTAAAGATGTTTGTCATACACATAACTGATAGCTACTTACTCAGGAACATAGATATGATACGATACTGGAAAAATCTCGGGGTAGAGATACTGTTAGACTAGCTATTAAGCTATAATACAGGTACTTTACTTATACTTTAACGACCCATCCCCCCTAACCCCGAACACGATGTGTTGCCATGCCGAGCGCCGGGCCCCGGGGTGTTTGGTTAACTTTGCATCCGGCGCTCGGCGTGGCAACACGTCGTGTTCGGTTTCGCGACAGGTCAATCATCATCCTGAGAGGTGAAACACGTGTCGGTTTCTTACAGGTTTTTTTATGACGTTTTAGGAATAGTAAAGCGGCATAGGTTACAAAATATATCTACGTCTATTGTATTTTTAACCGACTTCTTCAAAAAGGAGGAGGTTCTCAATTCGTCTGTGTTTTTTTTTGTATGTTTGTTACTCGATTATTCCGCCAATTGTGAATCGATTTTGTTGATTCTTTTTTTGTTTGGTAGGTCATGCTTGAGGTGGTCCCATATCAATTTTTATTAACTTTGCTTGCGTAGTTTTTGAGTTAGCTTCAATATTACGTATTTTTCCCACTTAGTTTATCTAGACGATTACCTTATTTACTCTTTCACTGTTATTTACATAGCAGGTAGTGCTATTCGGATTTGTGTGGGGTGGATACCACAACTAAAAGTGAAAAATAAAAACTTTTTACAAAAAAAAACAATCCGACTTCCAAAAAAAAACACTATACAGAGTTTTTTTATTAGTGTTTTTTTTGGAAGTCGGTTTGATTTTTTTTGTAATATAGGCCGCTTTTCAAAGTTTTTCGAGTGAAAACTCTGATGCATGCAAGTTCAATACAGACTTTTGGGCTGCTGACTACCCGTAACGACTGTAAATGATCTACGAATGACAGCGGGGAGCAACAGCTTACTGAGGCACGGAGGGGTCTTGATATGTAATGTAGGACACCCATCCACGCAGCAGTTAGCGTAGCTTAACCTTCGGTCGTCCGTGCGGCTTTTATTATACCTTGCGCCAGATATCTAATATTTTTTTATATTATTTTAGTTGCATTTTTATTTTAATTGTATTATTATTTTAATTTTGATTTGATTTTATGTGATTTTAATAATAATTTTTATTTTGGATTATTTATGTGATTCTAATTATGATTTTTATTTTGAATATGATTTTATTTGATTTTAATTATGATTTTAATTTTGGAGTGATTCTAAATTGGAATTGGGTTGAAAGCATATTATGTTCGGTGAGTTGAACTGATCTAATTTTAAGTAGGCTCTCAATATCAATCGACAAATAAGTAATGCATGATGTGCTTACCTGTAAGAAATTGGTACACTAGTCTATAGTATTGAATCTATCTCATATCTTTGTATCGGTGTATTCAATTGTTGGTGAGCCAAATAAATAAAATAATAACGATACGAAAAATCAAACGAATCGCGGTACGAGGCGTCCTTGGCGCGTGCTCATAGCATGTTTTTTTTGTTTGCATTTAAGTTTCGAGACAAATGGGGTTAATGACATTTATTCCACGGATATCGCGCGCACTATACTTCACCAGCCAGTTATTCAATACAGGGTGTTAGAGTAAACACCGTTATCATTGAAACCAGTGGTTTGGTGTCATTTATAGAACGTATAATCAATGGAAAATTACGACTATTTTTTATTTATTTTTTAAATTACATTTTACCACTCGAGTATTTCACCAGCGTCAGGTATATTTGCCTGACACATGCTGAGTTGGACTCCCATTTGGTGCAACGTTGAGACGCACACCGCGCTTTGTACATTTCGTTATTTTGTTAAAGTATGTCATAGACAATATTGTCTCGCTGTGTCTAGTTTTCTTTTATTGTTTTTTTTTGTATTTTGGCACGTTGTAGCTGTTATTATTTAACCGTGCTTTTGTATGTTGTGTTGTCTTTTGTTATATAATCAGCCTATAATGTTCCCACTGCTGGGACACAGGCCTCCTCTCTGTGAGAGGGAGCGGGCCGTAATCCACCACGCAGGCCCAGTGCGGGTTGGTAGATGTCACATGACTTCGAATTTTTGGTTCTAGGACATGCCGGTTTCCTCACGATGTTTTCCTTCACCGTTTTGAGAGCAGTGGTGATGAATTAATTTACACAAAGTAAAGCGCCTGTCGGGGTTCGAACCTACGACCTACAACTCGTAAGTCGTGGCCGTTACCACTGGGCCACCACTGCTCACTGGGCCACCACTGCTCACTGGGCCACCACTGCTCACTGGGCCACCACTGCTCCGCTGCTGTCTTTTGTATGCACCAAATAAACGTTTATCTATCTATCTATCTATCTATCTACTATGAGACTACTCCATGCCTCGGAAAGCACGTTAAGCCGTTGGTCCCGGCTGTCATTCGTGGATCTTTCAGACAGTCGTGGGGTATGGCCTACGTGGGAAAAAAGCATGAGTTTATTACGTTGTGTAATTTTAGTTTCTTGACACATTTGCTACCAAAGACATTGTCAGACAACTAAGGTGCATTTAAACGATGCGATTTGACTTGCCAAATAGACAACACGGGTAAAAGCATACCGCTTACATAACTGGCGTTTTGCGGAAGCAATGTAATATATTTATGTAGTAGGCTGCAATATAGCGCATGGAAGGTAGGTAACCTATAAAAGTATACATAGCGAAAATGGGGCGCTAAAGATGTTTGTCATACACATAACTGATAGCTACTTACTCAGGAACATAGATATGATACGATACTGGAAAAATCTCGGGGTAGAGATACTGTTAGACTAGCTATTAAGCTATAATACAGGTACTTTACTTATACTTTAACGACCCATCCCCCCTAACCCCGAACACGATGTGTTGCCATGCCGAGCGCCGGGCCCCGGGGTGTTTGGTTAACTTTGCATCCGGCGCTCGGCGTGGCAACACGTCGTGTTCGGTTTCGCGACAGGTCAATCATCATCCTGAGAGGTGAAACACGTGTCGGTTTCTTACAGGTTTTTTTATGACGTTTTAGGAATAGTAAAGCGGCATAGGTTACAAAATATATCTACGTCTATTGTATTTTTAACCGACTTCTTCAAAAAGGAGGAGGTTCTCAATTCGTCTGTGTTTTTTTTTGTATGTTTGTTACTCGATTATTCCGCCAATTGTGAATCGATTTTGTTGATTCTTTTTTTGTTTGGTAGGTCATGCTTGAGGTGGTCCCATATCAATTTTTATTAACTTTGCTTGCGTAGTTTTTGAGTTAGCTTCAATATTACGTATTTTTCCCACTTAGTTTATCTAGACGATTACCTTATTTACTCTTTCACTGTTATTTACATAGCAGGTAGTGCTATTCGGATTTGTGTGGGGTGGATACCACAACTAAAAGTGAAAAATAAAAACTTTTTACAAAAAAAAACAATCCGACTTCCAAAAAAAAACACTATACAGAGTTTTTTTATTAGTGTTTTTTTTGGAAGTCGGTTTGATTTTTTTTGTAATATAGGCCGCTTTTCAAAGTTTTTCGAGTGAAAACTCTGATGCATGCAAGTTCAATACAGACTTTTGGGCTGCTGACTACCCGTAACGACTGTAAATGATCTACGAATGACAGCGGGGAGCAACAGCTTACTGAGGCACGGAGGGGTCTTGATATGTAATGTAGGACACCCATCCACGCAGCAGTTAGCGTAGCTTAACCTTCGGTCGTCCGTGCGGCTTTTATTATACCTTGCGCCAGATATCTAATATTTTTTTATATTATTTTAGTTGCATTTTTATTTTAATTGTATTATTATTTTAATTTTGATTTGATTTTATGTGATTTTAATAATAATTTTTATTTTGGATTATTTATGTGATTCTAATTATGATTTTTATTTTGAATATGATTTTATTTGATTTTAATTATGATTTTAATTTTGGAGTGATTCTAAATTGGAATTGGGTTGAAAGCATATTATGTTCGGTGAGTTGAACTGATCTAATTTTAAGTAGGCTCTCAATATCAATCGACAAATAAGTAATGCATGATGTGCTTACCTGTAAGAAATTGGTACACTAGTCTATAGTATTGAATCTATCTCATATCTTTGTATCGGTGTATTCAATTGTTGGTGAGCCAAATAAATAAAATAATAACGATACGAAAAATCAAACGAATCGCGGTACGAGGCGTCCTTGGCGCGTGCTCATAGCATGTTTTTTTTGTTTGCATTTAAGTTTCGAGACAAATGGGGTTAATGACATTTATTCCACGGATATCGCGCGCACTATACTTCACCAGCCAGTTATTCAATACAGGGTGTTAGAGTAAACACCGTTATCATTGAAACCAGTGGTTTGGTGTCATTTATAGAACGTATAATCAATGGAAAATTACGACTATTTTTTATTTATTTTTTAAATTACATTTTACCACTCGAGTATTTCACCCTTTCACCTATGCGCTAGGGCAACGAACTTGCGTCTCAACAACGGTGGGAGGCGCGGGACGAGCGCGACCTCTCCCTCAGTCAGTCAGCTGTTTTGCTTGCGAGCAAGGTGTCGGATAGAAACTTTTTAAAATCTTTTAATGAAAATAACGTTTTTTTTTTGTTGTTACTCGGTCATTTATTTTTTTATTTAAGTCAATTACCCATGGTTTGAGTGACAACGGTGTTCACCCTTACACCCGGTATATCATGGCTTATTCTTAAATATACCTAACTATAGTCGAAGGCGCTTTAATGTTGTAAGCTGAACCGTAAAAGTTTGTTTTCGTATTAGTCACATCTATAATCATAAAATGAACATAGTATAGAACGTACTAACGAGCATTATTCTCAAGTGTTTTTGCGAACAAATGACCTTAATTTGATATAATAGTATACATATATACAAATTGTAACTCCGAAGCAGTTTCTTCAGTTTAAATAGAACAATTTTGAATATTGCCTAATATATTAGTCTTGCAAGACACTGCAGTTATTTTAATATGTATGACCTTAATAAAGCTCGGCTTACTCGGGGTTAAAATACGAGTAAGTACCTAACGCACTAGGCGTCCGTACAGTTGTAAATAAACGCTCTAAATTCTAACGGCTATCATGCCTAGTATGATGGCGTAGCAATTTCCGTAGCATTGCTACAGGCTACGACATAATTGTAGCTTATACAGTGTGTTTCAGAAATGTGTGGTCATTGTTGAGTGTGGTACAGACCAACAAACTGAACAACCTTCTCCATGAGACCAACATCGTAATCGCGATAAAAAAAATCTGCTGACACATTGATAGGGTCGTGTAGGTATTTTTTTTTTTAAGGAACATCTGATTATTATTCGTGTTTGCGGTGTTGATCCCATGGAGAAACTTTTTTAGTTTGATCTCTGTTTACAGGTTGTAAGAGTAAACACCGTTGTCACTCAAACCATGGGTAGTTGATTTAAATATAAAAATAAATGTCCAAGTAACATTAAAAAATAAGTTATTTTCATTAAAAGATTTAAAAAAAGTTTCTATCTGCACCGTGTTTGCTAGCAAAACAGCTGACTGACTGAGGGAGGGGTCGCGCTCGCAGCCGGTCAGTTCACGTCCCGCGTCACCCACCCGAGTTCAGACGCAAGTTCATTGCCCTAGCGCCCTAGGGTGAAAGGGTAAAATACTCTTGTGGTAAAATGAAGATTTTCTTTAAAAATAAAAGTTGTCATTTTCCATTGCTTTTACGTTCTATAAATGAAACCAAACCACTGGTTTCAAGGATAACGGTGTTTACCCTAACACCCAATATAGCACACCCTTAAATATGACCACACATTTCTGGTACACGCTGTATGTTTATTGAGTTGCTACCAAGTTCCGTAGAGAATTTATTATTTCGCGCAATAGTAAAAAAATACGAAAGCATATTCCTCCATTTCGATTTTTGAAAATACAAGATAAAAGAAAAAGCTAATGTATCGTCTGCTTATCATTCCGCGCAAGTTGGAGAAGTTAACTGAGCGCAAAGCGTTGGGCTACGACTATGTATCAATTTACTGTAGCTCTGCTAATATATGGGGCCCTGGTACCCGCCCGTGCGTGTTTACACACGCAAATTGTGCACGTCGCCCACAGCCCCTCATTAATACACATTTGTGTACGAAATTTTATATTTTTAAGCATAATTGACAAACACTTGAAGTTGAAAACACAAAAGCTGCGTTGAACAGTCCTCTTCATTTGTTTTCCTTTGGGTTCTACGAACTGTTGTGGCTTTTAGTCATTTGATATGCGTTGAAAAAAAAAATATCCTGTTGAAGATGACTCGGTATTTTTTTTTGTCGGTGTTCATAACAAGACATGTTGTGATTTGAATAGCAAAAACTGACAGTAACAAAAAAAAATAGACTAACGAACGTTTGTAGGTTCATACGCGTCTTTGTTAGTTAGTAGGTACCTCAGACCAAATAAAAAATCAAGACAGAGGGTTGCGAATAAAGTAAAGCATACCAAAACTACACCATCGCTCTGTGCATACACGCTCAAATGCACACATTTACAATCAAACTACGCCAAAATATGTGCACTCATGTTTACGAAATAATTTCAATCGAATTAAACCTCAATTTCACGTTCATACTCTACCGTAAATTAATTTAAATACAAAATAGATTTCCATAATTATGGGGGTAATAAATTGAAAAGATTTTGAATAAAGTCCCTTTCATTCTTAACTTTATGGACTTCCCGCCCTAATGTTGGATGGTGAAGCTGAAATAATGAAACACGACATTAAAGATAAGATATTAGTTAATTATAACTGGTGAGAGTATTACATTTATTCTCCGAACCAGGAACCTACTTGTGAACAAGGGTGCCACCCTGGCAAATGAAATTAAAGTCGACGGAATTACGTTGCATCCGGTTTCAAACAAAATTACGGTTGCCATTGCGCTACATTCGACGCAAAATTAAACCAACAAAATTTGAAAAATTCGTCGAAAGTAATTCCCTCTCGACTCATTTTAAGCGACGCAAATTACACTTAAACAATACAAGCTCCACACATCAGTAGCGAATTAATCTCAGAGATTGTTTGTTACCCATCATTTTTGCCATTTGGTTGCCACATTGACTTGTGCCCATTACCTCACATTTATTTGCCTTGCAGTAATGACATTCTCAGAAATTTCGACATAATTGTAAGCAACAAACAGATCTACTATGCCAATTACATGGAAATTGTTGTGCTACTTTTTGCCACCTTTTTTTCGATAGCACCATGATTGAAACCGGATGCCTAAAGCATATTTTAAGGTTTTTGTGCCAAACAATGTCATGCCTGATTAGGACATTGGTTATTGTCGTTCCTAATTTCGATTTAGGGAGAAAAAAAAAACGTCAAAAACTTGGTAAGTCATTTGAAGTATTTCCTGCTTTTTTATCGCGAAGGTACAAACGATTTTTCGCTACAAAGCGTAGGGTACGTACAATGGAGATGTGCTTACCTGTACCTTTTACGCCGCCATTTTTAATTCAGTTTTTAATGTTAGTTTAGGCCTATGTGCTCACGTCGAGTGGAATTGTGTTTTGGATGTGTAACATCTTTCGTCTTGCTTTCCTGTGGGAATGATTTCGTGAAAAGGGACGTAAGTGTGTAACAGGAAGTTGAGGAAGCGCGCGCTATTTGATTTGACCAATGAGCGCGCGCGGTGCTAGTGTTGGCCGCGAGATGGTACCAACCCATTTTCCGAGAGGTTGGTACTGTCAGCCAAGATGTCAGATGTTATACATACACGACTACTGTAAGCCTCCCTCGTTTTTTTATGTACTAATACTCCGTTTGAAATAAGATTAGACGTATAGATAAGTCTTTTTTACATTCCGTTCAACCGATTTTGAATTCTATTGCGTTGGTGGCATGACAAATTGCAGCCGCATAGTTAGATAGTTGGTATTGTGTAACTTTTTTTGCTTTTAATGCTATCCTTATGCCTACAGTATAGAAGTCAAAATCGGTTGAACGGACTGTAAAAGGGTTTGTTTTAATGTCTAATCTTATTTCAAATGAGGTATAGAGATCTCGGAAATGTCATGGTCTGTTGTCATTTAATTCGTTTTCAGGTGTCTAAGAGAGTAGAGGAGCTTGTGGCTAAGTAATTACAGCCGCACGGGCCGATCGATCAGGTTAAGCTACGCTTGCCAGGGTTGGTCCGTGGATGGGTGACCATCTTTACACTCTGAGACTACTCCGTGCCTCAGAAAGCACGTTAAGCCGTTGGTCCCGGCTGTCATTCGTGGATCTTTCAGATAGTCGTTGCGGGTCGTCATAAGCCCGAAAGCTTATGACAACTAATCTTACGAAGGGGTATCGTAGTACCCAGTTACTGGGTTGTGGAGGTCAGATAGGCAGTCGCTCCATATAAAATACTGGTATTCAACTGAATCCGGTTAGACTGGAAGCCGATCCCAACATAGTTGGGAAAAGGCTAGGCAGATAGATATATGTAGTGTCTAAGAGAGTACATTGACCTTTTTCAAGTGTAACACTTTGTATATATTATTGCTGTCTAATAAAGAGTACTTGGCATACAAGAGGATTATGTGGAAGAACATAATACAAAGCCCGAGCTTACTTTGTATTTATGAGTTTTAAAATGAGCTTACATTCTGTAGGTCTATCTTGAAATAAGGTCTAGGTCGGCAGCTTATAAGACGAAATTATCAAAAAATATTGCCTTAATTAAAATCTTCATTATTCTCCGTATATATATAAATTCACGCCTTCTCTCTCTCTCCATGGGGGTAGGCAGAAACTATAGAACGCCTGTAACGGTCCTTACATACACCTTTGGCTTCGTTTGTGTTCATACATCTGGTCATACATGCACGCTGGTTGCAAGTACTATAGGCCTGACCTTTCTGAAGAACAAGGGGGCTAAAACAGTCACTTTTTCAGAATCATAATAGGAAAATATTATGAATCATCGTAAAATGTCACAAACTGTCAATTCATATTATGATCTGCGTGCGATTCATATTATGAAATAATTCATCTATTTGACAGTTATCTATGGAGATTCGTAAAATGGTCCACATAATATGAATTGCTATTGTGTCAAATTAGAGGAATTGCTAATGACAGCTGGAAATTCAGTAAATGAAATGCTTTTAGAGGAATTGCTAATGTGCCCGTTTTAGACCCACAGTATTTTACATGGAGAGACTGCCTATCTGACCTCCACAACCTAGTTACTGGGTAATACGATACCCCTTGGTAAGACAAAGAACATCACTAATAAGGTCACTATATGTCATTCTAGGGCGTAACCTCCACGCGTTTCCTTACATCTGCCTCGTAAATATTTTTTGTAAGTCGCCTTTCATTATTCTGTTTTAGATTTTTTCTAAAAACGGGCTCGCGGCTAATTAATAACAGCCGCACGGGTAGATCGACCAGGTTAAGCTACGCTTGCCGCGGTTGGGCCGTGGATGGGTGACCATCTTTACATACCAAGACCCCTCCGCCCGTTAAGCCGTTGGTCCCACTGTCATTTGTAGATCTTTGTCAGAAGCCCGAAAGTCTGATAACCAGTCTTACCAAGGGGTATCGGGTTACCCAGTTACTGAGTTGTGGAGGTCAGATAGGCAGTCGCTCCATATAAAACACTGGTATTCAGCTGCATCTGGTTAGACTGGAAGCCGACCCCAACATAGTTGGGAAAAGGCTAGGCAGATGATGATGTCATTCTAGGGTGTACCCTCTCGGCGTTTCCCTTACTCGTAAATACTTTTCGTTAGTCGCTTTTCATTATTCTATTTCATATTTTTTTCTAAAAATTGTATCCTTTGATGTCTAAACTAAAATAAACTCAGCTGTTGTTAGGTACATCAAATTATACGCACAACAGAATTAGATACAAACGAAGACAAACGATTACTTACATTGTTTATTAAATAAATAAACAAACAAACAGCGCACCCATTCTGTTCGGCAGACTTTGTTTGTGTTCATATTGATTTTCTGTGCCGTTAACGTGATTCGGTACTTAAGTGTATGGTAAATATAGGACAAATATATATTACTACAGACGTAAAGTACTACATGTAGCACAAAAGGAGAGATGTGTCCTTATTCGAAGAAAAACTATGTAGCGTTAAAAGACGACTTAAAAAGAAGAAAATATAAAAAATTAAACATATAACAACAACAACAATTTATCAACAATACCACCAACAACAACAGCAATTTTTTTTACTTTTTTTTTTCATTTTTATTTATTTGTATAAGGATTTAAAGTTCAATAGTTGGGCTGCATACATTCTTCTCTCTCACGCTAACAATACTCTTACTAAACTATGATAACAAACCCATCCGTACTTAATTTATATTATTATATAATATGCTAACTAATAATAATAATGCGAAAGTGATTTTGCTTGTTTGTTTGTTATTAATTAATATTCATTTATTTCAGACTTACAGTATCCATATAGTTACAAACATTAGAGTGTGTAGGTGTTATTCTATACTAGTTAATAAATTATATTATAACTAGTCTAATTTCACGCTAAAACGGCTGAACGGATTTAGAAGAAATATGGGACATGGGTAGACTGACCTGGGTTACGACATAGAATACTTTTTATCCCGATATTCCCACGGGATCGACACTTACCTACGTACGCGGGTGAAAACGCGGGGCGTAGTTAATTTAAAATAAATGTGGTTATAGTTACTTTTTATCCCGGTAGTACGTTTCCGTGGGATAATTTCCGACCACCACGCGGGCGAAGCCGCGGTCAAAAGCTATTCAGATTGTGTGTTACGCAATTAGAGAGCTGGATTGACGGTGGAAATTAACGGGCAAACACAATTATAGTTTACTTCGTATAGTACACACATGAAAGTTCATTATTGTATAGTTTGAGCCAAATAATACACCTAGAGCCTTCAAAATTACAGATGGTATCGGATCAAATGGAATACGTACTTTCGTCGTAGTAATTATACCTACCGTCAAATGAAATTACACCCACAGTGTCGTAAATAATCAATTGTATTAGTAATTAATATTGAAGAGCTATTGGGAAAATCACAGGAACAAACATCGATTTTCTGGAAAAAAAATTTAGGTTACTTTAGATTTGATAAGGAATTGACGACGCTAGTGTGGCGCTGATACTTAAGGCGTAGTGGGATTGACGGGAGCCGGTACGACCCCGCCCGCACGCAATTCTATTGCACTATGTTTACAAATATTTATTTTCAAAATTTTATTTGTGTTTGTATAGAAAAAACTTTTTACAAAAAAAAAAACCGACTTCCAAAAAAAAAATCACTCAAAAATGAAAAATAACTTTAATTTCGGAAGTCGGTGTCTTTGCTTTTCAATTTTCGTTTTTTGCCACCGACTTCTGAGTCGACGACTGAGTTTTGAGTGTTTTTTTTTTTTGTAAAAAGTTTTTATTAGGTCTTTACCTATGAAATTGCCGTTCTGCAGTACTGGCCATTTCAAATCAAAATAATTTTTGTTTGGCTAAGAATTCTAATTTCAAATTAATTTTATTTTAAAAACATGGATTTTTTTTCCCAAAAGTTGTCATTTCTTTATTGATTAGTGTTACATTTTCATCGCATTTCAATCTTTTTCGTCATCATGGATACGTTAAAAATTCGAGTAATTATGGAATATGAGTACCGTCGTGGCAGCAACGCGGCACAAGCGGCACGCAACATCAACGACGTTTACGGAGCTAACACTACAAACCAACGCACCACCTGTTATTGGTTTGCTCGCTTCCGTTCTGGAAATTTCGACCTGAAAAATGAACCTCGCGGTCGTCCGAAGACTTTGGTCGACAATGACGAATTAAAGGCGATTGTGGAAGCTGATGATACACAATCTACGGCTGAATTAGCAGCAGCTTTCGACGTTAGCGTCAAAACAATATTGGTCCATTTGCGTCAAATTGGCAAGGTAAAAAAGCTTGACAAATGGGTGCCCCACGAACTCAATGATCGCCAGCGCGAAGTACGCGTCGAGACGTGCCTTGCACTGCTCAACAGACACACAAATGAAGGAATTTTGAACCGCATTGTTACCTGCGATGAAAAATGGATTCTGTTTGATAACCGCAAGCGCTCAGCAAGTTGGTTGGATCCTGGTTCAGCACCTAAACAATGCCCTAAACGAAAACTTACCCCTAGAAAAGTGATGGTCACTGTTTGGTGGTCTAGCGCCGGTGTGATTCATCACAGCTTCTTACCAAACGGGGTGAGCATTACTGCAGATGTGTTCAGTTCGAACACAATGATGGAGAAGCTGGCGCATCTCCAACCAGCATTGGTCAATCGCTCGTCTCCGCTGCTCCTGCACGACAACGCGCGATCTCATACTGCACAGCAGACGGTCTCCAAGTTGCAAGAACTGGGGTTGGAAGCTCTCCGTCATCCGCCCAACTCACCAGACCTTGCGCCTACAGACTACTACTTTTTCCAGAATTTGGATAACTTCTTGGCGGGAAAAAAATTCAATACCCGAGAGGCAGTACAAAATGCCTTTGAAGAATTTGTTGCCTCCCGTCCAGCTGTTTTCTTTAAGAAGGGCATCAATAAACTGCCTCTGCGATGGCAAAGATGCATTGATTGCATGGGTGATTACTTCGATTAATACAAATAAAAAATTCATGAAAAAAATTCGTTTAAATTTTTTCATACAAAACGGCAATTTCATAGGTAAAGACCTATTATTTTTCACTTTTTAGTAGTGGTACCTACCCCACACAAATCCGAATACCACTAGCTGATGAAAATAACAGTGAAGGAGAAAATGAAAACATCGTCTAGATAAACTAAGTGGGAGAAACATACGTAATATTGACGCTAACTCAAAAACTACCCAAGCAAAGTTAATAAAATTTATATGGGACCACCTCGGAAGCATGACCTACCATACAAAAAAAGAATCATCAACATCGATTCATAACTGGCGGAGCAATCGCGTAACAAACATACAAAAAAAAAAAAAACATACAGACGAATTGAGAACCTCCTCCTTTTTGAAGAAGTCGGTTAAAAATAAGTCCATAATCCCTTAAAATATTTAATAGTGAACACGTAGATAAAATATTATTACAATTGCTTTGATAACAATCGAATGGAATAGGGTTTTCTCTTTAAAAAAGCAGGTTTTAAGGAAACTTTGCGGTTTTTTGTATCGAGGAAAGTTTTGTCAATCGTGTTTCAGGCCTCATACTTCACTAAAGACACTCTTCAATTTTCGTAATCATAAAAAAAATACGCAATTATGTTTTGAGAGAAATATTGATTTTGCGTGAAGTCGAAACGCGTCAAAACATCTGCTTTGGAACCACTTCACCTTAAGTTTAAGTCAGTCGAGTGACAAGTGTCGCAAAAGATGGCGACTGATCATTCCTCCTGCGAAAGCGTCAGGGTAAGCCGCGAAGGCATGCGGACGGCGAGCAATGGGTAGCTCGCCGTCCGATAACGACCAGGCCCGGGTCGATGGCGCGTTGTGTTCCACGCGCGCCTCAAAGAGATGTCAGCACACCTGACGGGGTACGTTAGGACCGATGCCTGCCAAGGTTGCGGGAATGTCCGAAAGGGATACCGGGACCCTGGCAACAGGCAACTGAAGGAACACGGGTGGGTTTTAATCAGTAAAAGTCTGACCCGCCCTTCCGCTCCGCCCAGAGCGGGAGAAGTCATTTGATGATTTAACGCCATAAAAAAAAAAAAAAAAACGGGTAACCCGCGAAATTCAGATTTTCTTACGTTTTTTACAATTTGCAGGTCATTAGGTTGTATGTTGAACTAAATATGATTTGCAGCCGTAACAAATATGGATTTACAGAATTATAAACATTAGAATCAGCAACACAACTCTCTAAGTTCATGTAAGTGCCTCAGCCAGGCGCTTTATTTTGTGTGAATTGTGATTTAGATAAGATGGTGGAAACTAGCTAGGCGGACTTAGAACAAGCCCTACCACCAACCAAAGCGAGCACAAAGTTTTGCCCCCACTGGGAATCGAACCCGGGACCTACGAAAGGTAGTCTAACCACAGAGGCGGACAAAGGAGGCGCTGCATGACATAGAGAAAACACTAAACAGTACTTAATTCAGTCATTGTGTAACCATGCACCTATCGATGTAAGAACACGATGCAATAGGTATCCTTAATTACTAGTTGCTAGCTGGCACTAACACTAAATTAGAATAGCGAGTACTTACAAAAAAAAAAAAAAAACTGAAGATCGTAGCGTACGAGGAGGTCTAGGATGTGGCCCTCAAGAGAGAGACAGCTGGAAGATGCTGCACTGATTAGAGTCGTAGCTCTTAATACCTGTAAGAAAGAAAAAGAGGTAATTAGAAGTAGTCGGGCAACGGTCATATATACAGTAAACATATATATATATGTTAGGGTAAACACCGTTACCTATCCTTGCAACTATAGAACGTAAAATCAATGGAAAATTACATCTTTTTTATTTATTTTTAAATCTACATTTTACCAATAGAGACTCAAGTTCGTTGCCCTATGCGCTAGGGCAACGAACTTGCGTCTCAACACGGGCGGGGGGTGCGGGACGTGACCTGACCGGCCGCGAGCGCGAACCCTCCCTCAGTCAATCAGCTGTTTCGCTAGCGAGCACCGTGTCGGATAGAAACTTTTTAAAATCTTTTAATGAAAGTAACTTTTTTTTTTGTTGTGTTCGGTCATTTATTTTTTTATTTAAGTCAACTACCCATGGTTTGAATGACAACGGTGTTTACCTTTACACCCTGTAGATAAATATCTGCCGTCATCAGTCTTGCAAAAAAACAACGTATCGTTCGTCTGTTAATGTACATAATATACCCTACCTCAAATTGTTTAGCAGTATTGTCGGCATAACGGAGGATCATCCTCCGCAATGCCGAAAATACTGCGGCATTAATTTTGAAATAAATATATGTTAGAGTTGAGGATTGATGCTAGGTCCTACGTTTCGCGAAAAAAAGATTACATACAATTTTCTCGATAAAAAAAAACCAAAGTTACCTCTAAAGCGAACTATATACCGCTGGTATTGAAAAATACTGAAATTTTGCATAATAACTGAACTATAAAGCAGGTCTTATGTTTTAAAAATTACCATTATTTTCACCGTAAAAAGCAATTACCTAAACTATTCGAGGCTTGAGAACCGCCTGCACCCCACTCCGTCTCGCTCTCAGGCCGCGAGTATATGGTGCGAGCGAGATAAAATCTGCGGTAGGGTACAGCCTTAAACTCCAATAAGTTTGAACTGAGTTTTATCTTGTTCTCGATTAGGACGTAGTAAGTATCAGAGTAGTTTAATCTATCTCATATGACATCACATAAATGTAGACCCCCTCATAAGAATAGGTCATTCCATTGGTCCCCATGGGGGCCATAATAGGCCACTAAGGCTGATAACAGATTACCCGTGTCCACAGTCGTGATACCATTTTTGTATGTTGTTCTCGCCCTCGGGATACAACATAGAAAAAGTTTTTTCAAAATTTTATTTACATCGGTATTATGTATGCTAACAGTTTTAAAATAATAATATGTAAGTACAAGTATATAAAAAAAGAGGGGAAGTATCATGCGGCATCGAAAAATTTGCTGTCAACAGGAAAAGTGTCCAAAAAGCTGGTAGCATTGCCATTTTGCATGGTAGTGGTGATAAAGATGAAGTAACTTTTTTTTATTTAAAAAATAAATAATTCATTAAAAAAAATCTGTAATAAAACCAGAATGTTTCAATGTTTCAGATGTAAATCGCGATATATTGTTAATCTTGTACCGTAGTGCAGACGAGCTTTCGGATAGTTAGGCTCTGTCTATTAGCAAAGACTGGCAGCATTGCCACGTTGAATGGCAATGTTAATATTTTGGCCAAAGAACGAGCCAGTCACGCCTCGAGAAGTGTGGACCAATATAAACTATACTCCATTTGAAATAAGATTAGACGTATAGATAAGCCTTTTTTACATTCCGTTCAACCGATTTTAAATTCTATTGCGTTGGTGGCAAGACAAATGGCAGCCGCAGTAGATAGTTGGTATTATGTAACTTTTTTGCTTTTAATGCTATCCTTATGCCTACGGTAAAAATCGGTTGAACGGACTGTAAAAGGGTTTGTTTTAATGTCTAATCTTATTTCAAATGGGGTATAGGTGTTCATAATAATTAGGTATCAATATTTTATTATGTAGGTAAGTAGACCGTTGTTCGATACAGTCAAAGGTTTCTGTATTTCTAACAATGTTTGGAAAAGGGTTCCTTTGTTAAAAGCAATCGACATTTCGTGGGTAATGTTTATGTAAATAATTAGGTACGTCTAGAATACCTTTCAAGAATTCATTCAGTGTTTACGTAGTAAATGTATGACCTCATTCTAAACTTCGAATCCGCTGTGAGTTTCTTGATTGGCATTCTAAAAACTCGTTTGATACACTAGCGCTACCCTTCCGAGCGTGTCAGCGAGTTGAACTAAATTGACCGTGTGATTTTGACAGATAAAGTATGAGATGACGTAAGAAGTGGCATTCAATAAGGTAATTCCCCCGTCACTTCGACGCTCACTTCGCATTCGAACCCGATTCAAAATTGTGAGACGCGAGTTGTTTGAATTTTACAGAATAGACAGGTTTATGTTTTGGCTTCCAATCTTGAAAATACCTAGATTTAGCTTATACCTACTTAAAGGTAAAATGAACCAATCGAAATCGGTCCTGTAATAATACCATTGTGCGCTCTTCAAAATAATATGGAGCACTTTTATGTAATGATTGTGCCTCTATATGTGAACTTAAATAATTCCTATTTTCAAAATAGCAGTGATAGCCTAGTGGTGTGGCCGTCGGACTGCCAAGTTATAGGTCTCGAGTTCGAACCCAAGCCACGCGCCTCTGACTCTTTTCTGACTCGACTCTTTTCGGATTCATGTGCGTATTTTATTTATAATTATCACTTTCTTAAAAACGGTGAAGAAAAACATCGTGAGGAAACTGAGAGGCATTTCTAGATGGCATGTGAAGCCTAGTTAGAGGCCCATGTGCGGCATAAAAACTCTGACACCAGGTTTGTCACTAACCACACGAAAAAGATTCCTGTTTTGGGGTCCAATAAGTTCTAACTAGCCATGTTTCTGCGACGAACTGGGAAGTAGCGCTCCGCTACTGATGCGGTGCGGTAACGCTTGTACACACACGTACATGAATGTATACGTCCAAGTGCAGTGGGTGAGGATCGGAGCGCTTTTATAATTTCTAACGAGTCGTCATCATCATTGACGTCTACGTCCGTATTATGTATTTAATTTAATACAGCATGTAAAAAAACCCTATCTGAACCGAAAGGGGGCGCTTGAGTACCGCACACATACATGGTATGGTACATTACAAAAAAAATTACATTTTTTTTTTTGTGATATTTGAAAAGTTATTCCTTTTTAAAATTCACGTTTTTGGTACCAACATTACCCTAATTTCGTTATAAATGAGCAAATATACAAAGTTCATATATGACTTGTAGACACCCGCTAAATCACGGCCGCCCGCGTACCATGTAGGTAGTATCCCGGTAAAATACCCCATTGAAAAAAAGTAGGCGATTATTTTTTTTCCAGAAAATTACCACATAAATAGACTCTCAGTATGATTCATAACAAAACACTCACAGATCAGACAGGGTTTTTATTACTGTATATTTTTATACTTTTGATCCATTATACTAAACTTTTAAACTTATAACCTGGATACTTTTGATACCGGTAGTCCGGCCCCGTGGAATAATTTCTGACCTCCACGCGTGCGAAACCGCGGGCAAAAGCTAGTATTTCCATACATTTTACGTCCCTGTGTTATAGTGATGCCGTGACGTGGACGTGGACGACCACGATTTTAATCACGTTTGAAGTTATAAAAACCGCAAATTGCAGGAAAATATACCCGGATCCGAAAACCATTTTCATGACAAAGCCTACTTATCATATTAAAGGGGATTAACATATATGACGCATAGGTATATACTATGGTAAAGTTATAATGACATAATCCTATATTTTTAACAGTTAATGCCTATCCTTGTGGGTGGCAGTAGTTCCGTGAGGCTGACGAATAGTGATGAGCCAAAACACTTAAATTAACGGTTTTTTTTGCGCGCCATGTCTTTCGGTAGACATCTTGTCAGTTATTAAATACGGTTCTCAATCAAAGAACGGTATTTCCGTTAGATTAGCGATAATTGAAAAATAATGTTCATATTGTGTTTTAATTAAAGGCGAATTAATGTTTGCTCCAAGGCCAGGTCGAAAATCAGTGATGTAATTTCTTGGTCTATTTCAATCTGCCGTTCCTTTTCCGAACTATGTTGGGGTCGGCTTCCAGTCTTACCATCTGTAATCACTTTCACTATGGGACCAATCCTGAAATCGCGAAAAATAAATCAGGTGTTCCCTTTTTTTTTTTTTGAGTGTGGGATATCATCAAATGACTTCTTCCGCTCTGGGCGGAGCGGAAGGGTGTGTCAGACTTTTACTGACTAAAACCCACCCGTGTTCGTTCAGTTGCCTGTTGCCAAGGTCCCGGTATCCCTTTCGGACATTCCCGCACCCCTGGCAGGCATCGGTCCTGGCGGACCCCGCCAATTGTGCTGACATCTCTTTGAGGCGCGCGTGGAACACGACGCACCATCGACCCATCGATCAGCTGTTCCCTCCATTTATGTTCGCATAGCTCGTCAAAATGTAGGGAACGGCAGTTCTTTTTTCGCGATTTCAGGATTGATACCATAGTGAAAGATGTTCATAATTATGAGTACAGTGACCCCATACGGGGATGCCCGTGAATTCAATTTCACCTTGTATAGGTTAAAATTTCAGCTTGAATTGGGTTCCATTCTCCAATGAAAAATCGTCTAAAAAGTTTTTGTAAAAACAGTTTCTTAAACTTTTGCCGTTTCGCTAAAGGTTTTGCTTCCCGTCCGCCATGTTGGTTGCCAAGACCAGCCACGGAAACTGGCACAAACTTAGTTTCTCTGTAGGAATTGTTTTTATTTACATTGTTGTCTAGACAATATCCGTGCTTTGATAAAAAACGGTCATTCGGTAGCTTATAGTTAATTGCAATGCTGTGTAGCATTAGGTTTGATAATATTATTTACTAAGATCTTTGGCTATCAGATCTTAGTTAGGAAGAGCGTGTGGCTAAGTAGTCGATCCATCAGGTTAAGCTACGTTTTTCAGGTTTGGTCTGTGGATGGGTGACCATCTTTATATACAAGAAACCCTTATAGTTTCGCCATGTCCGTCTGTCTGTCTGTCTATCCGCGGCTTAGCGAAGAGACTGTTGGTACTAGAAACCTGTAATTTGGTATGGGTATATAATTTATATATATAAATCACGCCGAAAAAGTAGTAAAAAAAATCATGAACTTACATTTGCAGTACCTACACGTGCACAACATTTGCACAACATGTTTTCCCATACATTCCGTATGGGAGAAACAGTTTTTCAACTACAATTTTAAGTTTGTACTTGGGATATTCATCCCAACTACGGAACCCTTCACTGTGCGTGATTCGACACGCACTTGGCTGGGTTTTATAGGCTTATATACCAGGGTTATTTTACGTAAAAAATCCTGCAATTTGACATCGCTATTTCAACCCATTCAACTCTTCTGTATATTGATCGGCACTGCAATAAAGGTGCTAGGTCCTTATCTACAGGCTGATTGGTTCCTGCCTTTTATCAAGTATTCATGTAATTACTAG
This sequence comes from Lithophane ornitopus, assembly GCA_948473465.1. Taxonomy (NCBI): domain Eukaryota; kingdom Metazoa; phylum Arthropoda; class Insecta; order Lepidoptera; family Noctuidae; genus Lithophane; species Lithophane ornitopus. The sequence continues at coordinate 9,808,681 of OX419633.1, forward strand.
CGGAACTCCCATCTTTTATTGAGAAAATATTTTCGCAATTTAAAGAGTTAATACCGGAATTGCTGCATCAGCAGCCTATTTAAATATATATATTTTTATCGTTCTGCTAAAATATATTGATAAAGTATAACAAACTAGCTGTTATCTGCGACTTCGTTTGCGATCCAGGATGAAACGTAGCCTATGTCCTTCTCCAGGTCAAGGTCTACCTCTGTGCGAAATTTCATCCAAATCTGTTCAGCCGTTTTAGCGCGAAGGAGAAACAAACTCACTTTCGCATTTATAACGTTAATAAATTATATTAAATTTATTCCCACTCGTCCCACTGGGTTTCGCAGTGGGACGAACGGGAATGATTTATAATTTTATTTTTAATTTCCGTTGGTCCCACTGAATAATTTGAGTCTAGTTGTTTTTCAATTTTACATTTATTTATCCTAACTAATACTATAAATGCGAAAGTAAGTTTGTTTGTTTATTTGTTAGGTACACTTTCACGCTAAAACGGCTTAAATGCAATTTGGCACATGGCTAGATAGACCATGACTTGGGTAATGACATAGGATACTTTTTATTTCTGTAGTACGTTGCATGCATACAAGACGGTATTCTGTGCAAAACACTTTGTACCTATGTCCTATTCCAGGTCATGGTCTACCCATGTGCCAAATTTCATCCAAATCTGTTCAGCCGTTTTAGCGTGAAAGCGTAACAAACAAACAAATAAACTCATTTTCGCATTTATAATATTAGTTAGGATAATTATAAAGTAAGGACAACACGAAACTGGCAAAATGTGGGTGTACTTTAGGTACCTACGCTTCTGTCTAACCCTTCGGGGATAACAGTCGTGATGCTATTTATGTGTATGTGTATAAAATGGAATTACTTTTTGAGCCTGCATTCCTTAAAGGAATAGGCAGGAGTGTACCATCGGGGACACTGGCGGTGAACCACTTCTCAACCTTATTAATAAGGACTTAAGGGTGAAATGTGGTTCACCGCAAATGTGCGCGGTTGTAATATAGTACACCTTCAATAAACTTCATCAGTTATCTTTTTAAATTCCATGTCCCATGACGAGTATATTGCCAACAACCGGGCACAAATTTCATACTAATTACTTAAAATGTGTTTTAAATAATAGGTCTTTACCTATGAAATTGCCGTTTTGTATGAAAAAATTTAAATGATTTTTTTTCATGAATTTTTTATTTGTATTAATCGAAGTAATCACCCATGCAATCAATGCATCTTTGCCATCGCAGTGGCAGTTTATTGATGCCCTTCTTAAAGAAATCAGCTGGACGGGAGGCAACAAATTCTTCAAAGGCATTTTGTACTGCCTCTCGGGTATTGAATTTTTTTCCCGCCAAGAAGTTATCCAAATTCTGGAAAAAGTAGTAGTCTGTAGGCGCAAGGTCTGGTGAGTAGGGCGGATGACGGAGAGCTTCCAACCCCAGTTCTTGCAACTTGGAGACCGTCTGCTGTGCAGTATGAGGTCGCGCGTTGTCGTGCAGGAGCAGCGGAGACGAGCGATTGACCAATGCTGGTTGGAGATGCGCCAGCTTCTCCATCATTGTGTTCAGTTCTTCACAGTACATATCTGCAGTAATGCTCACCCCGTTTGGTAAGAAGCTGTGATGAATCACACCGGCGCTAGACCACCAAACAGTGACCATCACTTTTCTAGGGGTAAGTTTTCGTTTAGGGCATTGTTTAGGTGCTGAACCAGGATCCAACCAACTTGCTGAGCGCTTGCGGTTATCAAACAGAATCCATTTTTCATCGCAGGTAACAATGCGGTTCAAAATTCCTTCATTTGTGTGTCTGTTGAGCAGTCCAAGGCACGTCTCGACGCGTACTTCGCGCTGGCGATCATTGAGTTCGTGGGGTCACCCATTTGTCAAGCTTTTTTACCTTGCCAATTTGACGCAAATGGACCAATATTGTTTTGACGCTAACGTCGAAAGCTGCTGCTAATTCAGCCGTAGATTGTGTATCATCAGCTTCCACAATCGCCTTTAATTCGTCATTGTCGACCAAAGTCTTCGGACGACCGCGAGGTTCATTTTTCAGGTCGAAATTTCCAGAACGGAAGCGAGCAAACCAATAACAGGTGGTGCGTTGGTTTGTAGTGTTAGCTCCGTAAACGTCGTTGATGTTCTGCCGCTTGTGCCGCGTTGCTGCCACGACGGTACTCATATTCCATAATTACTCGAATTTTTAACGTATCCATGATGACGAAAAAGATTGAAATGCGATGAAAATGTAACACTAATCAATAAAGAAATGACTACTTTTGGAAAAAAAAATCCATGTTTTTAAAATAAAATTAATTTGAAATTAGAATTCTTAGCCAAACAAAAATTATTTTGATTTGAAATGGCCAGTACTGCAGAACGGCAATTTCATAGGTAAAGACCTAATATTTAGACCTCCTTGGTCTACTTATGGTGGTTTCATGTGTTTAGTGATCGCTGATCGTGGGGGCCTAGGTTCAATACCCAGGTTGGGCAAAGCGTTTTTGATTTCATCAGGAATATATCCGTAGAAACCTGGAGTCCGGTCCAGGTTTAACACTTTGTCCAGGTCCATCATGACTTGTGAAATATATTTTTAACAAAAATGAAACGGGTTTTTTAAAAGGAAGCGGATGGCATACATTAGGGATTCTTCCCTTCAACGACGGTTGCTGATTTGGGTCACAGTATAAAAATGAATAACACCGGAATTTAATTTTTGCACGATTGCCCAAAAAGGAGTGTAATGTTTTCAGGGTTCATATATGTTTACCTACACCTAATGGAAAATTTCCATAAACAATTTTTGAGAAGATCGTTTTCCTGTAGCTACAAACGGATAAGCAACGGTTTCCTAGACGACCGGTGGCCGCTACATAGCGTCTGTTATTTACCGGTGAATGACGTCACCGAAACGTTATTTATGAAAGAAGTTGGTGTGTTTCTCTAGAGAACGTTTTTTGGCACCGTAAAGTCAAATTCGGCTGCAATCATTTTCATGACAGTCGTCACTGCGGCCGTTATGTGGCGGCCACCGCTATTCTGAACTATGAAAGCGTAGCACTAAGGTACCCCCCGTTACTGACCCGTTCAGTTAAAATCTACCCTGTATTTATAGTTAACAAATTCGAAGGTAGACAGAAAATACGTATAATAATAATGATTTAATATGTTTTTTTTTATGATTTAAAAAATATTTAAATATGTAAATATATAAGAAACAAAATAAATAAACAAATGATTTAATACTTTCATAGAACAAACAGTTTTTAATAAAACGACTAAAATTGGCTCACTGAAATTATTTGGAGTATGCTGGCGGATTTTTTATTCTGAAACCTATTTTTCATGAATGATGAATTTATTAGATGTTGTTAACTAACTCTGTTATTTTTTCATAACTGCCAAGTGTGTGTCGACAATTGTATAGCAGGGTTCTGTAGTCACCAATGCTGTTTTAAGTTTACTGAATTTAAGCGACAGTTAAAGAACAGTGGCCCAGTGTGTAACGGCCCCAACATACGAGTTAATAGGTCGTGGATTCGAATCCAAGCAGGCTTTATTTTGTGTAAATAATTTCATCATCACCGCTCTCAATATGGTGAAGGAAAGGTATGTCCTAGATAGAATTTAAAAAATCGAAGACATGTGGCATATTACCGTGCACTGGGTACGGGTGGTAGATTACAGCCCACTCCCTCTCGAAGAGAGGAGGCAGAGAGGCAGGCAGAGAGGACCCGGCAGTGGGAATAAGTTTAACTTTAAAACTTTGGACCAAGTTCTTCAATACATTTATTATTGCTGCTAAAATCAAAGGGGCAAGCCCCGTATATATTTTAAGAAATTTGTTTGTTGTTTACATTCTAATCTCAGTCTCAATCTGACAAAAACGCCTACCATTTACGTCATAATACTTTTGTTACGTATCAAAAAGTGTCGTGACGGTTAAAATGTTAGACAAACCGAAAGGAACTTCGTTAAACCGACCTTTGTTCCGACGACGACTCCCGACTGTTTTTTTTTACATTGATTGTTGTCGAGATGAGGCTGCGATTCGATTTTGAATGTTTTCGAATACGGGAATTGGTCTTCATGTAATTCAAATTCAAATTCTTTATTGCGAACTAAGTGTAGGTACATAAATAATTGGAGATGTTAACAATAGGTAGGTTCTTAGAAATTAGTTGCCTGTTAAGGCATTTTAATATAAATGGTTTTTAAATATTAAATTCAAAATTAAACATACTCAATATTCCAGTTATACATACCTACAGTTTACATTATATTATATCAATTATCATTATTATTATCATTTATCATCATGTAAGTATTACGGAACCCTAAAAATATCAGTACCTACTTGCAATGACCGTTCCACCGAGAAAAGTAGGTATGCTAATAGAGATTTCATTATAATAAACGTTTACAAAAACCGACAGCATTAGCATAATACTCAACAAAATTATATTTAATAACTGACTCAATGCTTCGCTGGGAACCATTAATTCGTACTTGTCCTCGACTTTGTAACTCAAGGCTTAAATACACGTCGCTAGTCTTTATTCAAGTTTGTTCTTTGCATTTTATGAATAAGGTAAGTACTACTAAGTACCTAGGTACCTATCAAATTTTAGTAAACGTTCTTTCTTATAGAGTATGCAATAAAAAACATGTAGTTATGTCACTTGTGATATGACAATTAATAAAATGTGTTGACGCCACAACAAAGATAAGTGCACGCCGTGACAAGGACTGATGCTTCTGTCAGAGCAGTGTCATAAAGCAGAAGTAGACATAGGACGATTTTTTTTTTTTTTTTTTTTGGGTGGGAAATCATCATATGACTTCTCCCGCTCTGGGCGGAGCGGAAGGGCGTGTCAGACTCTTACTGACTAAAACCCACCCGTGTTCCTTCGGTTGCCTCTTGCCAGGGTCCCGGTAGACATAGGACGACTACCGCGATATTCGCACACATATTTCTTTTTATTTGTTTTCTTGTTTATTGTATTTTTGAAAAAGTTTTTATACATTGTTTCATTAGGAAAACCCATAAAAAACTCAATATAGAATAAACATTGGAATTTGAACAAAGCTGTCACGGGAATAGTTATTTATTATAATTTAAAAGGTAACCGTAACGTCTTTTAAATCTGATATTCCTACAATCATTTGTCATTTTCCGGAGTGTCGCATTTGTCAACTAAACCACGAATGCGACCGGTAATGAACGTCGCATTCGTATCATTCAACTGGAGACGTGTGAACGAGGCATTACACTTAATTACCTCCAATACATTGTACAATCTTTCGCCAATGATTAATGATTTCTGTCAATCAGGAATGTTATTTATTTGAACTTTTACCTTTGATATATTGAATGGATAGTCGTTTGAATAGATCGGCCTAGTGATGCCCGATTCCAAAATGTTTTAGCAATGGAACGATTGTCTTTTTCTATTCGAACCCTGACCTACTATTATTCGAATCAGCTGACTATACCGTGCGCCCGCGGCTATTCCAAATTAGTGGTCAAAAATTGTTCGTTATCGAAACAAGTCGATTATGACTTGTTGCCATAACACGGTAGATACTATATTTTATCATATCTATGACTTGCTTATCGTAGTTTCATTCAACAAAATATTGGGAACGAAGCTAAGTCTATACATATTATTCTATACATACATATTATAAATTCAAGTTGCATTTCGTGTTTGTCTGATGTCCACGTTGTTTTATTTCGGAAGTGTAGGTATAATACGTTAGTATTAAAGTTACATTTAACTAAGAAATGCCGATAATTTGTAAAGTCGTAAAACCGTGCGAAGCAGGAGCGGTTCGCTAGTCTGTTATAAAATCTGAACGGTGTTAAAGCGATTTGAAGCTGTTGCTGTTATGCGATCACGTATTTCGATTCGTGAACCTGCAAATTTAACTTCAACTAGCCGCTATTACTTGGGCCCGCGACTATATCCTATGACACTCGGCAATACTGTGGCTTTACATTGGTGAAAGAATATTTACAATCGGATCAGTAGTTCCGAAGATTAACATCTACACACAAACTCACTTTTACCTCTAATATACTATAGTGTAGTGTGCCTACATCCACCTTGAATACTACATTTAATAGCCTCCTCACACGTATGTCAAGGCATAATAATGATAGGTCCAACTTGACGGATTACCCTATTGATATTTTCTCTATGAGTTTCGCTTCATACAGACGCTCCCTAATTAAACAGTACGATGAGTGTTCGTCTGTCTAGCTCTAATTGGTTTGATTTGTAGTGTTCTAGATTAAAGTCTACTAAACACACTTTTTATTGTTCTCCTTTGTCTCTAATTTTTTCATACGTCAATGTCATGTATACCTGTCATTTGCATGGTTACTGAAATGCCTATTTTAGATATTATTTAAATGAATTATACGTGACTGTGCTGTTTGTGTGCTTATCATAAATAAATAGACTGGCGAGTTATTTTCGTCAACGTTTCATGTCTTTCTTCTCTACTTTGTTCTGTCCTTGACATCTCCGTCGTAAACATTGCATGATGCACTACCGGTGTGCACTATATCTGCCCTCCTTTTTAGGTCTCCCTCGGGATCTCTTGCCCGAAAAATACAGTTGCCAGTGTCAGCTTGCCTACGTAATGTTTGTGTGGCTCGTATAATTCGAATAAAATTTTCGTATAACCTTGCGCAAGTGTGGACGTGACCAAGTTAAATGGATTTTAAAGTTTTCACCTCGCTCCCGATGATCGATTTCACGCTATTTCTCACCCTACTTGCGAAAACTTTGAACTGTCTTCGAAAGTACATAATGTGTTGTGTTGAGTACATAAATGTTTGCATGCGATCTCCGAGCTTGATTTTGTTAGAAAATAAAGAATTTTGTTGGAAAGTTTTTACGGTCTGTTGAAATGGCAAGATATTTTTTTTTATTGGTTTGTGTTACCCTGTATAGTATAAATGTTTATTATTGAAAATGTTTGCTAGAACTAAAACATTAAAATGATGTATTTTGTAAGAAAAATATAGTAAAAGAAAGTATTAAAAGTTTTATAGTGTTATTGACTGAAGATATTTTTATTGGTTTGAAATTGTACCTACCTACAATAATATTAATAAGTGTACTCATGCATGTGTACCAAAATAACATAAATATAAAATTTTAAAGATCCCCGCGTTTACACCCGCGTCGGTGTCGACCCCGTGGGAATATCGGGATAAAAAGTATCCGATGTCCTATTCCAGGTCAAGGTCTACCCTTGTGCCAAATTTCATCCAAATCCGTTCAGCCGTTTTAGCGTGAAAGCGTAACAAACAAACAAACTCACTTTCGCAATAATAAATAAATAGTTAGGATTAGGATAATATTCGTCTAGTGGTATGTACCAAGTGCTACATTCGTTATTTAGGAGGTCCTAAATTCGTTATAAAGGATGTGAAGTGTTATTGGATTCTTGATTGAGGAAATTGACACTAGGGACCCTTGAAGGGGCAAGCCCGGTCGCAGAGCTCACGTAGGGGTGTATATCTACACCCAGTCGATTAAAAAAATCATGATACTGGCTGAAGACTACCTACTATTGTGGGTGTAGAGTCGTCCTGGGTTCGATTCTCCAGTTTTCCTAACAGGAAATTCCCATTGTATACGGTTTTTGTTAATAGTAATAGGGTCCTATTACTTGCCTATAACTAGTGACGTAATTTCGAGTATACATAATCATTATACAGGGTGTAACAAGACCCACCATATTGCCGTTATTAATTTGATGTACAGTCGAACAAGCTATTTGGTATACAGGCAAAATATGTCCATTTTCCGCTACACTGCTAAAATTCGTTTTGATTGTGTGTGTAATTTAACTTTTTGAGCTTATGGCTTAGGCGAGTGACGTAAACGGATTGATGACTACTGAAAACACTCACAAAATTGTTTAAAGTAGTTGCAAGTTATCTGCCTGTATACCAAAAAGCTTGTTCGACTGTACAGTACAAATTAAGTAATATTGAGCAAAAATTATTGCTGGGAAACGACTATTATTTTTAGTGTAAAAAAACACTTTTTACGGCAGCGCACAATGTAACGCAAGCAAAACATTGTGCATGAAACGGTACAGCAGTTGTGAGAGTATTTAAAGATAAGTTATCGCATAAATAATTTGTTTTCTTGAAAAAAAAGTTGGAAGTTTGGCCCTCAGTATCTCCATAACCAGATGGTTCCCAGGTATGGTCCAGCACAAAAGTGGCTCCGTTAAGCGTCTTATTGCACCCATTATTATAATTTCAGGCGAAATATTGGTGTATTATAGGTACAACTCTGCTAACCCCTTTGAGGTACAACCGTGATGCTATGTCATTGTTTTTAACGAACATAAACAAATTCACATAAAAAATGATACCAGCATAACACATTGTTATTTAATACAAAGCAGATCATTCATGCATGAAAATAAATAAAGCACCATGTATCATCGTCGCTGAAAAATTATGCCCTGACATGCTAGGACACCCTTTATACCTATGATGGATTAGGTAAAGAGAAAAAGGGTTGAAGTCACCCTTGAGGGCTTGTTATTGCTTATGTTTAGGTTATTTCACTTTAGCTAAAGAACATTGAAAGACTTTTATGTACATTTTTAAAGGAAAGAAAATAATCATTGAAATGAAAAAAAGATTTCAGATGAATAGGAGTGCCTACCTGAGTGCTCTACTATCTTTCTGTTATTTTTACTTTGAAATGTTTTCTGTATTATAAAAAAAAAGGAAAAACAAAATTTATGATCCATACTAATGTTATAAATTCGAAAGTAACTCTGTGTGTCTGTCTGTATGTTACCTCTTCACGCCTTAACCACTGAACGGATTTCGACAAAATTTGGCAAAGAGATAGATGGCATCCTGGGGAAGGACATAGGCTACTTTTTGTGCGGTTGAAGCCGCGGGTGGAAGCTAGTATAAAATAAATATTCATACTAACAAAAACCGCCCAAGTGTCAGTTAGACTCGCATACAAAGGGTTCCGTACCACCGTACAACATCCTAAATAATACATGCGAGTTTCAAGTGAGTTTGTTTATTTGTTACGCTTTTACGCTAAAACGGCTGAACGCATCTAGATGAAATTTGGTACATGGGTAGAACATGACCTGGAATATGACATAGGATACTTTTTATCACGATATTCCCACTAAAAGGCCCAGCACAGGCACGGCAAAAAAATTGTCTTATGCATGGAAAAAATATTTTGTCTAGTACCTTGTTGCTATTCATACTTACAAAAAAAGATCGAAAAAACGTTTGAATGGGGTACGTTTTGTTTTCAAAATTAAAGAATAACATGAAACGACTTTTGTTTATTATTTTATCTGAAGTATTTTGTTAAGCGTGTGTCGTACCCGTTGACTTTGTACACAACCTGTTTCGAACTACCTTCATTAGATGTATACACTCGTAGGATCGTAGGTGTATCAGGCCTAGACAAGTGACAATTGCTTCGAAAGCGTTTCGTATTTCTGCAACGATTTTCAACAGGATTTACATAAGCTTTTCGATAGCTTATGTCAGTCCTATACATTTTTTGCTTTTTTCATCATCGTTATCGCTGATAGAATGTCACTTTGTCTAGGGCCTCTGAGAATATTGTACTGTACCTACTCATCTACATACTTCTGGTTCTGGGCTCGATTCCCAGTCCGGGCAAAGAGTTATTGGGTTTGTCTATCTGGAATTTCTCAGTAGCAACCCGGAGTTAAGATTTGTGCCCGGTTGATGGCAATGGGTTCACCCCCTATTACATGGAACTTAAACATAACTAGCGAAATGTGGGTGTAGGTACTATAGGTATACCTCTGCCCAACCCTTCGGAGGAACAAGGCGTGACGTGATGTACAAAGATACTGAAAAAAAAAAAAATTACACCCTCATCATCTGCCTAGCCTTTTGCCAACTACGTTGGGGTCGGCTTCCAATCTAACCAGATGCAGCTGAATACCAGTATTTTACATGGAGCGACTGCCTATCTGACCGCCAGAACCCAGTTACTGGGTAATACGATACCCCTTGGCAAGACTGGTTGTCAGACTTTCCGGCTTCTGACGACCCGTAACGACTGTCAAAGATCCACAAATGAAAGCCGGGACCAACAGCTTTACGTGCTTTGCGAGGCACGGAGGACTCTCGGTATGTAAAGATGGTCGGATCCACGGACTACAACTCCGGCAAGCGTAGCTGAACCTGGACCCTGGACCATGGATCGACCTCTGCAGCTCCTCATAATTACACCCTGTATAATGTCAAATGTATCTATCAATTTGAGTAGGTAGGTACTTACTTCATATTAGGAATTCACACCAAATAGAATTCCGTATAAATACACACAGGCCTACACATAAAATATTCAAATACGCTTTCGCGAATTCATAAAAATTCGATGTCAGCATGGATGGCTGTAAAGGTATCCTGAATGTCCCACAAGTAACTTAAAATTCTACGGTACCTAACCTCAATACCCGCCAACGTATTTAACTTCATTCACGAACAAATATTTCACAAAGAGCGAATTGTTTTCACGGCACCGGGAAATTGTTTTCCCCGAATTTTCTTTCGCCCTGTATTCCCAGAATTTTTTCATTGATCACAAAAAGGGATGTGGGTAGGGTTAAGAACCCTATTTGAACATGAATAACTTAAAATTATAAGTCAAAACCGACTTTAAGACAGATTTAAGACCGTGGGAGGACCCTCTGGGGTCATGTGGTAGGGAAATCAGAAAACTTTTTACTTTATGCCTGCTCCACAGCTAGTTTAGAATTCTGAGGTTCAATTCAAGTAGTTTCATCGTGTTTGTTGTTCTATTTCATATCGCAAGTGACCGTCGCGTCGTCGCCGTAAAAATATTTGTTTTGCTTTCGAAAATAAACTCTCTACGACAAAAAGTTATTGCAATCGAATAAAATTCGCAAAAAAAATATTATTTAAAAGCTTTGAAAGCTAAAAAGTATGTACACAAAATTTCATTTCAGTGCAGTTTGAATGGAGGAACATGTCAACAAATTATAACGAACTTTGAACATGTTGCTCAAAGTTCAGTAATGTTCTGTAGCTGAGGGTTTCACCGTCTAATTATACCCAACCTAAGGGTTACCAGAACAAAATTGCGACTTTCTAACAAAATAACAAATTTTTCAGATAATTACCTGACTTTTGTGAGGACATGAAATAAAAAATTATTAAAACAAAAACACGATTATTAAAGCTGTTAAAAATTTCAAGAATGTTGTAGGAGGCAGTTTACTTTTTAACCGACTTCTTCAAAAAGGAGGTTCTCAATTCGTCCGAATGTATTTTTTTTTTTGTTTGTGTTTGTTTCGCGATTACTCCGTCAATTATGAATCGATAATGATGATTTTTTTTTGTTTGGTGGGTTATGCTTCAGAGGTGGTCCCATATAAATGTTATTAACTTTGCTTGCGTAGTTTTTGAGTTAGCTTCAATAATTACGTATTTTTTCCACTTTGTGTATGTAGACGATATATTATTTGACTCCGTCACTGTTATTTGCATAGCAGATAGTGGTATTCGATTTTGGGTGGGGTAGTTACCATAACTAAAAAGTGAAATATAAAAACTTAAAAAAAAAAAAAAACGACCGACTTCCGAAAAAAAAAAACTACTGACTTCCAAAAAAAAAAACTAAAAAGTGAAAAATAACATTAATTTCGGAAGTCGGTGTCTTTGCTTTTCAATTTTCGTTTTTTTGCCACCGACTTTCGAAATTAAATTTTTCACTTTTTTTTTGGAAGTCAGTAGTTTTTTTTTTGTAAAAAGTTTTTATTATTCTTATAAAAAGTTTTTATTATTATAAAAAGTTTTTATTATTCTTAGAAAAATGTTCGTTATTATTTCTACAAAAATGCTAAAAAGTCGTAGTATTTCACGAAAATTGCCAACGTCTGGTAACCCTATCCGCATCTGGCTTGCAGTGTTGTTGACATGAAACAATTAGTTGCAGGAGTTGACAAATTAAAAATTTAAACTAAGAGGCGTGGAATGGCGGCTTCGAGAATACGACGCCGTTTTGTTGGTTCATTTATTTACGAAAGAGATTAAGAAAGTTCTTCAGGAGAAATGTTATTTGTTTTTAGGCCTGATTGATCTTTTATACGAGGAAAAAAAAAACAAAAAAAACTTTACCCTTACTTTACCCTCCTTCTGGGGCAGTCGGGCAAAAACTCAAAAATATTTGCTCGAATCATGTGTAAAAACCCCTGTAAAAATAATAAAATAATATTTTATTTCGGACAGTATTACAGTTCATAATATAATTATCACAAATTATTTAAGAGTAATATTATAATATAACACTAATTAACCTTTATATTTTTCCACTTCAGACTAGTAACACTAGTAACAATGAGATCGATTATTTATGTCGTGGCAGATATGAGGAAACTACTGATAGATTAATAAATAAAATACCAAAACAATGAGATATAACCGTGCGAAGAAATTAAATAAATGTGATCAAACTCGTGGACCCTTATTTTTCATTTTGCTTTAGTGTTTGTACCTCTTAAGAGTCAATTGTCCTGAGAACCAAAGACTTTGATGTCACCACATGCGTCTAAAAATATCAGCACTGAAAAAGATCAAGTCTACGGCCATGTTATTTCTTTCATTTAACTCGGTCGAGAAATACGTTATTTCATGTCCAAATAGAAAAAATACATTGAGCTCTGAGCGAAACGAAAATGAAATAGCCGTTCGATGTTTTCTATCAAAATAATTATTCCAATATTATTTTAATGGCTCCAGTCACGTCTGACTCATTAAAATGACTCGCACACTAAGGGTTCCGTACAGGAATCGAGCAAAATACGCCGAAAAAAACCGTAATAAAAAAAAAACTATTTTGTTTTTATTATTTGTTGTTATACCGACCACAGTAGTACAAACTCAGTGAAAATTTCAAGTGTCTACCTATTACGGTTCAAGAGATACACCCTGTGACAGACGGACGGATGAACAGCGGAGCCTTAGCAATAGAGTCCCGTTGGCACCCTTTGGGAACGAAACCCTAAAACCGAATGTAACTCCGTCAATGTATCGTTAAAATGTAAAATATAGTGCAAAGGTATTTATTATGGTTGAAATATTGCGTGGAAATGGCCTAACGGGGGAAATAAGTATACATTGAACGAAGAAAATTGTCCCGGGTACGCATATTAATTAAAACTTCCACCTGCCTTATCGATAAAGTCTAATAACAATATGTACAGAATACGTTTTAATACTTTATGTCGAACATATTTTTGTATTAAGCTTGGAAATTTCAAGGTCGATGGGTAGACTTTTCCTAATGTACAATCAAGAAAAGAGATTGGTATCCAGGAAGCTTACTACACTACAACTCCTTTCTAGATATTGTAGTGCGTGAGCTCAGTGCCTATAGTCTTCTATTCATCTTTGACGTTCATCGTCTGTGTTGTGTTTAAAATATTAGTTTGCTCATGCTAAAATAATGTTTTTTTTCATTCGTATGTAGTTCAGTCTGGGACTGAAAATACCGAATTGGAATGTACCTAATAAAAATTAACTTAACCTTTTCGATTGTACAAAGTGCTAAGACATCAAACTATTTCGTAGACTGTACCTATTTCGCTAGTAACGTGGTACGACAATTCCATAGGGAAACAACTCTACTCCTTCAGGATTGTCTGTAATGCATTTTCGAAGTAATAATATTATCTTAGCGGTATTTAGTTATATCTTTGACGTTCATCCACGTAGGTAGGTAGTTCAGTCTAGTACTAAAAAAGAAGATCGAAAAGTTTTTTTTTTAAAGAAATGAAACCTTTTCGACCTGTGATTGTACAAAGTGCTAAGACATCAAACTATTTCGTCGACTGTACCTATACCTATCGATCGTAACGTGGCGCCACAATTCCATAGGGGAACAACTCTATTCCTTCAGGATTGTCTGCCATGCATTTTCGAAGTAATAAAGTTAGCTTAGCGGTAACTACTTAGAAACTTAGTCTTAAGTTTAAGTTAAGATGGGCGTTTATGTTAGAATCAGTTGATATGGAGACTGTTGTTAACCATTATGTAAAGTTAGGGAAAATAAGTCGAGAGATTGCGTTTCTTACAACTGTCAGTTGGGTCATTTCAAGTAGTAATAAGGATCAAATTCGCAAAACACATATTTAAGTATTCGTTAGTATGAAACTGACAGGTGTCACGAACGCATTCCCTTGACGGCCGGACTGTAAGCAAATTAAACTTTCCATATCTAATTATATTCAACTTACAACTGTCACTCTTTGACAGTTGTATGAAATTACTATAACACGGCAAATTGACGTAGAGTGTCAATTTGCTTAACAATTATTTTCCCTGACTGTACTTGTAAGACATTAGATAATGGCAGTGCGAGACTGACAAGTAATGGCTGATATTGTCAATATTTTTTTTCTTGAATTGTTTTTTGATAAGTCTAAGTATAATTAACTAGCTGGACCCCGCGGATTCACCCGCGTAAGTCTCGATCCTGTGGGAATATCGGGATATAAAGTATCCTATGTACTATTCCAGGTCAAGGTCTACCCCTGTGCCAAATTTCATCTAAATCCGTTCAGCCGTTTTAGCGTCAAAGCGTAACAAACAAACAAACTCAATTTCGCGTTTATAACATTAGTTAGGAAGTTAGGATTATGTTGTGAGTGATAGATGTTTAATTTACTTTTTGTGGACTCTGACTAATCCATACTTTCATCCCAAAATTATAAATACGAAAGAAAGAAAGAAAGAAAGAAAGAAAGAAAGAAAGAAAGAAATAAAGAAAGAAAGAAAGAAAGAAAGAAAGAAAGAAAGAAAGAAAGAAAGAAAATACATTTATTCAGCACAGACTAAAATGCACACAATATACACGAAAGTAACTCTAAGTATCTGTCTGTCTGTTCTTTTTACGCCTAAAACACTCAACCGATCGTTATGAAATTTGACAGATAGGTAGCCCTATACCTGGAGATGGACATAGGCTACTTTTCATCTTGTGTATAAATGAATGAACACAAAATACACGGAGACGAAGTCGTGGGCAAAATCTAGTGCCTTATGCAAATTCTACCATTATCAATGAAATGAAAGAGTCTATAGATGAATGCTACTTTCTTAAAGGTGAAAAGTATGAATAAAAAGCTTTCTTGTAAGCTTTAAATATCCCGGTGTATTCGAATGAGGATACGTCATAAGTACCTTTCATATATAAAAGATACCCTTTGAGTCTATACGAGCGCGAAATCGTGTGAACTAGAATTGAACTACATACGTTTTAAAAATGGACGGATACTTACACAGTATAAGTATCCGTCCATTTTCATATCCCATATTGTTCGCATTTCTTAGACATGCCGTATAGAACTATAGGTTATACAGCGTGTATAAGAAATGTGTGGTAATATTTAAGGGGTGGTACAGATCTTCAAACTGAACAACTTCTCCATGGGACTAACATCGTAATCGCAAAAAAAATATCAACTGTCTCATACATTTGATCGAGTGGGTATTGAAGTTTTGTTTTGATGATTATTTTTTTGCCATTACGATGTGGTTCCTTGGACAAAGTTGTTCCGTTTGATGGTCTGTACCCACACCATTAAATATGACCACACATTTTTGATACACAATCAATCTGCCTAGCCTTTTCCCAACTATGTCGGGGACGGCTTCCAGTCTAATGCAGCTGAATACCAGTATTTTACATGGAGCGACTGCCTATCTGACCTCCACAACCTAGTAACTGGGTAATACGATACCCCTTGGTAAGACTGGTTGTCAGACTTTCGGGGTTCTGACGACCCGTAACGACTGTCAAAGATCCACGAATGGAATCCGGGACCAACGGCTTAACGTGCTTTCCGAGGCACGGAGGAGTCTCGGTATGTAAAGATCACCCATCCACCGACCAACCCCGCGCAAGCGTAGCTTAACCTGATGGATCGACCTGGTACAGCTGTTACACTTTTGATACACGCTGTATATTAAATGTTACGTAGACACCCCCCATTGCGTGACTAGATGTGACACAAACATTACGTCCCTTTGTCATGCCTTCACAAACAGTAATGATGTCTCGAAATGTCAAGAATGCGTATAACACTCTGATAAATGGTACATTAATTGAAACTTATAACATCACGCCTGTATTCCCCGAACGGTTAGCAGAAAGGTGTAAGGGTAAACACTGCTGTCACTCAAACCATGGTTCATAAATGACCGAAAACAACAAAAAACAAACGTTATTTGCATTAAAAGATTTTAAAAAGTTTCTATCCGACACCGTGCTTGCTAGCGAAACAGCTGACTGACTGAGGGAGGGGTCGCGGTCGTGGCCGGTCTGGTCACGTCCCGTACCCCCCGCCCGTGTTGAGACGCAATTTCGTTGCCCTAGCGCATAGGGCAACGAACTTGCGAATCTTGTGGTAAAATAAAGAATTAAAAAAAAAAATTATTTATTTAAACTTTTCGCACTCAAATAAAGATACAAAGGCGGACTTAATGCCTTAGGCATTCTCTACCAGTCAACCAAGGGTGGTGAAGAGATTAGATGGCAGGTGCTCTGTTTGAGAGGAACCATGAGAAAAAATTATAATATAATATATCATAAAGGCTCGTGCAAACAGACGCGATATCGCGTCAGTTTGTACAAGCCTTAACGCAATAGATAAAACAGGTAAAAGTTGTAATTTTCCATTGAATTTACGTTCTACAAATGAAACCAAACCCACTGTTTGCAAGGATAACGGTTTCTACCCTAACACCCTGTATAGTACACCCACATTTCGCCAGTTAAGTTTAAGTCCCATGTAATAAGGGGCGAGCCTATTGCCATCAACCGGGTATAACTCCAGACTTCAGGCTGCTGCTGTAAAATGGAAAAACCCAATTACACTTTGCCCGATCCGGGAATCGAGCCCAAGAAAGACCTCATGCTCACCAGTGGCTCTTGCGACCAACAGACCAACGAGCCAGCCTGACCTTTTCGCCGTAAGATAAAAATGATGTAACTCATCGAAAGTTCATGTTTTCGTAACTTTATGGAACTACATAAATACACTCCATTTTATGAGTGTTACGTAAGGGACTACGCTGGTTGCGTGGTTTTTTTAACGACTCCGTCATATGGTTTTTGTTTGTTTTGCTATCAGTCATTTTGTAGGTATTAATAAAGTTTGAACAAACTGTAATACTTATGCTGTGGTAAAAGTTACAATTTTACACGATGAAATAGAATAGATTACTCTATTAAGTAGGTACACTATGCGAAAATACAGAGGCCCTAGACAAAGTGACATTCTGTCAGCGATAACGATGATGGAAAAGGCAATAACAACATTTTTCACTTTTTAGTTGTGGTACCTACCCCACACAAATTCGAATACCACTACCTGCTATGTAAATAACAGTGACGGAGTCAGTTAAAACATCGTCTAGCTAATCTATATATCTATATATATAAAATACAAGGGTGACTGATTGACTGATCTATCAACGCACAGCTCAAACCACTGAATGGATTGGGCTGAAATTTGGCACACAGATAGTTATTATGACGTAGGCGCGCACTAAGAACGGTTTTTTGGAAATTCAACCTTTAAGGGGGTGAAAAGGGGGGATTTCGTTTGTATGAAAAATCTTATTCCTTGAGTTAAGAGACTTGAAACTTGGCACGAATACTTATCTAAGCAAATGATATAGTTACTCATTTTTATTTTTTCTAAATTACCCCCTAAATGGGAATTGGGGGGTGTCAAAGTTTGTATAGAAGAATTTTAACGCGCGGTCCGATTAACTCGAAACTCAGTGTTTATACTTAAAACCCAAAATAAAGAATAATGTAAATCAGGGTTTTTCAAAAATGTACCCCGAACGGGGTTAAAAAGGGTAATTTATATCACAGCTCAAACCATTGAACGGATTGGGCTGAAATTTGGCACACAGATCGTCATTATGACGGAAGCATCTAATAAGAAAGGGTTTTTGGACATTCGACCTTTAAGGGGGTGAAAAGAAGGGATACAAGTTATATGCAAAATCTTATATTCATTTGGTTATTAAACTTGAAACTTGGTACGGCATTAATATATAAAATAAAAAAAATCTGCTCCTAACGGGGTGTAAAAGGGTAATAAAGTTTAAGGGGTAAAGATCATAAATAAATCTAAAGAACGTAAATATTAATTTTAGAAAACTATCTTTCAAAGGGGGTGGAGGGGTTGTTGAAGTTTTCAGAGGAAAGGACTAAATCCATGCGGACGAAGTCTCGGGCAAAGTGCTAGTGGGAAAAATACGTAATATTGCTAACTCAAAAACTACGCAAGCAATGTTAATAAAAATTTATATGGGACCACCTCTGAAGCATGGCCTTCCAAAGAAAAAAGAATCATCAAAATCTATTCATAATTTTGCGGAGTAATCGCTTTACATACATACAAAAAAAAACATAAAGACGAATTGAGAACCTCCTCCTTCCTGAAGAAGTCGGTTAAAAATATATAGGACTGACTTGCTATCGAAAAACTTATGTTAATCCTGTTGAAAGTCGTTGTAGAAATACGAAACGCTTTGAAGCGATTGTCACTTGTCTAGGCCCTCTGATATCCTAAGATAGAAATTTAACATAGGGTACACAATGGACGGGCTTATCGCTAAAAACGATCTTTTAAGGCGAAAGCGCCAGGGTAGCCCGCGATGGATGGATTTAAAGGGAAAAGGAGAGACATTATTGCAGGTGAAAATACCTTTTCTATAGTTTGTAAAAAATATACTATCTGACTGGAAACATGTTACCGAGAGACACTAATAAAAAAAAACTGGTTTATCCATTAAGGTGTTAATTTATCGTTTTTTAATTAATTTAACCATAATCAATCTCGTAGTATTAAGTGAAACACTAATTAACCTTTAGTTTCCACCCATTTGTCAATCAGCGGACACATTCCATTTCTGATGATATGTAGTTAAACATAATTTACTGTAATTACAAGACAAGTCTAGATTTTAATTCATTTAGCATTGAAGCAAGTACGGTTGGCCGCACGTCTGTGGATACACTTTGACCTTGAACTAACCCAACGTAGTAGAGGGACTTTCAATAGAATGATTCTCGGTTCCTATAAAGACTAACAAATCGTTTTCTTACCAATAATAGCATTTTTGATTGCCAATATAAATAGATTCGTAAGCTAATTTTTTACCTGTGATAGCTACTTCCGTATGGGATGGGTGGAAGCTACTCCATAGGATGGGTGGAGTGACGAAAATGGATAAAGTAAGAAATGAGTATAGGTATAAGGGGAAGTTTAAAAGTGGCGCCAGTGACAGAAAAGTTTAAAGTTTGGCCTGGTATGGATGTGATGAGGAGGGAGGAAACGCATTTGACGAAAAGAGTGATAAAGATAAATGCATGTTGATGGATGGAGCGGGAGAGGAAGGCCAAAGAAGAGATGGATGGATTGTGTGAGGAATGATATGAACGAGAAGGGAGTGAATGATAGCGGTTGACAGGGGAGAGTGGAAAAAGAAAACGTGTTGCGCCGACCCCAAGTAACATGGGACAAGGGCAGGAAGATGATGATAGCCACTATGCAAAGCTATAAGGTCTTTGCTTCATTATTAGTAAAGATACAAGAGTCTAGATTTTAACCAATAACGGTCCGTAAATTACTGGAATCGACCATAAGAGACCAGTTTATATATCGTGTGCCAAAAATGTGTGGTCATATTTAAGGGAGTGGTACACCCCATCAAACTGAACAACTTTCTCCATGGGACCAACATCGTAGTCGTATAAATATAATCAGCCGTCCCATACATTTGGGTCGAGTAGGTATTGAAGTTTTGTATGGAACAGTTGATAATTTTTTCGCGATTACGATGTTGTTCTCATGAAGAAAGGAGTTAAATTTGATGGTCTGTACTATGACCACACCTACTGACACATGCTTTATACTTTTATACTATTCTGCACCCTAATTGCGCGTAAAAACACTTTCAATCACAATCCGCATGAGGAGCTCGTGGCTAAGTAATAACAGCCGCTCGGGTCGATCCATCAGGTTAAGCTACGCTTGCCGGGGTTGGTCCGTGGATGCGTGACCATTTTTACATATCGAGACTCCTCCGTGCCTCGGAAAGCACGTTAAGCCGTTGGTCCCGGCTGTCATTTGTGGATCTTTGACAGTCGTTACGAGTCGTCAGAAGCCCGAAAATCTGACAACCAGTCTAATCAAGGGGTATCGTATTACCCAGTTACTGGGTTGTGGAGGTCAGATAGGCAGTCGCTCCATGTAAAATACTGGTATTCAGCTGCATCCGGTTAGACTGGAAGCCGACCCCAACATAGTTGGGAAAAGGCTAGGCAGATTGATTGACTTTTAATCACAATCCGAGAGTTTTGAAGGATATTGCTAATCCATTGCCACGCAAATAACGCATTTTTTTTATTTTTATTATTCAATAATATTTTAACACAAAGGTGTTGTTACTTAATTCTAAACTCGCCAAACTTTTACGTTTGATGGCGAGAGGTGCTCTTTTATATAACAATGCACCAACCTTACGCACATAAATACTACTTATAATTATATTAACAATGTTTTTAATTCTATTTGCCTTTAGCCTTGACCAATGGACGTGGGTGAACTGTCAAAATGAAACCCATTGCGATTTTGCCAATGTATATATTTTATCATATTAATAATGAAAAGATTGCGATCAATTGTCAATTTATGTATGTTATTTTCAATTACTTCGCTGGTTTTGATACGACTGATCTGCGGTTTACTGTACGTTCGTACTTGACCGTTGAAACACAATGAAACAAAATTATGGTGCGAGTGTTCTACCCTAATGACTACAATTCCGTCGCTTACAATCCATTCCAAGGGACGTAATGATGTGAGAAACAGCTCGAAAAATGCATACATAATACAGGTTTGAACTACAATATAATTACGTGTTTATAGTCGTAGAAAACGCACATGTTATTTAGTTATGGTGTGTTCTAAAAGTAAGCTGATAAAAGTGTAAACAAATTTGTTCAGGTTAAATTCTTACGCAATCACTAAAGGAAATTAGAAACACATACATCTAAGTGGCTAATTGGTGATTCGCAGGAATTTACTAGCCCGAAACGGGCAAATCGACACCTTTTGCCACAAATAAGCCAAAAGGTGTCGATTCGCCCGAATTCAACTTTATAATTATTATATTTCACCACTTTTGCCAAAAATTATTGTACCTACCTATGAATTACATTATTACGAAAACTGAGGTTATAAAATCATCCTCAATCGCCAAATGAAAAACATATAATAGGTAATTTAAATTGAGAATTTCAGATAGTTATAAATGTATTATTAGTATAAAATAAGTATCCAAAATTATTATTTTTGTGGTGTTTTTTCCGACCGAAGCCAATTAATATTATTATAAAGTATTCAAAATTATAAAATCGAATTACTTAGTTTAAATACAATAGACGTAGGCATATTTAGTAACCTATTCCGCTTGACTATTCTTCAAGAGTCCTAAAACACCCTGTAAGAAATCAACACGTGTTTCACCTCTCAACGAGGCATCGTCAGGATGACGATTGACCAATTACAAACCAGAACGCGACGTGTTACCACACCGAGCGCTGGACGCAAAGCGTCACTTTGCGTTGAGAGGTGAAACACGTGTCGATTTCTTACAGGGTGTTTTAGGACTCTTGAAGAATAGTCAAGCGGAATAGGTTACTAAATATATCTACGTCTATTGTATTTTATAATGGATTTCCGCAAATTCACGCCTGAATCAATTAACTATCTTACTTAGTTAATTTGTAAGTGACACTAAAAATTGGCATCGACTGGTACGTTTTCAAACCCACTTGTTTACATTTTCATCTCATACTTTTGGAACAGACGATACAATATACCTACTTAATTAATTTTTTACCGTCGTAGAAAGCGGAAATGTTATTAAGGTAGAAACGGCAAAGGAGTTAAGCAAACAGGCTTGTTAAACAGCTAGTTGCTAGGTCGGTAAACGTCATTACTATTGATGTGCACTTGCAAAGCAAAGGTCTCATTTGAATATGAATGATGTTTGTTTCAGTTGCGCACTGCATGTTGCTAATTATAGGTACTTGATGGTTTTCTTTAGACATTTTCCTTCAAAGGCAGAGTGTGTAGAAATAATATACATAGCAAGTAGTTGGGTGCAATCACAGTCAAAATTGAAAGACACACGTTTTTACTTAAATTGTCTTCACTAGAACTATACAGGGTGTTAGGGTAGACACCGTTATCCTTGAAACTAGTGGTTTGTTGTCATCTTATAATATACTTTTTCTAAGGGACCAACATTGAAATCGCGAAAAAAAAATCAGCTGTTCCATACATTTGTGTTCACTTAAATCGACAAATGTATGGAACAGCTGATTTTTTTTTTGCGATTCAATGTTGTTCCCTAACACCCAGTATTAAGGTAAAACAGGAAAAATAGAAAAGTTAACACGCCTACAGTGAGTTCCATAAGGATCTTTTGACGTTTGATTGACATTGACAGGGTACGTCGTTGATAAACTTTTTGCAAAATTGTATTGGAAAAACAAGATGGCGGCGTTAGTTCGCCGCTAAATAACTAACAATATTATATAAATAATATTATAGTAGAAGAGTTGCAACTTGCATGTGTGGCTACTTTGAGTAGTTCTAGATATTGGTCGCTTTAAGGGATAAACGCTAAAGAATTCATTAATTAGTTAGAATTGGCCTTAAATGACATGATTTCATGAAGTAAGTAGTAATTCCAGACCAAGAGGGTAATATGCACAGAGAGAGGTTGGATTGATGAGTTTAATCTATAAATACATTCTTATTACTATCGCGAATCATATTCAGAAGATCAAAATTAAACTTGACAATGACCTGCAAATTGAAAAAAGAAAACTTTTTACAAACAAAAAACAACCTACTCCCAAAAAAAACACTAAAAAAGTGAAAAATTACTTTAATATCGGAAGTCGGTGTCTTTGCTTTTCAATTTCCGTTTTTTGCCACCGACTTCCGAAATTAAAGTTATTTTTCACTTTTTTAGTGTTTTTTTTGGAAGTCGGTTGTTTTTTTTTTGTAAAAAGTTTTTAATTTTTCACTTTTTAGTTGTGGTACCTACCCCACACAAATCCGAATACCACTACCTGCTATGTAAATAACAGTGAAGGAGTCAAACAGGATATCGTCTAGATAAACTAAGTGGGAAAAATACGTAATATTGAAGCTAACTCAAAAATTACGCAAGCAAAATGTTGTTATATGGGACCACCTCGGAAGCATGACCTACCAAACAAAAAAAGAATCATCAAAATCGATTTATAATATTGGCGGAGTAATCGCGTAACAAACATACAAAAAAAAAAAAAAAAAACGTACAGACGAATTGAGAACCTCCTCCATTTTGAAGAAGTCGGTTAAAAAAAAATCCCTGGAGAATTCGCCTTAAAATGTATTGAGGTTGTCATGACAACTTACACAACTCCAAAAGAAGGCTGTTGTATAAAAACATCAATGTAGTACAAACCGCGGCAAACGTTGCTTAACTACAGTGATCTACCGATCTTATCGTAGACCGCCCGGAGAAAAATAATCCAATATACTTCGAGAAATTAGTCGGCAACGAGCAAGAAAGCTGCTTTCCGTTCCCAAAGTTGTTTCTATCGATAATCGATAACATTAAACTTTAGTTAAGACATTTTATTTGAGTTAAAAATGCGTTAAGTGATTTATATGGCGTGGTACGTAATTAATCTCGATGCTGACGCCCCGCTCCGAGATCAAAGATCCCGGCCCGATTCAAAGCACCCGTGGCCCTTTTTTACGATGAGCTTCCAAATTTCTAATTAATTCATCAGGTCAGTATTATATAAACATTATTGGCTGCGTTTCGACAGCGTTGCGATCGGAGGCCCTAGCGCGAACGCGTGGGGTAAACGTAACGTAGTAGGTACATTCGAACGATTTTTTAATTGAAAATACTTGTTTCGCACTGAATATTTAACACTTTATTCACATTTATGGGTGAATTGTGCTTGTCGCTAATATTTAAACATAAATGTGTTTGAAATCGTTCGAATTTATTTGTTTTAAAATAATAATTTGCAATGGTACCTGACTGGACTATAAACTGTTTTTTTGGTTCGTAGAATTCATAACGCTAAAACTAGAATTTAAAACCTAAAAGTTTTTATTAATTTGTGCACATTTATATTTTACTGTTATCTACTAATTAACATAAGTATACCTACTGTGTTTTTCGACGCCTTATTTTTGTTTGTTAATAGTTGTTATATTTATTTATAAATTAGATAAGTTGTTATTTTATGTAAATAACATTTTAATTCTGTATTATTTAGGCTTCCACAACTTTATATTAAATATTTGCAAGCTACATGGCGGAATGTCTTTGCACTGTATTTTATATGTAGGTAATATCTTTTGTACCAATTGTACCTACCACATTTTATGGAAATGAACGATTCTTTTATTTGTCGTGTGTCGCGCTTCGTGCTAGGATTTGAGAACACTCGATATTTTGGTATAAAGATACTTATTACACGGCTCGGTTTCCATTAACAAACCGAATCGTTTTGCCTTCCTTCTTCTTAGGCATTTTTTATTGCAAAACTGGGCATATAAATAGATTCGTAAGCTAATTTTACCTGTGATAGCTACTTCCTTAAGGGAGGGTCTACTATGCAAAATTATGAGTTCTTTGCTTCATTATTGGTAAAGACTCAAGAGTCTTATTTGTAACCAATAACAGTACAATATTGACTAAAATGTTTCTGTCTAAACAAAAGGTTTATTGGAGCTGTTCTTGGAGTTCTATTTATTCCAGTACCTACTATTGGGTATATAAGTGGACGTGGAATGTTGAAGGGATTCCACCGAGCGCTGTGTGGAGTTATTACATATTGTACCGTGACGTCACACCGAATTCCGGCACAGAATTCATGGCTGCAGTGAACTTACGATTTTATTCGACGTTTCATTCAGAAAATGTTCACAACGAATGAATTTATACGTGGCCATGTTTATGTGGACATTTTTGTGTTAATGCTGGTGGAAAGTCTGTTTTAGTTACCTGACAAAGGCTTATTCCCTTGAGGGTAGTTCGGACTCATCGAGGTCAGGGGTCGATAAGTGTCACACCACACGTTTATGGGTACAGGAACTGCTATGTCACGTTGTTTGCACGTGGATTCCTTGAGGAACTAGGAAACATGGATCCTTCAAAGAACAAATTCTCTTAGGGATCGGAAATCTTTTATACAACCTTATTTTTTCTTTATGCTAAACCCGAAAAGGGATCATTGTACTCATCATTTTGAACAACTTTTTCTATGGGACCAACATTGAAATCGCGAAAAAAAAATCAGCTGTTCCATACATTGGTGTTCACTTAAATTGACAAAATGTATGGAACAGCTGATTTTTTTTCGCAATTCGTTCCCATAGAAAACGTTGTTCAAAATGATGAGTACAATGACCCCTTTTCAGATTTACCATAAAGAAAAAATAAGGTTGTATATGGTAAGAGTTTGATATGAAAAAAAAGCGGAGAGGCTCAAGGCTAATTGATAACAGCCGCACGGGTCGATCGAAGGTTAAGCTACGTTTGCCGCGGTCGGTTCTTGCCATCCAAGAACCGACCGCGGCAAACGTAGCTTAACCATCCATTATCTACCTACATATCGAGATCACTCCGTTCCTCGGAAAGCACGTAAGCCGTTGGTCGGGCTGCCAGAATCACAAAAATCTGATAATTAGTCTTCGTGGTTTAGGAGTTATGATGGAAATATAGATACACATACATACATAGCCTGTTAAAATCATAACTCTCCGTTGGCTTTGCCGTAGTCGGGTAAAAAAAAGATCACAAGTTTCGACCATTAATTACACGGGCTTGAAGCCGAATAAAATCGTTTGACAAGATAATGAAGAGATCATTAAAACTTAAAGTTTGGTAAGTCACTTTATAGCCTGTGGACTAACTTGACCCGTTGATTGATTCTGACAAAAACTTTGTCAAAAAACTTAGATTTAAGGCCAAGGCCACTTAGCTACATAATCATTATACAGGATGTATCAAAAATGTGTAGTCATAATTAAGTGGTATGGTAAAGATCATCAAACTGAACAACTTTCTCCATGGGACCAATATCGTAATCGCGAAAATGGACGGATACTTACACAGTATAAGTATCCGTCCATTTTCATATCCCATATCGTCCACATTTCATAGACATGCCGTAATAGTACTATAGGCTATACAGCGTGTATAAGAAATGTGTGGTAATATTTAAGGGGTGGTACAGATCATCAAACTGAACCACTTTCTCCATGGGACCAACATTGTAATCGCGAAAAAATAATCAGCTGTGGGACAGCTGATTATTTTTACATTTGGGTCGAGATGAAGTTTTGTATGGAACAGCTATTTATATTTTCGCGATTACAATGTTGGTCCCATGGAGAAAGTGTTTCAGTTTTATGTTCTGTACCACAGTCTTACAATAATATTCCCACACATTATTGATACACTCTGTATAATCGGTAGGTATTCTACAAGTCATTGGTTTCTTTAAAACTAGTTTTCGACAGCTAGTAGGTATGTTAGCAACTTGGTAGATTTTTAATAGAAACAAGTTTTGTTGAAACTGCTCTTGGCGAGGTATTTAAGCTTCCGGAAATAATAATGGTCTTCGCAATAGAGAAAGTGTCATTAAAACTAAGAATGAGCATGAAATGTTGCAGTTATTTGGCTCAGTGAAGATGAAAAACTATTATTTGATAATACACAACTGTCTCGTAAGTAGCCTTGTTTTCAACTTTTTGTAAGCACAGTCAATGGTACAACACAACTTAGACGAAGCATTTTGAAAATTGGCATTAATTAATTCCAATTTTACGAATGTATTTGGTTATAATATGACTTTACAAGTTATTGCGTTGGCGTAAATATATTTTTTACCTAAACTGATAAAGATTGGAGAATTTGAAGGCGTACTCAGTTCGGATGGTGATCGGTTTTACGAATTTTGCCGATGCTACATCTAAGTTGTGTTGTACTTGAGCTTGCCTTAAGTAGTAAGGAGTTTCAATAGAATCTTCTTCTCCTCAGAAACGTTGCAAACGCAATGAATGTTGTTGAACTGTCAAAATAAAAGCCATTGCTTACTAATATATATAGTGTGTTATGCAATTACTTCGGGTGGTTTTGTTACCACTGACGTACGGCTGTACAGCTGCTGATGAGGTTTGATCCCTGGGTCCTGCAGTTTTATTGGGTTTTTCCCAATAATACTGCTGGAATTCCTTAGTACCTACCTTGCAAGCTTGAACTCTGGATTTTAAATCCAGTTAACACCTGCGTCTCACACGCCTCTGTGGTAGGTTGTCAATTTGATAAACAATGAATTTCCCTGCCTTTACATACATATCCGTGCCCGGATCGTATTGATTTAGCGACAGTTCCATAAATGGGTATAATTATCGTAAACTAAATTTAAAACACCACTTGGTAGGTACTCCAACGCCATTAGCACTGTCTATTAAGTCTAATCACCATGAAATTAATTATTTATTTAGCTTTAAATTGAACGGTCGAAACCAATATAGCTTTATTTAGACAAATGTAGGTAGATTCATAATGTTTTAAATTTTAGCGCTAAATGTATTATTATGAGTTAGTCTTTTTCTTAGGGTGTTGGTCGATGGCAATCTAAATGGACTCGGCCCAGAATTCGGACACGTGTTTGGCGCCATTACTATCGTCCGTTAGTTCCTGTAACGTGCAGCTGACGGACACGCATGACACGACATTAGGGTCCCATCGTTTGTGGAACAGCACCACATTTAGGTACACTCCAACGCGGAGTAGTTGTTATACAAGCGAGGAAATAGGGTCGGTCTTTTCTCCATACAAAAAGTCATAATTCGAGGTTCGGCTCTCGTCTATTTCATCCTCCAATAATGGACTAATTTGTAAGATATTTTATAATTTGAATAAGAAGGATATTTACTGTGCCCCTATGTTTTTCTTTTTTCATTAATAGTTGTCTTTGTACAATAGGCCTCTGATGACAGCGGTCTAAACAGGCAATTTTGAGCATTTTTTGGGGGTTCTAGTGCTTCTACAGATAATGTATCATCAAAACGGAAAACATAGGGGCATAGAACTAGTTGTATATTTATTTTACTGTAAAATATTATTGCTCTAAGGTCATAAACCAGAGAGAAAACAGGCGAGAGCGTTTGTATGGAGAGGGGACCGACCCTATTTCCTATTAATACATTCATAATACCTACTTATCAGAAATATGTGATCTAAGTTCAATTTAGCAGTTCATGGACATCCTGTCCATACTCGTACTTATTCGTGTCAAAAAACAGTTTTATTTTTTTGTTAATCTTTGCCCTCGAGCAAAACACGTTAAGTTCATACCATATTTAATTTATAATAATCATCAAAGTCGTTTCGTAATAATCAAGGCTGGATTTCCCATGATGTACAAAAAATATGGTGAGAATTAATTTATTAAAATAAAAGATCCTAGTGATTGCAAAAAGAATACTAAGGCACTCTTGCATCACAAATCATTATACCTATTCGTTTCTATCATTATCATTATACTGTCACACACAATCATTATACTTACACATTTGTTTGACAGAACCAGTAAGTATAATAGCCTCTAAACTATATATCCGTGCTTTAAACCCTGTAAAAAGAAAAGAATAACGTTTATTTGGACACAGTTCGTGAAACACAAAATACAAATAACAAAATCAAAAAGCAAAGCAAAACATAGTGTTTTTGGAATTTTCACTCAAAAACCCTCACGAAGAGTTCAGTTTGCGCCACTTACAACTTGATTCAACCTTTCATCACTTTTTCAATCATTCTGAAATGAACTTAATCTACACTTAAATAAAATTCATACAAAACTAAAGTTGAGTTGTACAAAACTTCAATACGTACCTATACTCGAATGAAATGTAATACGGATCGTCTGATTTATTTTTCTCTCGATTACGAGATGTTGGTCCCATTATTCAGCTGCATCCGGTTAAACTGGAAGCCTATCCCAACATAGTTGGGAAAAGGCTAAACTCAAACTCAAACTCAAAGCAAAGCAAGCTAGGCAGATGATGATGAAACATAATGAGCGAAAACAACCGCGAGTTCGTGTGACAGTGACATAACGTTAAGCTGAGTCACACACGATCAAACACCATGGGTATTATCAGTGAATTAACGTTGTAAACAGTAATTATTACAGGTTCATCCCTCACTGACATTATATGGATACACTGGGTATTAAGAAATATAGGTTGGTATATCATAGGTGTAGGTTGAGTCGATTAATTTAAAGGCGCAGGTAGAAAATTTCCGTGAAGTTTTCATAGAAATTGTTCCACCAGTGTCGCGTCCGGAGGCGGTCGGCGGCGGTGATAACTCGCGTCCGCCATGGTAAGGAGCGAGAGGGCATGGGAAGCCGTCACTTCCTTCAAGCAAGCAGTAATGCTCGCGAAGGGGGAGGCGGAACGCATGAGGGAGAGGCAAATTTCGCGCCCTCACGCCACTAGCCACCGCAGGAGACGCCCTGGGCTTCGGGAATCCCAGGCGGATTCCCGGCCACCATAGGCGCGGGCTTGCGGACGGTGCAATGGGTAGCTCGCCGAGACCAGACCTGGGTCGACGGCGCGTTGTGTTCTACGCAGGCCTCAAAGAGATGTCAGGACAACTGAAGGGCCGATGCATGCCAGGGTCGCGGGAAAGTCCGAAAGGGATACCGTGGCCTCTGGCAACTTACAGGCAACTGAAGGAACACAGTTAGGTTTTAGTCAGTAAGAGTCTGACATGCCCTCCCGCTTCGCCTAGAGCAGGGAGAAGTTATTTGATAATATCCCTCCCAAAAAAAAAGGGTCGCGTCGCGCCTTTCTGCGGGAGCCTTAAGATGGGTGACTGACAGGTGTCAGACGCGTTCCCGAAGGCCGGACTGTAGTTCAAAGTTAAAGTCTCCCGTATTATAAAGTCATAAACAACTTAATCCAATTGCTTAATATTTCGTAGAACATCGAGTTCGAATTAAAAACAAATCGATTTCACGCTTTCGTTTAAACTTTAAAGGCTATTACATTTTCAGGGCTGTCAAAAGTTATGTCGTTTTGAATCACAAATTGCCCAATAGGACGGTACCTTCCAAGGTTTTATTAGGAAAATGAGCTTATTGTTTCTGAATGGTTGCGGAAAATTTCCTCAAATTTTATAAGCAATAATATGACCACTTCTTATAATACCTAGCTCATAAAACACTAGGAAGTCATGAAAGAAGTGCGATTTGATGATTTTCTTTTGCAATATTTGACGTAAAAAAATATTATTTTAATTCTCAGAATAATTTTAAAAATATATAATAATTTTATTTTGGTTTACCTACTTAATATGGTGTTAATAAAAGGTCCAAGACGATAATTTGAAAACGAAAAAAAAAAAAACTTTACAACATTTACTTCATTAGGTATGTCAATTCAAGTAGTAGCTACTAACTCTTACTAAAATCCATTCCGCGGGTTACCTCATTATAAATTAAAAGTTCAGCATTTAAAAATAATAACGAGGCGACTTTGTAGGATTGTCGCTCAATTACCAGAGGCATACAAACCTGAGCCTACCGGGCCACAATTTAGCGCGGAAACAAAACGGCTACGTGACAGGTAAACACCATCACTTTAGCCGTCTGGCCTGCTAGCTGGAGAGACAGCCCTATTTATAGCCGACTACGTTTAGACTGCTACACGGACTGAATTAATAACAAATTTAATGTAAAGAATTATATTTAGGCCGGCAATCAGAAAATTTATTGGAACTTAGTTCTGTCTTAAAATTAGTATTATAATGGCGAAAGTAAGTTTATGTGTTTTTTACGATTTCGCGCTAACGGCTGAACGGATTTGGATGAAATTTGGCTTATGGGTAGACCATGACCTGGGTTAGGGCATAGGATGTTTTATTCATTTTATTATCCATAGTATGTTTCCGTGGGATAATTTCCGACTTCCACACGGTCGAATATGCGGGGAAAGCTAGAGTAAAATAATTCTGGTATTCCGCTACATCCGGTTAGACTGAAAGCCGACCCCAACATACCTAAGGAAGTTTATTTATTCTTGTATATGTTACCGGCCAAACCCGATTTCAGGACAAACTAGTTTAGCCTAGGCTAAACTAGTGAAATGAAATGAAATGAAATGAAATGAAATGAAATGAAATGAAATTGTTTATTCTGTAAATAGGATATTGGAATCACTTTTACACGTCATATTAAAAAATATTAAAAATAAGCTAGATGAGGTCGGCGTTTCCTATCTGACTACTCTGAGAAGAAAGGCCGAAACAAACTCAGAGGTCACAGTCTCTTTTAAAGTCCAGACATAATCTTGGTCAAGCCATATGAGGACCATGTAAATTCGAGTCTGAAATGGTCTTTTGAGGAAAGAACCACACAGATTTGAGTGGACCTGTCCAGTCAGTGCAAGCATTTGTCAGTAATGGCGGAGCTCAACTCAGAACTTAAGGAGCTCAGCGACTCGACGAACAATACCAAAGAAAGGACATTTGGGTAGGCCGCATAAAATTCTCAAATTGCCAGACCAATGATAAAATTAACTGAGAACGAAAAAAAAAAAATATTAAAAAATTCACAGTCCTCACATTCACAATAATAAAATACTTTACAAAGTAATCATGTCATTTTGTATAGAATATTCAATAATGTCAATTTGTAAATAAAACTGGTTGATATACTTTGATGATTTTCCATATTATTCAAAATGTTACAATGCTTAGCAGAGCGACTTAGTTCTTCCTAAATGCGATAGGATTAACTAGTATAGCCTAGGCTAAACTAGTTTGTCCTAAGCCCGATAGGATAAACCAGTTTAGGCTAGGCCAAACTAGTTGATCCTGATATAAATACGCACACTCTAGGATAAACTGGTATGGCCTAGTCTAAACAGTATAAAAATTTAGCCGACTCGAAAGTACAGTACGGCCGTTATAAGTTGGCGAGTGTGAAGTTAGGCTCTGCGAATTTTGGCGCTTGAAATAACGTACGAAAATAAAGGTTTTAAAAAAATGTATGCCAATAACTGTTTTTAACAGCAATAAGAACTGCAAATTGCATTAATTTTTTTTAAACCTTTATTTTTGTAGAGTGTGCGTATTTATATCAGGATCAACTAGTTTGGCCTAGCCTAAACTGGTTTATCCTATCGGGCTTAGGACAAACTAGTTTAGCCTAGGCTATACTAGTTAATCCTATCGCGTATAGGAAGAACTAGTTTAGCCTAGGCTAAACTAGTTTGTCCTGAAATCGGGTTTGGCCGGTAACATATACATTACACACACTGGATTCACGTGGTTGTCATCAGTCATTTATATTTGGTACTCTGGCTTTATTTCGGTAAGGTTACGGGAGCGGAGCCGTGGAGCGTGGATATAGATATTGTTTAAATAAGAAAATTCGTATTTAGTAACTATATAATAAATATTAATAGTTATATCAACTAATATGTATATCAACTAGATTGATATTATAAATGACAATAGATAAAAACACATCATTTTGTTGTTTAGTGTTTTTCAGACACCTTTGAAAAGTTAATATTTCGTGTTATTTGTAGAAATTCATCTACGCGGTCTACCAATTATTAATCTGACATTTATTAAATCAGAATTTAACTAAATTAAATCTGACAAATCTAATAATAACTAGGTACCTGGTACACGCACAAGTCCTGGAAAATAAGTTCCAACTTATTCCCGAAAGCGATGATTAAATAACAAACTTTTCTCCGGTATTAACTCGGCAAGTAGGAATGTATTCTTCAGTTTTTATAAAGCGGACTCTAATGAAAATTTCGCGAGTTTTGGAGCTGAAAAAAGGGAATTATTCATAGTTTATAAAAAAAAAAGGGTGCAGCTACCCTTTTTTTTGTTTGATCCTGATAAATTATCCAATGACTTCTACTGACTAAAACCCACCCGTGTTCCTTCAGTTGCCTATTGCCGGTATCCCTTTCGGACTTTCCCGCAACCTTGGCAGGCAACTAGCTGCGCCCTGCGGTTTCACCCGCATAAAGGCTCGTTCAGACTAGCGCGAGTTGTCGACACCGGTAATTGTTCTACTGTGAAGTTTTCTCAGAAATTGTTTTGTAAAAGTCGCGTCGCGCGACTAGTCGCGCTAGTCTGCGCCTTAAGCCTTAGGCCTCAATACATATCTGTTATAGTCGCGAGTCATATTTAGATCAAGATACAACCTGACCTGACCTGCATATAGCTAAACACGTAAGAAAATTTGAATTTAGCGGGCTACAAATGCGGATCCACCATAAGATATGAAATATGATGTTAGAAATATCGTCTTTCTGAAACCGTCAAAATACGTCTTTTCGCAAGGACTGCATAAGTGTAAGGCATTAATGCTCGAAACCTAGCTCAAAACACACACAAAGCGGGAGCGGGGCGGGAGCGGGTCGGGCGCGGGACAGCGGGTATAATGAATTGTAATTCCAGGAAGTCAACACACAGAACGCGGGTGCGGAGCGGGACGGGATCGGGTTGGGACACGAGCGTGTCGGGCGCAGGAGTACGGCGGGAATAATAAATTGTAATTCAAGGAGATAATATAATATTACAATATAATTTGATTTATATTATGTAGGTAGGTAGTATTTGATTTGTGAATAATTACAAAAAAATCTTCTGTTTGGCGATGGATCTCTGGATTATGAAGATTTTAAATATGTCCGGGCCCGACCCGCTGCCGTGGAGCGCCCGACCCGCTGCCGTCCCGCGCCCGACCCGACCCGCTCCCGCTCCGCACCCGCTTTGTGTGTGTTTTGAGCTCGGTTACCTCTAAACATTTGTTTATTTTGAATTTGAAAATTGTTTCAGGAAAAACCAACGTGTTTGTGAAACAATAGCTGTAATCATATTTTTGAAACACGATCATTTGCTGCGGACATGATGTGGAAGCCAAAATCACCCCACATTGTTCCTGTAAAGATTTACGTGTTGTTTTATTTACTGTGTATCCGAAAAACTGTTTACAGCTTTACATGTTTACAATTTGAAACAATAAAGTAATTTATTTACATTGTTTTCAAATTTACATTTACCGATTTACACAACTGTAACATCGAAAATGAATTGGGTGGTGAATTTCAACCTGCAGCTGTTGCTTTAAAATACCAATTTAGTCATCCCTAATTAAAACGAGTTTTAGTGGTATTGCTAATTGTTACATTAACGCGATTAGTTCGCGACAGCGCACATAGTTCGGTGGTTACGGTTTGGGGCACAGAGTAAGATATGGAACAGAAACTAAACTCAAACGCTCTACGATAGGTCGTCATGTGAGTATATTTAATTAAATTATCCACCCGCTGAGCCGATATGTACACTCGTGGCGTGAACATGTAAGTACGTTGACGCTAGACAGAAGTAACGTGCCTCCACTTAGGCGCGCCATGTACACTCGCGGATGGAAAAGGTTAAATAATTTTCATATAAGCATTTTTAATATACGCATCGTGGGCACATGTAACTTTTTGACCCGATTTTTAAAGTGAAAACTTAATTAGGCGCACTTTGCGCTCTTTCAGAATAGCGAACGAAACTGACGCTGAATCGGGTAGGTATACTCGGCTCCAGTCGGTCGGTGACGCTGAATCGCGTAGTCGGCGCTGAATTGCCTATACTCCGCTCGAGTCGTAAGTTTTCACTTCTATCGTGGTCCTAGGCACACCCCATTTAATTTGGGAAGTCAAAAAAAAAAAAGACTTAACATTTGCATATTATTATACCGTATCTTTACGAATGTATGAAGCTAGGTCTCCGTTGAATATCTATTCCTGTCTCTACAGTTTACCAGCTGTATCTCGACAGGCTGTGGCAGCAACCAGTTGTGTTACAGCGTACGATTGATTGCAAGTTCGTGTCTCGCTGTAACGCGCGGAGGGTGACAACAGTATTAGGTGCGCTGAGCACAATGTCCCCACCCATGACCTACATACAGGTGAGTACGGAGCTTAAGGATTTATATGAATGGTAAATACGTGTATGGTATTCGCTTGGCTTACTTTATAAGATTGTTTACTTATCTCCTTTAAAGAAAATAGTGTCAGAAAACCTGGATTTTAATAGATAGCAAGCAGCAACGGTGATCAATATTACTTTGCGTTTTCCCTGCAGTGGGATATTCCAGCAAAAGTCGTTAAAATATTTAAATATCCGCCGGCAGTCGTTATTATGAAGTATTGTGATAAATTCAGCATTCAATGTGTTGGAATCCGCAGATTCAATATTGTAGTGCGCTGTATTATTGATGTGATTATTCTGCGAGCTTGCGGTTGCGTGCATTGACTAGCGGTTCTGTATTCAGGCTGTGGTAGGTTGGTGCACTGCATGTTATGAGGCTGTGGTAACGACTGGTCGTGTAACAACCGTGCGATGGATTGTCGGGCTGTTTTGCTTCGTTTTGGAGACAATTACGTTCCGCGGTTTTGAATTACGGACGGACAGGTGTATGCGTAGTGTGAAATTTTAAACTTAATTATGTTGCTACGTCAACAAGACATGATTAATTTTAGCTAAAAAAGGATAGATTCTGCTTACCCCCATGGGAGAAAGGCGTGAGTATGTGTAGTTACTTTAGCATTGATAACTAGAAATCGAAGCTTGTTAAAGTCTCGATTTTAACTTAATAACACCACGAATCCACTCATATTATTTAACTATACAAATATTTATTATAAATGCGAAGAGCAAAAGTCATTCTGTCTGCTGTCTGTTACCTTTTCGCGCCATAACGGCTGAACGGATTTAGATGACATTTGGTACACGGATATATGTAGTCCGACCTGGGTTAGGAAATAGAATATTTTTTTCCCGGTAGTACGTTCTCGTGGGATAATTTCCGACCGCCACGCGGGCGAAGCCGTGGTGAAGAGCTAGTAACTCATAATTTCAATCACTACTTTAGGCACAGAATAGTTGCCAGGGTTGCGGAATAGTCCGAAAGGGATACCGGGACCCTGGCAACAGGCAACTGAAGGAACACGGGTGGGTTTTAGTCAGTAAGAGTCTGACACGCCCTTCCGCTCCGCCCAGAGCGGGAGAAGCCATATGATGATTTCCCATCCAAAAAAAAAAAAAAAAAGGCACAGAATAATACAGAAGGCGCACTCCGCGTTTTACGTATTTATGAAACTCCAAGTATGCGGTGGGCTCGTCATGTCGGGCCAATTCAGTGTGCGTAACGTAGTCAGAACATATAAGAGTTACGCGATCGAAAGAGACGCAACTTCTAGGTGAATATAACTGTAGGTAATTAGCGCGACCTGAATTGCACTTTATTGTGTCGTAGCAAGAGTCGCTTTTGATTTAAGGGGCATGCACTAAGGTATCCCACGAAATTCAAATTTTCTTACCTACGTTTTTTGCAATTTGCAGGTTAAGTTATAAGTAGTATGATTCAAATATGATTTGCGGCCGTAACAAATATGGATTTACAGAATTATAATCATTACAATCAGCAATACAACTCCTTAAGTTCATATAAGTGCCAAATGTCATGATTTCATGAAATGGTCATTCAATACACTTAAATGAACTAAGAGAGATGTATTGCTGATTCTAATGTTTATAATTCTGTAAATCCATATTTTTTACGGTCGCGAATCATATTTTAATCAACATACAAACTGATAATGACCTGAAAATTTCAATAAACGTAAGAAATTTTGAATTTCGCGGCTACCCTGAAGGTTTCGCCTTAAATGATTTGCGATGATGAGTGAACCATCATAGCACAGCTGTGCTTTAAAGGAAAATAGCTTCGGAATCGCTTTCAAATGTTGCTAAGTATAAAATATTTATATTTTTACTCTGTACCATTTTTCAAGTCGGAACAGACCAGGTGTGCTGTATGCTCGGTTCATTCTCTAAGGATTACACTTTGCTATAAACGTGTCGATTCCTTAATACATTTTTGATCGCCCTTCACGTCTGGTACGAGTTGAAAGAAGGTGCTAATGCAAATACCTACATGTCTAGATAAAGGATTGATTGTAACTCTCTTCAAACTCAAACTCAAAGCATTTATCCTTACTAATATTATAAATGCGAAAGTAACTCTGTCTGTCTGTCTGTCGCGCTTTCACGCCAAAACTACTGAACCGATTTAAATGAAATTTGGTACACAGATAGTCTAGAGCCTGAGAAAGGACATAGGCTACTTTTTTATCGACATACCACGCGGGCGACGCCGCGGTCGGAAGCTAGTTTCAAATAAACCAATTACAGGCACTTTTGAATTATCGGTCAGTCAGAAAGATGAAGCTAGTTGCCCATTCCAAAGCGTAGTAGGTACCTATGGAGAAGAACGGGCAAGAAACTCCACGGACACTCTTTTAAATCAAAATATTGTTACAATATATCGTGGCTTTATGACATGTATGATATTCTTTCACTTGTTTCTCCGCTTCTCTTATGGCGGTCGTAACAGAGAGTCCAGTGAGGGCGGTTACTTGGTCTGACCATCGAAGCGGTGTGACCGGCCGCGAGGTCTTTTCCCATCTACCTTGCCCATCACTACCAACTTTTCAAGGTTGGTTCCCGACAGGCAATGTGATCAAAGTAACCGAGAATCCTTCGGTCCTTTTCTCGGTTAATAGGTACTTTACGAGAATGTAAATTGACTACCAATTTAAATGTTCATAAATTCCAATTACAATTGTCATTTTTGACAGTGGTTTGAAATGGTCATAACACGATAAATTTAAGTAGGGTTTAGCAATTATTATTATAGCGTATATTTAGAAGGCATTCGTTAACGGCAGTGTATGCCTGACAAGTAATTATTTTAATAATGATAATGTAAATGATTGATTTTTTATTATTTTGTGTGGACTCTGACCAATCCATCCAATACATGAAAAAGTAAGTTTGTGACGCTTTCACGCTAAAACGACTGAATGGATTTTATTGGCACATAGGTAGAGGATACTTCATGATAGATATGGATAGGTATGTAAAATAATTAATTTAAAAAAAACTGTAAGTAATTTGGCAAATAATTAAGCTTTATTTTGTGCATTCACAATTAATTTATGAAAACCGTGAGTAAAGATTCTGTAGGTCAGACTTCAGAATGACAAAACAATTATCATAAAATATTTATCTGCAATATTGACTGAACATTATCACTGAGGTTTATAATCTAAATCAAGCTGTCAAATGTAATAAAATACGCATTTGATCGTAAATGATATGACAATCAAACCTCACGTAAAACTAACACAAGTTGACCACAAACCACGGCCGCAGTGTCTCGTGACAAACTATTTATTGTAACATCATTCATTAGACCTAGTAGGATAGCACCCTTATTGCTTAACACACTTTCAATCACAATCCGAAGAATTTTGAAGGAAATTCCTAATACATTGCTTCGTAACTTAAAAAAATTCGTTAGCAAAATTTTATTTATTTAGATTTGGCTATTTCATAGAAATTATAGGAAGTAACAGAAAATAGAGAACCAAATGTAATAAAAAAATAAACGTAGGTACCTAAATACAGCATTCTTTCTTTCTTGTAATTTTACACCTATTAGGTGAAAAATCTTAAGGATTGAAATTTTGATTGCGGAGCGAAAGGGCGTGTCAGACTTTTACCGACTAAAACCCACCCGTGTTCCTTCAGTTGCCTGTTGCCAAGGTCCCGGTATCCCTTTCGGACATTCCCGCAACCCTGGCAG
Organism: Lithophane ornitopus; assembly: GCA_948473465.1. Lineage (NCBI taxonomy): Eukaryota > Metazoa > Arthropoda > Insecta > Lepidoptera > Noctuidae > Lithophane > Lithophane ornitopus. Next base: position 9,847,649 of record OX419633.1, read on the forward strand.
GCATCGGTCCTAGCGGACCCCGCCAATTGTAGTAGTTCATCTCTAACCTCAGTTTGGTGACCGAACGCAATTCGAAACCGAAAGCGAACTCATGTGTTTATTAAAAAAAAACATCATGGATTCATTCCTCGACTAAGTTCCAATTTCGTAGTAATGTTTGAACAGATATCGATACTTCCGTCCTGTGTTAATTATTCATTAGTAGTATTCTGTTAATTATTGCCTTATTGATTTGGTCGCGAGTACGACAGATAATTAATTTTTGGATTCCTAGAAAGCAATAATTGTATTCTGCAAAAGGAAATTCTCAGAATGGAGCTTAGGTACTTAATACGCTGTTATTAAATAAGATTATTGCTTAATTTTATTCACTAACACTAGGCGACACCTAAATGAATGCCTAAATAAAAGCTTTATGATGCTGTTGGATTTTCAACTTTCGGCGACGAGTAAAGCGTTGAAAATCCTAGTGTTAATGAAAATGTTTACACTGTGGTTTCGTTTAATGTTTTTTTGTTTGTACCGTAGCTCCGTTTCGTATCAGCGTCGCGATTCAAAAACTCTGAACGCAAAGTAAAATAACCCGTGTCACCGTAACGTCGCTGCGATCATTCATTCATCATGCTGTGATCATTCATTTTACATTTGTTGCGTGTTCTCTGTCGTGTCTTCCGACCATGTCGTCGACTGCGGAAGTGTATGAGAATTTGAAGATTTCTTGCGCAGTGCTTCATTATTATAACGAAGAAATTCAAACAAAAAAGATGACATTTTGGTGGGAGTTGGAATTATTCAAAAACAGAGCAACATGTGGCGGAAGAGCTTTAATGAGAGATTTAAAATTTCAAAGCACTAGTAGAAAATAAAAAAACTTCGCCTGAACGCCTGGACAGGGCGAGAAAACCGGCTCGCGATGGATCGGAGCGTACCTGTATCCGTACCGAACGGGCGTCCAAACTAGCGTTCTTGGATCCCGACGCTGATGAAACGGTACGGTACGGACAAAAGAACATAATAATATCTGGACGCAGCTTTATAGACACCGCATACAGACTGCGTAGACGGCTACGCGCCATCTGCTACGCTGCGTAAGCATCGTGTAGATTGGATTGCATGTAAACTACGCTAGCGTCGCGTTGGCGTAGCGTCTACGCTTCGTAAATTTTGCCGGTGCAATGGACTTTTATGAAGCGTCCTGTCTACACAATGCTTATGCAGCGTAGCAGACGTAGCATCTTGATATTTTCCACAGACCACAGAGACGCCTTGGCGGCCGCTGCTACAGGCAGGATTGTCAATACTTTAATACTAACCAAACGTGTCACTTAGACTACGACACAAAATGAATGGCTATTTATACTGACGGCGGTACATGATAGAAGTTGGGCCGCTCGACGCATTTATGACGGCATGAATTTTATAAGCTAGGGCAGACTTTTGAGACGGGGCAGTAAAGGTAGGCACCATAATCGTTGTAACAGGAACCTCCTATATAAAACCTACTGCCGTCTCTAGAGGCTGCCGATTTCGTGTTCTGTGATATTTTCCGATCGCCCTATGCGAAGGCATAGTTTGGTAACCTGTACAACGTGCCGTTACAATGGTGACATTAATTTAACACACGTATACGAAATCGCGTATTCGTTTTATGAAAATATTAGAATTTCATTTAACGTTATTATTTATTGATTTATTAACAATTTTCTTAATTACCACCTTGAAGCAACCTGTACTTAAAGAACTGTAGCGAAGAGGTCATTTGCCGGGGTCACGGATCATATACAGGCGAATAGAAGGAAAGCCGCGCAATTTCTTAGAAATTATGCCGACAAAGCGATAGAACGTAAGCCAGCTGGTAGGTAGCTTCATGAATGAATCTTTTACACAGAGTGATCTCAATTTTGGTTGTTTTTATTATTATTTAGTTGTTTGAAAATGTAAATTTTGCATTTTACTAATTATTTAATTTTATTATATTTTTTATAATTATTGGCCACTAGCCCTACCCGTGTGTTAAATTAATGTCGCCATTGTAGCGGCACGTTGTATAACTTATGGTACCTACCTACTACTACATCTAGAATAATAGTTATTTATTTTATTTATGTAAGTAACATAGAACGGCCATGGCCAATTACATTCGTTAAGAGCCTATTCTACCTCCGCTCAAATTCACTTTTTATCTCGCTCGCACCATAAAGGCTCTTGCATACAGGCGCGACTTCTCGCGCGACGCGACGCCGCCGCATTGTTCGCCGTGAAGTTTTCTCAGAAATAGTTTTGTTAAAGTCGCGTCGCGCTGTCGCGTCGCGCCTGTTTGTAGGAGCCTTGAGTACTACTCGCGAACTGAGTGAGAGCGAGAGAGAGTAGGGTGCTGGTGGCTCCAAGGATGGAATAGTTTAGGAACCTAATGCTTTTTACGGTGAAAATAATGGTAAGTAATTTAAAATAAATAAAAAACCATAGGACCTTCTTTAGAGTTAGTTCAGTTATTATTATGCAAAGTTTCATGAACTTTGAAGTATTTTTTGAATATTACCTAGCATCAATCTTCAACTTTAACATATATTTAATTAATGCTGCAGCATTTTCGACATAACAGAGGATCATGCTAAGCAATTTGAGGTTGTATAGGCTCTTAAAGAAAAATACAATAATTTATAAAGTATACAACTACTATAACTCGTTTGAATCCCTATTGTCGCAGTCATTATAAAGTCTATTTTCCGGCAAATATGAAATACAGTAGCTTACCTTATAAGCCGTAATGTCATCATAAAGATTATGTTTATGTAAGTAGATCACAATATTACATTGTATCATCATGCATGTAATACGTTGCGGATTACATTATATTCAGAGAGAAGCTCATTCTTTGAACGTGCAAATGTCATTACTCACATTAACAAATAACATTACATAACATCACGCCTGTAATCCCCGGGGGGTTAGGCAGAGGTGTACTTTAAGTAGTAAACCCATATTACACCATTTATGTTTAAGTCCCATGTAATAAGGGGCGAGCCTATTGCTATCAACCAGGCACAAATCCAGACTTCGGGCTGCTACTGAGATATTCCAGATGGAAAAACGGAATAACTCTTTGGTCGACCAGGGAATCGAACCAGGACCTCATGCTCAGCAGTAGCGCTTGCGACCACTGGACCAAGGAAGCAGTACAGGTTATACCGTGTGTATGTGAGAGGATTATTGAGAGTTAAAAAAAAAGTTTTTTCATTTGGAACAAAAACAAATTGCCATCTAACGCCTACTGTGGAGGTGGACCAAAAAGTTGTCTTTTCAATACATATACTAGGTGGAGACGACAATACGACAAAAAATAAATCTAATGACGTTCTCGGTCTACATACAAAAAATTAATCAAATGTATCCAATAGTTTAGTTACGATAGCTCGTCAAAGATCGGCAAATCCCATAGTCGGCCCATCACTACAATATTTAGTTTGTTTGAAAAAATGACTTTTTTATTTTTGATGTTAGGATTTATTTGATAGTTCCAAAATACTCATATCCATTAGTATTACCAGTGTTTTCATATATTGTTGTATTGTCGTCTCCACATTGTATACCTAACTAATACATTTTGTTAGACGTGGGGATAGCAGCGAGCAGATGGAGCAGAACTCTAACTGAATGATTGCCGAGAGACAGTAGGACAAGACCAGCAGTCGGTAAGGGATGAAATTCGCACCATAATGACCAGGGAAGCATCGCCCAAATAGAAGAAGATTTAATCTATAAAAATCTCACCGAGAAAGCTTAGGTGAAATGAGCTGTCAATAGTGTCAATTTCTAGCATCAGGTGAAATGACAGCTCATTTCACCTAAGTTTTCATGATGAGATTTTTACAGAATAGACCAACTATGTTGGGGTCGGCTTCCAGTCTAACCGTATGCAGCTGAATAACAGTATTTTACATGGAGCGACTGCCTATCTGACCTCCACAACCCAGTAACTGGGCTATACGATACCCCTTGGTAAGACTGGTTGTCAGACTTTCGGGCTTCTGACGACCTGTTCGAGATCTGGCACGGAGGAGTCTCGGTATGTAAAGATGGTCACCCATCCAGAGACCAACCCCGGCAAGCGTAGCTTAACCTGATGGATCGACCCGTGCTGCTAATATTACTTAGCCACGAGCTCCTCCGTATTTTGAAGAATTAATGCTATCATTTTTCTATTGTCAGAGAGAGACGGAGCTATACATGACCTATAGGGCCATCCTTTTTTCGCAACGGAATCATGATGACCTTAAACTTCATGATAGGACCCTGCAGTACTTATGTCTATGATGATGGTAATGATTTTTCCAACAAAAATATTGAACCTACGGAAGTTTATCTACGTAAACAAAGTCGATAAGCCCTACGCTAAGCCGAAAACAAATGAATAAACCTATTGTTTCTACAATTTACGGCACCCTGTTCCGTTATTGAATACAAGGGATTTATGCAGGTTTAATACTTGAACAACAAGACCGAGTCAAGCCGAGCGAATCTCCGACTAGTAACGAAGAACCCTACATAGGAAAATACTTTATAATCCTATATTGGCTGCTAGCAACCAAGTAGCGCTTTAAAGCGCTTCCATGAAGCAATATCACGAAGAAATTTTCAATATAACTTCTAAAGATAAAGTAGCCTCATTGTGATCTTGATCGGAAACTTTTGCCTGTTTTGAGTTACACTAGAAACCCCTATACAGTATTGCATTGTTGGATTTTCAACTCTCTGCTTACCACCGAAAGTTAAAAATCCAACAACGCGATTTGATTAAAGCTTTCATTAAGGGGTCGCCTAGTGTTAGTGAAAACGGGTCTCGGATCGCTTCGGACTTAACTTCAAGGAGTACTTTTGTAAGGAGTCTAGTAGGACGGTAAGGGGGGGCAGGTGGGGGGGCTATTATAATGCATCACGCCACGCTCTGGCAAGTTTTTAAAACACATTCTCGTAAATGCAGTCTTACTTAAGGTGGAAGTCACGTTGCCACTCCGTAAAGAAATATAATATGCAGCATCAGAAATGTGTGCTCATTTTTAGTGATGTGGTACTACCATCGAAATGAATAACTACACCACATCGTAATAGCGAAAAAAAACGAGCGAACCTTACAGTCGCATATAAATAATGTGTCTTGGCTGACGTTTGTAATATAAGTAAACAATATTCATCATCATCATCATTACCGTTACAGTTACCATCATCATCATCGTCATCATCATCGTCATCACCATCATCGCCATCATCATCATCGTCATCACCATCATCGTCATCATCATCATCGTCATCACCATCCTCGTCATCACCATCATCGTCACCATCATCATCATCGTCATCATCATCATCGTCATCACCATCATCATAGTCATCATCATCATCATCCAGCACCGCGCGCGCTTATTGGTCAAATTAAATAGCGCGCACTTCCCCAGCTTCCTGTTACACACTTCCGTCCCTTTTCACGAAATCACTCGCACAGATTGCAGGAAAGCGAGAGGAAAATGCTACACATACAAAATAATCAATCCGGTCTTATACAAACTTCATCAATACTTGACCCAAATGTATGGGACAGCTGATAATTTATATATTGTTAAACATTTCAATAAAAAATCTTTCAAACTTTTCATATTCAATAATTTAATTTCATTCGTTCACAAAAAAATAACTGAAAATAATGTAGGTATTCCATTCATGTGTCAATAATTTTTTTCTACATTCATAAAATATAATTATCTGGTATTCGTGAGCGATTTATTCACAAAATATATTATATGGAATTCATTATGTTTTCATTTCTGAAATATGTTGAAAACCAACCTACTGAGATTCGACATTTCCGACAATTTAATTTTGTTCATGAAAACAGTGAAGAGGTAACGAACCGTTTCACCTTAAGTACTTACTGTAAATAACACTTCTTGGTACCTTACACCTTTTAGTTTCACAGTAAATTATTTAAACTTGGTGTGAATTCTGAGTATGTGAGTACAGTTGGGGAATTAAATTGTAAATCAACACTTGCATAGGGCATAAGACTTATTATTACTTGCCTACATCCAACATGAGAATAATATATTGATAATCAAATAAAAGACGACACGGTTGGCGCAGTGGCTGAGTGATGGACGGCTGCGCAACGTGTCGCGGGTTCGATCCCCGCACGGAACAAATATTTGTATGATCTGCAAGTAGTTTTTCTGGGTCTGGGTGTTAGTGTATGTGAGTTTCTATGTTTGTAAACGCACCCACGATACAGGAAGAAAAAAAGATTCCTAGTGTGGAGCAAAAAAAACCATTGTCTTTGCTTTTTAATTTACTTTTTTTGCCACCGACTTCCGAAATCAAAGTTATTTTGCAGTTTTTTTGGAAGTCAGTTTTTTTGTTGTTGTAAAAAGTTTTTATTTTTCACTTTTTAGTTGTGGTACCTACCCCACACAAATTCGAATACCACTAGCTGATGAAAATAACAGTGAAGAAGTAAATGAATACATCGTCTAGATAAACTATGTGGGTAAAATACGTAATATTGAAGCTAACTCAAAAACTACGCAAGCAAAGTTAATAACATTTATATGGGACCACCAAGCATGACCTACCAAACAAAAAAAAATCATCAAAATAGATTCATAATTGGCGGAGCAATCGAGTAACATACATACAAAAAAAAAACATACAGACCAATTGAGAACCTAATCCTTTTTGAAGAAGTCGGTTAAAAAGGTGACATAATTTGGACAGAGGTGTACCCTATAGTACACTCACATTTCGCCAGTTATGTTTAAGTCCCATGTAATAGGGGGCGAGCCTATTGCCAACAACCGAGCACAAATCCAGACTCCTGGAGGCCTACCACCACCGCTTACAGCAGTATTATTTTAATATTACTTCAGTGTAGGAAAGAGATGAAGCTCCCGAGGACGTATAGCTCCATCTCTTTTCCCCACGAAGTAAGATTAAAATATTACTACTATAAGCAGTGGTGGTAGCCCCCAGGCTGCTACTGAGAAATTCCTGATGGAAAGCCCAAAAACACTATTCCCGATCCGGGAATTGAACCGACTTTATGCAACCGACTCAGCAGTGGCGCAGGCAACAATGCAACAAGAAAAATAATACTAAAACTTAATATACCTACTTGAAAATTGGTGAACCGTTTCGTTCCGCGAGCGTACATAACTCCTCACTAATGAACTTAAAGGGCGGACGCACATACATGTTTTATACGCATAGTTTCGGTTCATTGTGTCCCAGCTTTTGTCCTTAATTAGTTAATTAGGTGCATAGAGCGATTTGTATTGAATAATTTATTCCGCCGGCGAGTGCCAACCTAATCAAACTGGCGACAACATTAAACTTACATATTGTATGAACGACTGACGTATAAATGTCGACTATATTATAAATGTCGACTCATACCATGTCCATTATACGTAGGGTAATTATGGGGTTCACAGTACTAAGATTACTTTAGATAGTTATCAGTTAACTTTCTTTACGTTGTACGAAAATTTAGGACTACGCCTAATGTTCTACGTCACGTCAGAAATGACGAATTGGGTCTAAAGTCTACATGTTGATTTTAACAGCGAGTCGAATATCTAAGCGGTTTTTTCTAGGTTGTTGACAACGAAAGTAAGAAAATTGGATACGGGGGCGCGTCGCAGAACAATTTTTTACTGTCACTTCGGTACATTTTTCAGCCAGGAACTCAATTTTTGGTTCGTTTGTGCGAAAGTCGGTTGCGAATAGTCGAAATATCCAGTCGCTGAGAGGATCTCTGTATTTTACCCATTTCCCAGTTAGTAGTTTTGAATGAGAAACTTCGTGTGTTTGAATAGCGGGTGGGTACCGCGACATTTTGTTTGAGTAACTGAAAATACGCGTGTTATTAGTCAATTGAAAGCTTTGATTTTTTTCGACATGTGCCCTATATTGAATGGTAGTATTCGCGTTGAAAACCTAACTTTTTTTTGGTATTTATTTTAGATAGGAAATACCTCGTTGGTCTATGATGTATGACCAAGGGCGGAATTTTTTGTGAATTTTACCGATGTGTTAATAGTTATTCTGCTATTCTGGGCGGAGACAAATCCAAAAAATCAAAGATCATCAAAATCGGTCCAGCAGTTCTCGATATATAAGTGCTTGAACAAACTCGATTTTGTTTTATAAGATATCAAAAAAATTAATAATTTGGTCATCCATGGGCATATGGCGATATAAGTGGGGTAAATGGTAGATCTGCCCAATCGACAGTTTCAGGGTTATCCATTATTTACGCCACACCCTGTATATATATATATCTATATTGGTAAAACACCAGCAACTTCTTAAGGAGTCATTGTACTCATCATTACTTTCGCCAGCGGCTTCGCCCACCTTTATAAAATATGGCAATATAGCCGATGTTACTCAGTGGTTTTGATAATTTCGGATTCTATTCGTGAAAGATTTTTTAAATCGATCCATTAGTTTTTGAGTTTATTCATTACAAACAAAAATACAAATTATTTCTTTTTATAATATTAGAAGGTAGATAGGTCCAAGTTTTCTCACGATGTTTTCTTTTACCGATTTCACTAATTTCAAAGATAAACAAAAATAGTAGATACCTACATAAAATATGAATTCGAGGGATGGGGATTTCTTCAGCTTTTTATAAGACTTATGCAAATAAAAGGGTTCCGATAAATTTTCAAGCGTGTATTCCTTTTCACTCGCCTTTTCTATAAAAGTTCACCAAATCACTATACAAGGTGGAGACGACAAAAAATAAAACTCCGTATACCTATCTAATGACGTTCTCGGTCTACATACAAAAAATTAATCAAATATATCCAATAGTTTAGTTACGATAGCTAGTCAAAGATCGGCAAACCCCATAGTCGGCCCATCATTACTATTTAGTTTGTTTGAAAAAAAATCTTTTTTAATTTCCATATTAGGATTTATTTGATAGTTCCAAAATACTAAATGCATTAGTATTGCCAGTGTTTTCATTTATTGTTGTCGTCTCCACATTGTATACAACGTGCCGCTACAATGGCGACAATTTAACACACGGGTAGGGCTAGTGACCAGTAATCATAAAATTTACAATAAAATAAAATAATTGGTCAATTGAAAAATTTAAATTTTCAAACAAACTAAATAATAAAAACATAACCAAAATTGAGGTCACTCTGTGTAAAAGATTCATTCATGAAGCTACCTACCAGCTGGCTTACGTTATATCGGCAGATTCTTTGTCGGCGGCATAATTTCTAAGAAATTTCGCGGCTTTCCTTCTATTTGCCTACATATGATCGGTGACCCCGGCCAATGACCTCTTCGCTACAGTTCTTTAAGTACAGGTTGCTCCAAGATGGTAATTTAGAAAATCTATACATATAATAAATCTGTAGACGAGGCGTTTCTGTACAACGAAAAAAAAAAAAAAAAACCTGGCCGGAGTGTCCAAGAATAACCAACAGATGCCATTTCTACCATTTTTGGAATTTTTGTCTGTTTGTCTGTTTATCTGTTTGTCTGTTTGTCTGTTCGTTTGTTTGATTGTTCCAGTATCACGTAAAAAGTACGAAATCAATATGGTTAACTTATAAACTCAAATATTGTGTGTAACTCGATGTTTCATTTAGTTTTTATTTCATCGCAATCGCTTCAAAATATCAAAAGATATAAGAGTTTAAAGTATTCAAGAAGAAATTTTCATTAGGTACGTAATGTAGATACCTACACGTAACGACATCTATTGTCGTAAAATCAGGTAGGTTTGTGAGAACGTGTGTAACACACGATCATAATCATCATATGTTCACATACTTCGCGCGGAAACATAACGCGATACATTGTGAATTTACCCAATATAAAGTTTGGTTAATTCAAGTTTTCCAAATCCATTGTTTGGTAGTAGTGCCATAGGTGGCGCTATCTATCTTTTAAATCATGATACAAATATTAATCATGAAAAAATGGTGATAAATTTTAATTTCTTAAAAATTGTAGATTGTTACATCGAGCAAAAAGTGAGTAATTAAGGCACGAACGCGCTTACTAAATAAACACGAGTGCATTAATTACTCACTTTAGCAAGGTACGTAATCTACTTTTCTTTCAACTACCAATGTACCTGCTGCGATAAAATATACCTGCTCAAGGTTAACTCAACTCAATCCAAATCAAGTTAGGTCAAGTTAGGTCAAGTCAGGTCAAGTCAGGTCAAGTCAGGTCAAGTCAGGTCAAGTCAAGTCAAGTCAAGTCAGGTCAAGTCAGTCATGGAACCCTACATCTTTTCTACATACCTTACAGAGTATTCGAACGTTTTCCCATATATTTTGACAGTATCACTTCGTGCTCGATAGATGGCGTTGTTCATTTAACGTCATTTTCTGAATCGCGGTGTTAAGAGTCTCCGTAGAAGAATGACTTTCGCCGAATTCACAATTATCGATTGTTTGGCTCATTTTGAATTGAACACATAATCCATACTAATCGATGTTTAAAAGTATAAATTCGATAGTAACTCTGTCTGTCTGTCCGTCTGTAATTCTGTATGTTACCTTTTCACGCCTGATCCACTGAACAGATCTCGATAAAATTTGGTAAAGAGATAGATGGCATCCCGGCGAAGAACATAGGCAATTATTTTCTCAAAAACAAATTTAAGGGGGGGGGGGATATAGGGGATGAAAGTTTTTATGGGAAACCTATCATTTTTAGAGTTCCGCAGTCAACAAGGAAGCTTTATAGTTTCGCCATGTCCGTCTGTCTGTCTGTCTGTCCGCGACTTAGCTCAAAAACTTTTAATCGACCAACTTACATGTGCAGTTGCAAAAACCCAAACATTCTGTATGCGAGAACAAGTTTTTTAACTACAATGTTTTTTTAACTACACTTTGAGGGCCAGTAAACGCCCATAGACGTAATGACAATAAAACTTTGCGAAAGTTTGTTTGATAAATTAATTCATCCCAACTACGGAACCCTTCATTGTGCATGGTTCGACACGCACTTGGCCAGTTTTTTTTTAACTTAGGGTTGTGAAAATTTATGCTTTTTGTAACTAACAAAGAGTTATGTTCTTCTAAATTCATCCCTCATGAGGGTAAAAACCCTTCTTTACCCTCTTGATTTTAAAATTCACATGTAAGTACTTATTATTGACATTTTTGCGGGACTCTCTTCAAGAGCGTTAAGGGATTGAGAATATAGTCATAGTCCGTATCTTGAGAATCTGTCCACTCAATCAAAAGTTATTACTACTTGGCTCTTGGCTTGGAACGAAGAGTTTGAGTTTACCAGTGAGTACTTACTCGATAGATGGCGTTGTGCAAATGATGCGATTTTCTTAAGGGGCATGCGCCGGTAGCCCGCGAAATTCAAATCTTAAGTTTTTTGCCATTTGCAAGTCAGTGTCAGACAGGTTGTATGTTAAAATGAAATTGTTTATTCTGTAAATAGGTTATTGGAATCACTTTTACACGTCGTAATAATATCAAAAAAATGTAAAATTAAGCTAGATGAGGTCGGCGTTTCCTATCTGACTACTCTGAGAAGAAAGGCCGAAACAAACTCAGTCTCTTTTAAAGTCCGGACATACCTAGGTCAGATATTGGCATATTGGTCAGGCCCTATGAGGGCCATGTAGATTAGAGTCTGAAATGGTCTTTTGAGGAATGAACCACACATATTTGAGTGAACCTGTCCTGTCACTGCAAGCATTTGTCAGTAATAGTGGAGCTCGGCTCAGAACTTAAGGAGCTCAACGACTCGACGAACAATACCAAAGAAAGGACATTTGTGTAGGCCGCATAAAGTTCTCAAATTGCCAGACCATTGTTAAAACTAACTGAGAACGAAAATTCACATTCATCCTCACATTCACAATAATTCAATACTTTACAAAGTAATCATTTGTCAATATCCTACATATAATATTCAATAATGTGAATTTGTATATAAAACTGGTAGGTATATTTTGATGATTTTCCATAGTACTTATTCAAAATGTCACAATGCCAAAATGACAAAATGTTAGCAGAGCGAGCAGCTCAATCCCATGCTTTTTGTCTTCTAAATAATCTGAAATTGTATAGTACCCTTTTTTAGAAAGTTTGGTTTTAATACAGCTTTTAAATCGTTTAATGGGTAAGTTTCGAATGGTCAATATGAATAAAATATGATTCGCGATCGTAGCAAATAGTAGCTTTACAGAATAATAACCATTAGATACAGGAATACAACTCCTGCAATATTTGTTAGATTAGATAAATAAATATTTAAAACAACTGCGACTCATTATTTATATCAACATAAAACTTGATACTGACCTGTAAAAAGCAAAAAACATAAGATAATTTGAATTTCGCAGGCTCCCGCAAAGCTTTCGCCTTAGTTTCCATCGTCCATACAATATGCCATAGTTTTTTCATTAATCTTTATACAATATTTTTTCATTAATCTTTCCGACAGTTTCATACTGCTGTCCATACTATCCACACTATCACCACAATATAGATATGGACTACCACTAATATATAAAGTTACTGGCTGTCTCATGTCTGTTACTTTTACGCCGTAACGCCTAGGTCGCCTAGACAGACCACGTGGGTTATGGGACATAGGATACTTTTATCCTGGTAGCACATTCCCGTGGGATAATTTCCGACATCCACGCGGGCGAAGCCGCGGGCAAAAGCTAGTTGTAAATAAAACCGTAAATAATAACGATTAATGAAATTAAAATATTTTCATTAAATGAATACGTGAAATCGTAAACGTGTATTAAATTAATGTGACCATTAAAGCGGTACGCTGTATACCAATTTCCCCAGTCCATAGGTACAATCATAAGCCACAGAGATAACAAATTATGCATAACTGCAGCGCCAATAGGCCGTTGCCTTCAGACAGTGACCCAATTCCAACAATTGTTTAACGACAGCGAGCGAAGACGGCAGCTGATACATCCCGACTTTTTACCCCAACCCCCGACCTCGTAAGAAAGTAATACACCCCTAAATCTCATCCCTATCTGAATATCGAGAGAATATGAAAATGTTGGCCCAACACTATTAGCGGCTTCCATTATTGAAATCAATGGTAGCGAAAAATGTATAAAATTATTCAAAATCAGAAAAGCACTACGGTAGATAAGCAAAAATGAAATTAAAACTAAAATGGGATTCCGCCTGAAAAGCTTTCAACTCTATACAAAAATGCAAACCAGAGTCATTAATAAAAAAAACCGGGCAAGTGCCTGTCGAACCACCCACAATGAAGGGTTCCGTAGTTGGGATGAATATCCCAAAAACAAACTTAACGTCGTAGTTGAAAAAATTGTTCTCCCACTGAAAATGTAAGTTGGTCGATCATTACTCGGTAACTTGTATAGCCTACTTAGCTGTAACAGTTTTCCTTTTAATTTGGTTATATATATTATTGATGTGCCATATGCAAAACTCTCCATTTAGCTGGCAGGGTGCAGGGACACTCGACTCTAACAAAAATGTGTAATTTAAAGCTTAACATTTCGCAAACTGATCCCTGAATCCAAAAATGATTTTCACAAGCTCCCAATATTTTTTAACGACCAACGACACCCCACACCATGGGATAAATGAGAAAAAAAAACATTCCCAATTTACGTGTAATTACCCTAAAAACAATTTATTTTTCATGTTTTTATATGACCACTTTGTCGGTGTGATTTTTAAGTGGGATATATACCCATACAAAATTACAGCTTTCTACTACTAAGAGTCTGAGCTAAGCCGCGGACAGATAGACGGAACCCTAAAATGACATAATATCAAATGAAATTCACACACACAAAAAGTAAGTAATTATCCTCGGCCGGTCTCCAGTGTAAAATATTTTAAATAAAGGCTCGGAGTTTGATAAAAATAATAAAGTGGAAAATTTAAAGTTCGTCGCCAGTCAGGTCATAGTCTGACTGAATGGAGGCATAGCAGGAGAGAGATAACGCCCCTCTGAATAAAAGATAAAACTTTATCTTGAAATGGTGAAAATCTCTGCCATTTGTTCAAATACGGACGGATAGACTATGTATTTTCATTTATTTTACTCAAAGTGAAATTATTTTCGTCATTTTATTCTACGGACATACCTACAATGGCTCTCATTGAATGCTATTGTGACGAAAATGAAGGAACATAAGACATATTGCTTAAATAATCACCATGCCATCAAACTCAAACCATTTATTTCAAAATAGCTGCGCCCCGCGGTTTCTCTCGCGTAAGTTGTTCACCTAAGTTTTCACGGTGAGATGGTTACAGAATAGCAATGCAGGTGGTTTGACATCTCACTTCACCTGAGTTTTCACGGTGACATTTTTACATAATAGACAGCCTGGATACGAGTCACATAGACCAGGGAAGGAGGTCAATGATGATGACGATGTTGAATCACTATGGTTGGCTGTCAAACTGGTTATATAACTGGCAGCAGACAGCTCCTCATCTTCTTGGGAACTTGAACTCTTTTTAACCAAGTATCACATGTCCCTGAGGGACACGTACTCGTGGCTAAATAACACCAGCCGCACGAGTGAAGGTTATGCTACGCTTGCCGCCGTCGGTTCGTGGATGGGTGACCATCCATTACATATGGATGCCCCCTCCGTGCCTCGGAAAACTGTCATTCGTAGATCTTTGATAGTCGTTACGGGTAATCAGAAGCCCGAAAGTCTGACAACCAGTCTTACTAAGGGGTATCGTGTTACCCAGTAACTGGGTTGTGGAGGTCAAATGGGCAGAAGCTCCATGTAAAATGTTGGTATCCAGCTGCATTCGCTCCGACTCAAAGCCGACCCCAATATATTTGGGAAAAGGCTAGGTAGATTGAATCACAATATGTCCCCGAAAATGTAAGTAACTATCCACAAATACTTAATAAAGGATAAAAATTTATCAAATGTATTTTTTGGGATATTTTTCAGCTTAGCAACAACTGTTTTCTTTTAAGTCTTCGGATGAAACAAAACCGACGTGCTTTTGTTTTCATTTTTTTTATTTAAGGGTTTGAAATCCCTTGAGGTTGGTGAGCGAAGTAGGTATAAACAAGAGCTTCAGGGCAAGCGACAACAGAGGGACGTATACTTTATATAGCGTTACCTATTATTTCACCCTTCTTTGACACATAGGTTAGGTAGGTAGGTGCTACCACCTACCTTATTTCACCGACCTTTCTTTCTTTTTTCTATTTTTCTTTCTTTTTTATTTAGGTTTTCATAACTAACCATATTTTATTTTTAGTTAACCTCGATGAAACACTGCTATGAAAAGGTGTCCCCTATATTTTTCCAACTTTCTCCGGCCAATTTTATTATATCTTTTGAATATAATATATATTCTACGGACAAATCGAGCTCGAGCTCGTCCCCCCCTCCCTCCCTCTCTACCTTTAATTGTTAGTAATGAGACACAATAGAATTTTAATTGTTATCGAACTGAATCAGCTTGCGTACGGGCTGAGTTCCTAAAAGCCAGTTTATAAAGAAATGCTTTGAAATAGGTACAAAGAGATACAACCGCCGGTCGGTTATGTAAAAATCTGACCTTGAACACGTGGATGAAAAAATAAAAAAACATAGAAGCGTAAAAGTGAACACCTCTGGAAATAAATTGCTAAAATTCAATAGAGTTTCTTATTTAACATAAATAGCATTTCGCTAGGACGGGTTTTATTTAATTTTGTTATAACGGTTATGGAAGTATGCAAAACCAAGGAAATCGCAGACAAGTGGCTGACCTTGTAATAACTTATCAAAACCTTTTTGGAACTGAGGAAAACCGCCGCCGCAGTTATTTAAGATGACAAATTCTTAGTCGAGATTTGTCAACTTGATATGTTTTTGATGGCACATCAATTAAGATTTGGCAAAGAGATAATTTTAAGGGGCAAACATCTTGGCATATAAATGTGTTCTCGAACAATCATTATCTGCCTAGCCTTTTCCCAACTATGTTGGGGTCGGCTACCAGTCTAACCGGATGCAGCTGAATACCAGTATTTTATCTGACCTCCACAACCCAGTAACTTGGTAATACGATGATACACCCCTTGGTAAGACTGGTTGTCAGACTTTCGGGCTTCTGACGACCAGTAACGACACAAATGACAAGCGGGACCAACGGCTTAACGTGCTTTCCGAGGCACGGAGGAGTCTCGGTATGTAAAGATGGTCACCCATCCACGGACCAACGCCGGCAAGCGTAGCTTAACCTGATGGATCGACCCGTGCGGCTGTTATTATGTAGCCACGAAATGTGTTCTCGAACAATAAGATAACTATTTGTACCCGTTTAGCAGTTATAGGTTGGAAAGTCCACATATAACTCTTGACCCACACATAACATCACGCCTGTATTCCCTGAAGGGTAGGGCAGAGGTGTACCTATAGTACACCCACATTTCGCCAGTTATGTTTAAGCCCCATGTAATAAGGGGCGAGCCTATTGCCAACAACCGAGCACAAATCCGGACTCTCCCCTAGGGCTTTACGATCCAGGGCATCTGAGTACCCGTAACGACTATCAAAGATTTTTCAAATGACAGCCGGGACCAACGGTTTATCGTAGGTACTTTCCGAGGCACGGAGAGATCAGATAAATCTATAATATACCTATACTCCATTTGAAATAAGATTAGACATTTAAATAAGCCTTTTTTAGTGTCCGTTCAACCGATTTTGAATTCTATTGCGTTGGTGGCATGAAAAATGACAGCTGCAGTAGACAGTTGGTATTGTGTAACCTGTCTTGCTTTTAATGCCTTCCTTATGCCTACGGTATAGAAGTCAAAATCGGTTGAACGGACTGTAAGGTTTGTTTAAATGTCGAATCTTATTTCAAATGGAGTATAGAAATGCTAAGTGCTTTGATAATTTTTATGTCTAGATAGAGTATTCCGTTGTAAAAGAACTAAAACAAATAAGCCAACTTTTTATGCTAGTGTGCATGACAGTCTTACACTCGTGCCACGTCATTCTTCTACTGTGCTTGTATTTAACGGTCAACAGTTGGACGCTAATTTTTTCGACGAGAACACAGCTGTTTGACTGTCTATCTAGATATATTTATATCTTTAGCTAAGTGATATCAAAATCTTCTTGAAGTTCAGTAAATCTGCACGTAAATTGCGTAACACAGTTTCAACCACAATCCGAGAGATTTGAAGGATATTTCTAATCCATCCTTCATAGGTTTAATAAATTGGTCTGCTCAACAACTTAAATATCGCAATGAACGTTGCTGAACTGTCAAAATGAAAGAAAATGCGATCAATTGTCATAATTTTATTATATGTGTAATGGCTCCTGCAGAGAGGCGCGACACGACTCTGGTGGAACAATTTCTATGAAAACTTCACGAAGATTATTCTACCGGTGTTGCGCCTGTCTGCGGGAGGGAGCCTTTACGCAATTACCCTACAGGCTTATCTTCACTTCCATGTACCTATCTATGAGTATCTACTATGTACGTACATAATTTCGATGTTCAAGTTTAGTATTAACACAATAAAGCTTTCAGGAACTCGGAGAAATTCAATGTCATGCTTACAAGTTCTGTACCTATGAGATAACACCTATGTTTGAAACTTTACAATACCCATGTCTCTGAAACTTTACCTAACCTAACCTAACTACAATTATAATGTACAGTCGAGGACAGGAAATGTTAAGCACCTTTTAAGGCCGCACCCTACCTCAAATTGCTTAGCATGATCCTCCGATAAGCCGAAAATACTGCAGCATTCATTATGAAATAAATATATGATAAAGTTGAGGATTGATGCTAGGTCCTATGTTTGGCGGACACAAGATTACATATAATTTTCTCTATAGAACAAAAATCTAAAGTTACCTCTAAACCGAACTGTAAACCGCTGATATTAAAAAAATACTTCAAATTAGATCATAAAACTTTGCATAATAACTGAACTAACTATAAAGCAGGTCTTATGTTTTATTTTATTTTTTATTACCATTATTTTCACCTTAAAAAGCAATTACCTAAACTTATCGAGGCTTGAGAGCCGCCAGCACCCTCAAATAATTTATTTCAATTATGCACATAAAAAGCACTTTGAACACCAAAAACAAAGAACGAAGAACTGATTCTAGTTGCTTAGTCTATCTATATTATTCAGATGTTGTTTGTTGGTAAGCGCATCGGCACTTCAGAACGGCTGGACCAATTTAGTTTGAAAATTTTCGTAATAGTCCGAATCAGGTTCATACGGAAAGAAAAAATTGCAAAGTTGCTAGGAAAATAGGAACATTCGGGAAAACTGAGCATGAGGTTCCGGGTTCGATTCTGTCCAGTCCGATGGCAATTGGCTCGACCATGGAACTTAAAGATAACTGGCGAAATATGGGTGTACTATAGGTACCTACAATACAGGCGTCACCTTATGATTATTAGATAGTTCAGAATCGTCATCATCGATTAAAATCTAATCGATACTTCAGAATATACTTACTTACTTACTTAAGTTACGGTTGTACTAAAAATAAAAGAACAATTAATGCCCAAAAGTAACTTACTTTTCGTTTATCGATACTTAGTAGTTTTATGGTTTTACGTGTACTTATTAAAGTATTAGCCCCAACATATTTACGACCTGACAGACATGCCAGCGAGTAGTACTAAAATTAGTTTTAGTATGGTGGATTTAAGTAACAGTGGTGCCGATTCTGTTGTTCACAAACTAAACTAAATTTAAGTTCAGTGCATCTTTTTCTTTCTATTTCATTAAGAAAAGGACAGAAGATAAATTTTAGTTTAGTCCTGTCAAATCCTGACGTAAATTGACGTAATTTTAGTTGGCAAGTTTTTAGTCGCGTCTAAACTTATAAGGAGTAGTGACAGTTTAACAGGACTAAACTAAAATTTATCTTCTGTCCTTTTCTTAATGAAATAGAAAGAAAAAGATGCACTGAACTTAAATTTAGTTTAGTTTGTGAACAACAGAATCGGCACCATCATCTCATCATCTGCCTAGCCTTTTCCCAACTATGTTGGGGCCGGCTTCCAGTCTAACCGGTTGCAGCTGAATACCAGTATTTTACATGTAGCGACTGCCTATCTGACCTCCAAAACCCAATAACGGGGTAATACGATATACCCCTTGGCAAGACTGGTTGTCAGACTTTCGGGCTTCTGATGACCCGTAACGACTGTCAAAGATCCACAAATGACAGCCGGGACCAACGGCTTAACGTGCTTTCCGAGGCACGGAGGAGTCTCGATATGTAAAGATGGTCACCCATCCACGGGCCAATCCCGGCAAGCGTAGCTTAACCTGATGGATCGACCCGTGCGGCTGTTATTTACTTAGCCACGAGCTCCTCGAGCTCCGAGCTCCTAAAATAAATTAGGTAGGTACGTCCTACCTACAGTCAAAGTCAAAGTCAAAGATTTATTTGCGAATAAATAAGGTTACAACGTTCTTACAATGGTAGGTAGTTCATTAGTACCCTTCCATATACATATTTTAATCATAACATAATGACATGCAAATTTTTTGTATACAATTAGATTATTTAAAAGTCGGCGAATTAAAAACCTTAACCACACTCAGAACATCTATAACTGTATCTATACATATTATAAATTAAAGTCGTATTTCATGTCTGTTTGTGTAACCACGTTGTTTTTCTAAACCACGCAAACGATTTTGATGCGTTTTCACTATTGTTTATAAAAATGTATTCCGGAAGGTTTATAAGTAGGTAATAAAGAAATCTTCATGTTTTGTCAAATCGTAATAACCGCGCAAAGTAGAGGCGGGTCGCTAATTGTCATAATAAAAATGAAGCGACAACGAATTGACACACAGCACAAGTAATAATGACAGTTGACAATGACAGAAACGAGTTTAATGAGATAAAGTCCAAAAGTGATCAACGATTTTGTAACGCGACTGTACATGGGTAACCTAATAAACGTACCCATAATTTAGATCAGCGTAAATGTCCATAGATCAGCCGTGATGTTCGGGGGTGCAATTAATTTAGCTTTCAGTTGCATACACCCCATAAACTTTACGCGGGAACGTTCGTAAAATCACCAATTCTAGTTCTAATACGCAATATTTTTATTGGACGAAAATAACGCATAGTTGTTACTTTGTTGTTAATTAATCCCTCCGCACTTAAGTATGCTAACATAAGCAATTAACTGAAGATAATTAATCAATATCAAATGTCCTTCAATAAGCATTCACTGTCATTAGTAGGTAATATTAATCTTCCGAAACACAAATTCCATAAACAAAATATTATGCAGAACTGAAATCGATATAATTATAATAATTACTACACTGTTTTATATTAATCAAAGGCCGTTAAAAATTTAAATAACTTACAAAAGTAGTTTGTTGAAAAATTTGACACGAACCAAGGTAAACCACACCAATAATTCACAAAGTTTATTCAAAATAACAAAATATGGGCACAGATTTCATTCATCAATAAAAACAAGTTTTAATTCCAATTTATTCACTTCACTACAAACTTAATTGTTTGGATACACATCAAATGGCACATTAAAAATATTTTTTATCTTTTTTTAATTTAGATTCAAAACGCGACGTTCGAATTTCGTAAACCACGTTCGGTTTCACGCAGCAGGGCACGCGTGCGTCTCACTGCGCAGTCGGGTTTGGACTGTCCGGCCTTTGAAGCGTGGCCTGTTCAACTGAGTCATTACAGGATAGCTAGAGAGAATTGAATGAGACGGCTATTATTTTAATAGATTTGTGGTCCAGCTGAGTGTACGGGTAGGCTGGTGGAAACCTGTCCGCAGGCGTGTCAGTTATGTGAGTTATTTGCATACCGGAAAGTGACTGCGGCATAAATAACGCGATCGTACGGAAACAAGGGGTCTCGTGATATACTTGAATTGTGTTTGGCGAAAAGTTGTTCACAATATCTGGCGAATATTTATTGACTTTTATTGTGTACAATATACCATATACTTCAGTGTATATGTGCGGGTACTTCAGAGGGTAAAATATATATGTTTTGCGACAGTCATATTTCAGTTTGAGTGAGTTAATATTTCAATGCCTAATATTTTTGTCACGTACGGCCTAAAAAATATACACAGAAATGCCGTCTTTTAAGTAAATCTTCATAGGCATGAGCACTTCATGACCTGAAAGGCATTTTTTGAGACGTAAGTCAGTAAACTGCCTCCTCTAAAAGCTTGCAAAAATTGAGGCAAATATAATGTTACAATAATCCAGGGTATGAGAAACCTCAAGGTATTACGGCAAAAGAAAATATCCTATGTTAATTTTAAAATTTTCATCCAATTTTCTTTTCTCAGCGAGGGAAGTTTTAATTTTCTTAACTTTCTTTTAAAATTAATTTGATACCCACGAAATATAAGAGACGAGAGATGGTGACGATAAATAGAAATATCAATTATTTTATTGGTTTTACTTTTTTTTTTAATTTTTTTATTATAAGCTTGATCTAAAATTTTTTTTACTGCAGTTCTTAAATTTTTTTACATATTTATACCAAGAATTAATTATGATTAATGATGATGATATTTGACACCATTCATAAAAATGTAGATAAAAATAGTATAGTTTGAAGATTCTCCTATTGATAAATGTATATTTAATAGAGTTGTTTTAAAAGGTGCCAGGTGAAGGGCGTATCGAAGGGATATACATTAAAAATAACCGGCTAATAGCTTTTCAAGGTAATATTTAATGTATTCTCTTTAATAAAGCTGCTTTTCTGCTTGTTAGTAACTTCGGTAGTCAGCTTATAATGCGATTTTTCCATGTTTGTTAAAGGTTTTTAATTAATGAAATATTGCTATATTTGGAACATCTATAAATTAATAGCAACATAAAAGGCACAGAATAAACCTTTTATTCTGTGCCTTCTATGTTGCTATTCATTAATAAAGAGTACTTATATCATTAAGCATATATAGTTTCTTCGTCAATGTGGGCCAAAGGTAGATTAACATTAAAACCTCCTCAGAACAAAATTGTAAGTTCAATGGTCAACTGTCAGATTTAATTAAAATGCTTCTCTGTTTAAAAGCAATGGAAATGTGATCAAGTGCCAACCATTGTTAGTGTTGGGGCTTCGAAATTCGAATTCAATTATGATTTGTCACATTTTTTTCTCCCTCCTATCACAAGGTAGGTACTAGATTACTTACTCCTCTATAAATTGGAACAATATCCGAGGAATATTTAAATTTCTATTCAAAATAAACGGTAAAGAGAAAAGCGTAAATACACTAAACGCAACCCCTTTCAGAGCCCTTAGGGATTCGTTTGTTAAAGAGTAATCAACCTGTAAGTCCCATTTAAATAATAACCAATCGCTCCGAATTGGGAACGGTATTACTAACAACAATTCTAATTAGCATTTCGTTCGTTCACCTCATTGAGCAAACTGTAACTATCTTCACTTCTATTGTCCGGGATTTATCCCCAAAAGTGTGGCTAATTAGGTCTTTGTGTCAAAAAAACTTAGAGTCTGCCCGAGATTGGAACTGTGCCCGCCAAATGATGATTGGGTCGCCTAAAATTCAGAGCCTTCGTTAATTCAGGTCATTTACTTAAGTGAGAGTGTCCAAGTTGTCTATAAATTAGTTTACCACACCTAGAGGTTACAAAGTGACAGTTACTGTTATGTCACTTTCTATTACTCAACGTCACATAACAATCAAAATAATGGCAATAAAATAAATATCCAATAAGTTGCGTTCAACGATAGATGACGTCGCGCGGCAGTAACCACGCAGCGTGAACGTACCGCCGATGTATTTACGAAAGTTATTTATCGCTCGGGAACCGGAATTGTCTCTTGTCACTGTGGCTCATTGTCACCTTAATCAGGTGTTGTGGATTCATGCGTACTGGAAGTGGTAAATTGTAATTAGGATATTGCTAGCCAATAGGATTACAGGATTAGTGTTCGTTGCGGTATTTGGTATTATTCAAGTGATTGATTAACTGGAACTAAATGTTGTTGAGCTGATTTAGGATTAATTATAGTTGCAGTGTATCTATTTAATATATATGTAAACACTATCTCATGCACGTCAGCAGTGAGGTTGCTGTCATTAATGTCAACTGTCAGTTCACCACTAATGGCGGGAAATGGTTGAAAAGTGAAGCGTACCTACACGAGATGCTTGGTGTGGGAATGAGCCAGTGTAGTGATATAATCAGCTTAAATACGGGAATAACAGGATTCTACAATAGTTAGTGTGGTTCAATGCACAGACTCGCTTCTTAAGCTTCTGCAGCTCATTATGTTATATGTATAATATTTCATACATAAACACATCACGCCTGTAATCCCCAAAGGGTTACGCAGAGGTGCAAATTTATCGTTACGTGTGTTGGAAGAAATTTGCGCAAATTTCATACAATGTGCTGTATGAAATTTGCTCAAATAAATCGTTACGTGTGTGGCTAGCATAATGATAAATTTGCGCAAGCTTAAATTTGCGCAAGTAAATCGTTACGTGTGTGGCTAGCAGTATCCTGAACAGTAGCGGGACTGCAACTACAGCCAGATATAATATTTACAAGTGAAAGATGAACTGATCCAAACCAGTGGTTGTAGCACATACGGTCTAACAACTCAACACAACAAACATAAAACTTATGATCCGCCATTACACATGCCAAGCACGGATACGCGTTGTTTTGACATCAGCCGCGCGGAAGTATAGATTAACTTGATAGTAACAAGTTACTACGCTTTAGCTTTAGCTTTCCGGTACATATTTAACAAACAGGTAGATCACGAGTACAGCTTTTTTGGGGAAAAATAAAAGATTCAACGTTCACAGTGTTAAGGCCTATTCAGATATAAGCGGTATCGCTGTCGCTTTCGGTAGCGATACTACTCCAAAGTGACTAACTAGAAGGCGGACCAGAGGCCCTAGATAAAATTACATTCTATCAGCGATAACGATGATGGAAAAGGTAAGAATGTATAGGACTGACATAAGCTATCGAAAAGCTTTGTCAATCCTGTTGAAAGTCGTTTTAGAAATACGAAACGCTTTCGAAGCGATTGTCACTTGTCTAGGCCCTAAGAGGCCCTAGACAAAGTGACATTCTATCAGCGATAACGATGATGGAAAATGAAAAAATGTATAGGACTGACTTATTGCTATCGAAAAGCTTATGTCAATTCTGTTGAAAGTCGTTGTAGAAAAACGAAACGCTTTCGAAGCGATTGTCACTTGTCTGGGCCCTCTGTATAGCTACCGCGAACGCGACAGCGATATCGCTTATATCCTGAATAGGCATTTAAGTAAAATCGGTGAGCGAAACTAATTAAAAATCGGTCAATTTTCACGATTGACTCTCGGTCAAGTGTATCGCGTTCATCAATTAATGGTCATGCGCAACAGGGCTTGAAACTAAAACGCAAAAAAAAAGTTAAGGCCGTCATAGACTGCGTTGCGTCGTCTCAAAAATTGGCGATGACCCTCAATGAGTTTCATATGAAAACGCACAAAACTTTTGTGTCGCACTGCTTTCCGAATTGATGCTTATATTATATTGTGTGCGTTGCTTTGTAAGCAAGCAATTAATTATTGCGTGATGCGCTCGCTAAGATAAGAGCTACTGCCATGACATCGAGAAACTTGCGAACGGGCACTTGAAATTTTCACAGAGTGTGTACTATGGCCGATATAACAACAAAAATAAAAATATAAGGTACTTAAACATTTTTTCGGCCTTTTAGGTTCGCCTTTTGTTTGTTAAACATTGTACAGTGGTACGGCACCCTTTGTTTATGAGTCCGACTCGCACTTGGTTGCTTTTTGTGTATTGCGTCGCACCGCAGACTGACATGCGTCACGATGCCGCATCGCATTGGTATGATTTCGCTGAAAGGCTTTACCCAGGACGATGACTAAACAACTTTTACTTTTTATAGTTCGCAACGGATCATGAAATTCACTGTTTGCGAATGAATGAACACCCTTTTTCGGTATGGCAAGTCATGATCGATTTATTTATTTCTAGGTGCTACTATTAAATTATAAAATACTAGCTGCGCCCCGCGGTTTCACCCGCGTAAGTCTCGATCCCGTGGGAATATTGGGATAAAAAGTATCCTATGTGTTAATCCAGGTTATAAACTATCTATTTGCCAAATTTTATCCAAATCCATTCAGCCGTTTTTGCGTGACTGAGTAACAAACACACACACCCACAAACCCACAAACACACAAACTTTCACATTTATAATATTAGTAGGATTTGTACCACTAAGCAAAATGATACTAAAGGATTATTCAGATATAAGCGATATTGTTGTCGCTGGCACTCGGTAGTAGCGATAATAATATGTCCAGAGACTAACGAGAAGGCGAACGAGAGGGTCAGACAAGTGACAGTGCTTCCAAAGCGTATTTCGACAACGACTTTCAACAGGATTGACTTATGCTTTTCGATAGCTTATGTCAGTCCTATACATTTTTGCCTTTTCCATCATCGTTATCGCTGGTAGAATGTCACTTTGTTTAGGACCTCAGTATCGCTACCGTGTGCGAAAGCGATATCACTTATGAACAGTTTGACTCAAAAACGACACTTATAAATAATCTCATTAAGGTAATTTACAAGCTATTTCAATAATTGAATTATAATTTTGGTGAAATGTCAAAGCATCGAGATGTCTGTGCTATAAAGTTAATCCTCTAAATGACAGTCAAAACCACATAAAATTCCATTTTGTGTTTTAGAAGATCCAAAGGCGCTCCCTCACCGGGAACATTCACAACAACAGTTCAGATTCGAGCATTAAGGCTCTTACATACTGGCGCGATTTGTCGCGCAATGCAATGCCGCCGCATTGTTTGCCGTGAAATTTTCTCAGAAGTTGTTTTGTTAAAGTCGCGTTGCGCTTTCGCGTCGCGCCTGTTTGTGGAAGCGTTTAAGGCTCTTACATACTGGCGCGAATTGTTGCTCGACGTGACGCCGCACAGTGGATTGTCCCCATAGAAGAGGTTGGACATAGGCAGCTTGTGAAATAAAAATGGATATAAAAAAATATAAAAAATGCTATCATATTCCTTTACCAAAAACCTACAAATATTGTTCTGAGCCTTTTTCTAATTGGACTCATATTTCAGGAGAAAATCGATAAAAAGTGTTTTATTTGTATGGACACTTCAACTCCCCCACCGCCTGAGTTTTGCCTTGTTTTGAGTAGTCATTTCTAAAATGGGTATCTACCTACGAAGTGCCACGTTTTGTCCAAAGATACTTGGTGCCCCAATCGTGCCCTTTCTGAGATATAATCGATTTTATTTTTATCATAAGTAAATACAATAGCACGATAAACATACCATGGCAACCATGAATTTCAATTGGCTTGAATCAAAATAACATCCACTGTGCGCCGCCTCATAGTTTGCCGTGAAGTTATCTCAGAAATTGTTTTATTAAAAGCCGCGTCGCGTGACAAGTCGCGCTAGTATGTAAGAGCCTTTATCAGTGAGTGCAGAGAACCGAGTATTACAGCGTGCAACCTGTAATGATAAAATTTGTAACATTTAATTCACCGGGACCATTCACCTGTAGATAACAGTAAAAAAAAAACTCAAAAAAAACTAAAAGCATTTATTTCAATTAAACCATTTACAGGCACTTTTGAATTGTCAAAGAGTCGGTCAGTTAGTCAAAAAGTTGAAGCTAGTTGTAGTAAGAGTTAATGTAACAGTAGTGAGTGGCAGCACCCGTGATACAATTTGTAACGTGATTGCGCATCTTATCGAATCTTGGATTGTTACAATACAGGCGAATGCTCCGGTAAGGGAGCGCCTTAAGGTTGATGCGCTAGGGTGGCCCGCGAAATTCAAATTTTCTTACGTTTTTTGCAATTTGCAGGTCAGTATCAGGTTCTATGTTGATCTAAATATTATTAGCGGCCGTAACAAATATGGATTTACAGAATTATAAACATTAGAATCAGCAATACACCTCTCTAAGTTCATGTAAGTGTATTGACTGACGATTTCATGAAATTTTCATTCAATACACTTACATGAACTTCAATACATTACAATTCTGTAAATCCATATTTGTTACGGCCGCTAATAATATTTAGATCAACATAGAACCTGATACTGACCTGCAAATTGCAAAAAACGTAAGAAAATTTGAATTTCGCGGGCTACCCTAGCGCATCCACCTTAAGGAGTTTAGGACAGACAAACACCGAAAGGTAACTTTATTTAATACTAGATATCTATACATAGATGATTTACGCCGTAAACTTAGATCATAACCACATGATAATTTCAAGATTTATAAACCCTTCATAGTTTTCAGTTAATTTAATATGAAACTTAACTATTCACTACATATTACCTTCTCCAGTAGTTTGCCAAGAGAATCGGATTACCTACCTATTTACCTATTGAGCGTAAGCAAAAGGTTAATCCCTTCCAAGATTTATAGTATAATAATAATAATTAATTATTGTATAAACCTTAACGACGCGACTGTGGTGGAACAATTTCTATCAAAATTTTACGGAAATTGTTCTACCGGTGTCGCGTCGCCGAGCCGAGCGTGTCTGCAGGAGCCTTTATAAATACATGTTTCTCTTTAGTTACATGGTTTTAATTACTTTGAGACAAGATTATTGTATGAAACTTCTACCTACTACTAACTAGGTACCAATTCTGTCAATAGGTATTCATTAGCTGATCGCTTTTCACGATCAATCAATCTGCCTAGCCTTTTCCCAGCTATGTTGGGGTCGGCTACCAGTCTACCCGGATGCAGCTGAATACTAGTATTTTGCATGGAGCGACTGCCTCTCTGACCTCCACACCCAGTAAGTGGGCAACACGATACCCCTTGGTAAGACCCCTTGGTTGTCAGACTTTCGGGCTTCTGACGACCCGTAACGACTGTCAAAGATCCACGAGTGACAGCCGGGACCAACGGCTTAACGTGCTTTCCGAGGCACGGAGGAGTCTCGGTATGTAAAGATGGTCACCTATCCACAGACCAACCCCGGAAAGCGTAGCTTAACCTGGCGGATCGACCCGTGTGGCTGTTATGACTTAGCCACGAGCTTCTCCGCTTTTCACGAAATTCTGTAAATAGATATTAGTTCAATAGGCTCGACCCCTATTACAAGGATTTAAACATAACTGGCGAAATGTGGGTAAACTATAGGTACACCTCTGCCTAACCATTCGGGAAATACATGCGTGATGTTATGTTACGTTATATAATATTTGTTACGGTCGCGAATCGTATTTTGATCTACATCCAACCAGAGGGCCGAGACAAGTGACAATCGCTTCGAAAGCGTTTCGTATTTCTATAACGACTTTCAATAGGATTGGCTTTTCGATAGCTTTTGGTATTTTTGCCTTTTCCATCATCGTTATCGCTGATAGAATGTCACTTTGTCTAGGGTTGATGCTAACCTGTAAATCGCAAAAAGCTAAAGAAGTATTAAATATCAGGCTTCAGTCTACCCTGGCGCTTTCGCCTTAAGACGTCAAGAGTTCGAATCCCATCTGTTGAACTATTGACATAATCCACTCCAAGTACTATCTCACACAAGTTGACACAAGCTATTGAAGGGGTTAGCCCGGTCCACACGGGCGATTTTTTATCGCACATTGAATTTTCAACTCTCGGTGTTGAGCCGAGCTTTGAGAATCCAACAGAGCGCATCGCAGCGAGTAAAAAAAAACTGTTGGATTTCCAGCTCTCGGCGCTAAGCAGTGCGTTGAAAATGCAGTACTCGATAAAAAAAATCGCCAGTGGATACAAGGGCGCTAACAAGAACACATACAATTTGCTACTCTCATAAAATAGTCCTGTAAAAAAGTACATAAGTACACACGGCTACACATCAAGCTATACATTTCCAGTTTATGCCGATCTCGCATTGTATGATTTCCTTAGAATGCGAGGTCAGCTTATACTGGAAACGTATAGCTAGATGTGTAGCCGTGTGTACATACCTACCTACTAGATCCTATGATGAGTGCTCAGACCAATACTTTACTATTGGAACTTTTTTATTGGTCCGAGGATGAGTGATGAAGATCCTGACATTCTATATCCACATTTCCCGACTAAGTTTAAACTATTAGTCTCCACAAAATACTCGATAACGGATCCTGGATTTAAGGTCGCTCATATCTAGCTCAATACCAAGATTGATGGGGATTTAGTCCTCGCCATGGAAGGATACTTTTATTAATGATGTGCGGGTCACTGGAGGTCCACTTACTTTTCCCCTGAGGGTTTGGGTGGGTATCCTGTCGGTAGTTTAAATGGGAAATAATTTATGATTTCTCCGTTATTGAATGTGACCATAATCCTGCAGTCTTGTGTAATAATGTCCCACGCACCCGTAGTCACAATAGATTTTATTTGAACTGAATATCAATATTAATGCATTGCATTTATCCAGTTTTCAAGTACAGCCGGTCAATTCTATAAACACCTCACCGTGAAAACTTAGGTGAAGTGAGCTGTCAATCCCTAGCGTCAGCCGGTCTATTCTTTAAACACTTCACCGTGAAAACTTAGGTGAAGTGAGCTGTCAATCTCTAGCGTCAGCCGGTCTATTCTGTAAAAACTTCACCGTGAAAACTTAGGTGAAGTGAGCTGTCAATCCCTAGCGTCAGCCGGTCTATTCTTTTACAGAATAAGTAACCTAAGTTTTCACGGTGAGATTTTTACAGAATACCACTACAGTAATTGTAAGACAGCGAGTGTGTTAGGTATGCAATTAGAGTACAAAAATAAAGTAAGATTTCGCGTAGAATAAGAATAAACACACTTCGTATACAAGCAAAACTCGTGCTCCGATCAAGTTCAAAATTGCGCTGTAACTTTGCAATTTGGGTTCGTTAATACACCCGGTTTAGTTACTTTAAGAATTATTGTTTCTGTTTCTGGTAATCTTTAACTCCCATAACTTTTAATTAACCATAGTTGAAAAGAGTTGATATTAGGTCAATGTTGTGTAGGACAACTTATTGAATACCTACACAAAAATGTTAATTATATGACATTTACATGAGTTGACCCTTAATTAAAGATTATAATAATAATATATAATATTTAATTGCTTTATTAATAGAAATGAGTAACAAAAACCAATTAAATTAAGTTCGATTTCATGTGATTTGAATACGTTTAGGTAACAAAATAAAGCCACCGATTATAAATATTGTAATAATATTCATCTCATCCTAACTAATATTATAAATGCGAAAGTGAGTTTGTTTGTTTGTTTGTTTGTTACGCTTTCACGCAAAAACGGCTGAACGGATTTGGATGAAACTTGGCACATGGGTAGACCATGACCTGGAATAGGACATAGGATACTTTTTATCCCGATATTCCCACGGGATCGAGACTTACGCGGGTGAAACCGCGGGGCGCAGCTAGTACATAATAATTAGTATTTAATTGCATTCGCGTACCAGAAATGATTGTTTGATGCATTTAATTATTTTGGTAAACATATTAATTTCTGTCACTAAACACAATAATTTACACAACTCTTGTTATTATTAAAAAATTAACGTAGGTAAATGAAGAACTTAAAATTTCAAATATAAATGACTTTTTTTTCTTTAAATACATTACTGACTAAAATATCATTTATTTTCACAAAAAAAAAATATTTCAAAGACGTGGTAATTTTTCTGTTAAACAAAGTAAGTACCTAATGAAAATAAAAGGCTCGTGCAAACTGGCGCGGTATCGCGGGCGCGACAAGGGTAGCGCTGCGTGTCGCGCCTGTTTGTGGACAGCGGGCGCAGTTTTAAAATAAAAATATACAAGGTGTTAGCTTGTATAATATATATTTTACTAGCAGCGCCCTGCGGTTTCACCCGCATAAGTCTTGATCCGGTGGGAATATCGGGATAAAAGTATCCTATATGTTAATCCAGGCTCAATACTCAATACTCAATACTTTATTGCATTCCACATGTAAGTATTAGGTGGTAAACTTATAATTAGATCATATGGACCCTGTCGGGCACAGCAAAATAAGTGAGTTAGGAGAGAGGAAGCATTTGCTAATTATTTAACATTACTTATCAAACTACTAAAAACTATAAACTATCTGTGAGCTAAATTTCATCCAAATCCGTTAAGTAGTTTTTGCGTGAAAGAGTAACAAACATCCATCCATCCTCACAAACTTTCGCGTTTATAATATTAGTAGGATGTAAAAATATATAAAAAAAGGGAAGAACTCATTCGGCATCAAAAAATTCGTTCGCATCGCTGTCAATGGGAAAAGTGCCCAAAGGGCTGGCAGCATTGCCGCATTGGATGGCAATGCTGATTCTTTGGCGTAAAAATAGGCCAGCCCTCTGTTCACGTGAAGAGTGGACCAACCGCGATTACCGAAATACTCGATGAGCACTTGGACCCCAATGCCGTAGTGTTTCAACCCCAAACGGCAC
This sequence comes from Lithophane ornitopus, assembly GCA_948473465.1. Taxonomy (NCBI): domain Eukaryota; kingdom Metazoa; phylum Arthropoda; class Insecta; order Lepidoptera; family Noctuidae; genus Lithophane; species Lithophane ornitopus. Next base: position 9,879,178 of record OX419633.1, read on the forward strand.
AAACATATAGCTCCCAATAAGTTTGTTATTTATGTAATTTAATTTAATTTTATATATTCATAGACAAATCAGCAAAAAAAAATGATTTAGTTTCAGGCGACCACCATGCTAGTGTATCAACCGAGTTTTTAGGATGCCAACCAAGAAACTCACAACGGATTCAGATTCGAAGTTTAGAACGAGGTCTTACAGAATCACACAGCAGGTACGCGTCATTCCGCATCAACTCGCCAGTATTCCTTCAGTAGCTTTTTAAAATAATCAAACTCATAAAAATATAATAAAATATGTTTTGTCTGTATGATTTCGATTTACGATCGTCTGTCGCGATTCGCAGGTGGTTTACTGTGTGTCGTCGCCTGTAAAAGTAGCTGAAATGTATGTAGAAGTCTTTATGACGCTTTGTTTTACTTACTCAAGGTTGAGAACTTCGTCTTTATATGAAACAAGTAAAACTAAACTATCTGTTATGGTATCAAGATTTGATATTCTTCGTCATAAAAACTCATGACAAAGCGTGTAGAACTTATATTTCACTCTAGAACAGACTCAAGAAGAACTTGTAAGTTAACTCATAACGAGAAGCCCATTTAAGTTAACAAACTTCTATCTTCATTTAATATTCCAACTGCCAACTGACCGAACACCGCTTTAGAACACTGAACTTATCTCTTCCATGTTCTATACATCGGTGTGGAATCCAAAGACAAAAGAGGGTGGCTGTAATGAATGAAGTGCTACAGAAACGATCACTTTGGGAATTCCTACGGGGACAGCTGGGAAGAATAAACTGATGAAATGAGGCCCCGACAGCTTTACAGACCTATTTTACCAATTTATACCTTTATAAAGGTAACTTAATGCCGGAAAGACAGCAGTTTTATTAGATTCCGAGATCTGAATTAATGATGCGCCACCTGGAGGAGATGCGCAATAGTTTTTGTCAGGGTATTATACAAGTTTTCGTTTTAATGTTTCAACTTGTATAATAGAAAAAAGTTTTATAATAAAACCTGGTTCAGTGGTTGGTGGGAGTTTGTATTGTAGGCACACAATACTGAGCTAACTGAGTCTTCATAAGTTTGTTGCGATGTGAAATTACCTACTGCGGGATCGGCAGTTTATGTTATAATATTAAGAAGACTTTCAATAGTTTCAACTAACTTCAGTGTAAAATTGCTTTGAAACCATGCAAAATTACCTAAAAAATACTTTGTGAATAGGTATTCCAGCTCATGTTGAAAGAATTAATGAAAGACGACTAACAAAGGGTATTTACAAGGCAGATGTGAGTGGAAACACCAGGAGGTACGCCCTTAGAGGACATAAATATAGTGACGTCAGGTGCGAGTTGCGGGAATGCCTCAAAGAGATGTCAGCACACCTGACGGGGTCCGTTAGGACCGATGCCTGCCAGGGTTGCTGAATAGTCCGAAAGGGATACCGGGACCCTGGCAACAGGCAACTGAAGGAACACGGGTGGGTTTTAGTCAGTAAAAGTCTGACACGCCCTTCCGCTCCGCCCAGAGCGGGAGAAGTCATTGATTTCCCACACTCAAAAAAAAAAAAGGTGCGAAGTACTCGCAACTGACCAAAGTAGACCAAATGTATGAAGTAAGCGTATTAAAGGGAGTAAATAAGGATCGTAGCAGATGGCGTTCAGTACGTCGATTCTGTAAAATTCAAACAACAACTCGCATCTCACATCGCTATTCACTCTCACTTCGAATTTTGAATCGGGTTCGAGTGCGAAGTGAGCGTCGAAGTGGCGGGGGAATTACTTTACTGAATGCCACTTCTAACGTCATCTCATACTTTATCTGTAAAAATCTCACGGTCAATTTAGTCCTACTCGCTGACACGCTCGCAAGGATAGTGCTAGTGCATCAACCGAGTTTTTATAATACCAATCAAGAAACTCACAGCGGATTCAGATTCGAAGTTTAGAATGAGGTCTTACAGAATCACACCCCAGGGGTGTGGTTCGTGTGCTGCCGCAAGAAATCGCGGCACAGCGGAGAAAGCTCCGGCAGGGTCTCATGGTGGCATCGAGAATGCGATTGTTGCAACCCAGTGCTGGGCACGCCACAATTGCGGCGATAAGTCCCCTCTTTGAGGAGTGGCTGGAGAGACGCCACGGCGTCTTCACCTTCCGCCTGACGCAGGTCCTCACCGGACATGGCAGCTTCGGGAGGTATCTGTGTAGGATTAGGCAGGAGGAAACGCCCGGGTATCACCATTGTGCGGATCGTCCAGAGGACACGGTGGAGCATACGGTGGAGGTGTGCCCTGCTTGGGCGGAGCACCGCCGTGTCCTCGTGGAGGCGATTGGCGGCACTGACCTCTCGCGTCCGGCCCTGGTCCAGGCAATGGTACGGAGCGAGAGGGCATGGGAGGCGGTCACCTCCTTCTGCGAAGCAGTGATGCTCGCGAAGGAGGAGGCGGAACGAGTGAGGGAGAGGCAAAGCTTGCGCCCTCACGCCCCTAACCGCCGCCACTGGAGACACCCTGGGCGTCGGGAATCCCAGGCGGATTCCCGGCCACCATAGGCGCGGGCTTGCGTAGCTCGCCGTCCGATAAGGACCAGGCCCGGGTCGAAGGCGCGTCGTGTTCCACGCGCGCCTCAAAGAGATGTCAGCACACCTGACGGGGTCCGTTAGGACCGATGCCTGCCAGGGTTGCTGAATAGTCCGAAAGGGATACCGGGACCCTGGCAACAGGCAACTGAAGGAACACGGGTGGGTTTTAGTCAGTAAGAGTCTGACAAGCCCTTCCGCTCCGCCCAGAGCGGGAGAAGTCATTTGATGATGATTTCCCACCCAAAAAAAAAAAAAAAGGGGTGTGATTCGTGTGTAGTTTCTGCCTACTCCCATGGGAAGAACGCGGGAGTTTATATATGTTTTTTCAGCAAATATTTCTGCACCAAAAAGATCCTATTTATTTCACTCGTAGATTTTACGAGATTTTCCAGTCAGATTGAATTTTAAGCACCAGCCGCGTATGGAGCGATAAAACATCAAATATATTTCAAGCTTTTTTGAATATATAGAAATTGAAACCCAGCAAAAGCGATAAAAGCGGCAGAGGCAAATGAAAACCATTCTATATTTGATTCTGAGAGAGATATGAATATTTACCGCGTGCGTTTATTACCGTACAGACTTCGAGATATTAAATAAACTACTAATTCAATATTTATCGTTCAAGAATCAAACACTTCTGAATCTGAATATTCACAACAAAGTCCTGCACGTCGATTCTGTAAAATTCAAACAACAACTCGCATCTCACATCGCTATTCACTCTCACTTCGAATTTTGAATCGAGTTCGAGTGCGAAGTGAGCGTCGAAGTGACGGGGGAATTACCTTACTGAATGACACTTCTTACGTCATCTCATACTTTATCTGTCAAAATCTCACGGTCAATTTACGCTGACAAGCTCGCAAGGGTAGCGCTAGTGTATCAACCGAGTTTTTATAATACCAATCAAGAAACTCACAGCGGATTCAGATTCGAAGTTTAGAATGAGGTCTTACAGAACCCCCCTACCCCTTTTTTTTTGAAGATGGGAAATCATCAAATGACTTCTCCCGCTCTGGGCGGAGCGGAAGGGCGTGTCAGACTTTTACTGACTAAAACCCACCCGTGTTCCTTAAGTTGCATGTTGCCAGGGTCCCGGTATCACTTTCGGAAATTCCCGCAACCCTGACTGAGAATCACACCCCTGAACAGAAATTCTAAATTATTGTCAAAAGATGAATAATAAATATCAGCCAACGGATTCGGTAAAAATGTCACCAAGAAAAACTAGGTGAAGTGATGAGCAATTGCACGTGCAGCTGAAAATCAGCGTCAGATGGTGACCCTGTGTTGTCATTTGAAATTATGCTGAGCTGAGGCCCTTTTGGCATTAAAAACATGGTTTTTAGTTACTTTTAGTTTTAAGATTTTTCTTCTGCTTAATGTCAATAAACGTATTTTTCTTTCTTTCTTTCACGTAGTGAACTTAGGTGAGTGTAAATTCCTATCATCAAATGGAATGACGGCTCACACGGTGAGATCTTTACAGAATTGACCGGCTGATCTAAAACTCCTTACTAGTCTTTAAACTTTAAATATTCCTTTGCTGCTCTATACATTTATGTTCACATACAATATCCTACTAATATCCTACTAATATTATATTATAAATGTGAAAGTTTGTGTGTTTGGATGTTTGTTACTCAATCACGCAAAAACGGCTGGATGGATTTGGATGAAATTCCGCAAACAGATATTTTATAACCTGGGTTAACACATAGGATACTTTTTATCCCGATATTCCCACGGGATCGAGATTTACGCGGGTGAAACCGCGGGGTGCAGAGCTAGAAATATATAATAATATAGAATAGTTACTCTTTATTATGTAAGTACACGGCTATACACCATACGAATTTATGTAATAAAAATGAAATTCTGTTCGTTGGTGAGCGCATAACTCCAGAACTGCTGGACCGATATTTTTGTTTGTTTTTAAATGTTCGTAATAGTCCGAATCAGGTTCTTAAGGTCGATTTAGATCCAACTAGCATTCTATCTCCACTATACCAAATTATTTTTGTGTACACCGGTACAGCAAATTCCTTCTTTGGTCTTTCGCTACTAAAATGTCAAGAATATCTAAAAAGGTGGCATAAAGGCTTTATAGAAAGAACAAACTGCCGGGAAATTAAAAATAATCGGGATTACTGAAAGTCCATTTTCTATGGGATTTTTGTATGAACGCTGTGAGATATAAGTAAAAAAAAACAATCAATCTGCCTAGCCTTTCCCAACTATGTTGGGGTCGGCTTCCAGTCTAACCGGATGCAGCTGAATACAAGTATTTTACATGGAGCGACTGCCTATCTGTACCTCTACAAGCCGTAACTGGGTAATACGATACCCCTTGGTTAGACTGGTTACAGATATAAGTAACTCGACTTAATGTAGGGTGATCGATGACCTTGTGAAGGCCGCAGAAGTCCACTGGATGCGGGAAGCACAGACCAGGTCGAAGTGGTGGTTGGGGGAGACCTATGTCCAGCAGTGGAGTGTGGTATTACGGCTGAAATCAGATGATGAAATGTTGGGATTGTTTTTTCGCGACTTCATTTTCGTTCCCTTAGTAAATTTATTTATTTATTTATTTTAAACTTTATTTCGGGTAGCATAGACCCATAGAAAACTTAACCTAATAACATTTTTTTTTTTCACTTTTTATTTACCTACTTGCCTACTTGCCATGACTCGCCACACCTAAACAAGACATGACCCACATATTCTGAAAGGGACAGTCAAAACGCACAGATATTGCATTCAGGATGCCGTTGTTGCTATCCCGTATACGGGCCAACAGGGAAGCTGCTTTTTTGCGCATGATGGCCTGGAAACCATCTGTGCGGGCTTCAGCAAACATCCCAGACACGCTGCACCGCCACGGCAGACCCAACAACATCCTGAACGCATTATTGTACTGAGTGCGCAGGGCTCTGTAGGCTCGCTGCGTATATCTCACCCACAGGCCGCTTGAGTAGAAGGACTGGCAATAAGCTTTGAATAGCGTAAACTTCACTTGTCTCGTGCATCGCGCAAAACTGCGTGTGAGCATATTAGCTCTCACCGACAGAGCCCTGCGCTCCCGCTCAACATCCTCATTGTCCCTGAGGTCAGCCGTCACAATGTGACCCAGATATTTAAACGACTGAACCGGCTTTAGGGGTAAAAGTTGTTCATAATGATGTGAGAGGTATCAGTTTTTTCAGTTACCTACAACTTTTATATTGGTTTAGTATTTAAGATGTGTACCTAGTGCCTTAGCTAGGTAAGTAGGTATACGCTTTTAAAAGACAACAGTACTTCGTGCCAAGACGCGAAAAGACGCCGTTTTCTGAATGTTAATGCCCTAACTGAACACATGAGTACAAATATATCTCGCACAGTTTACAGAGAATACCTAATTTCTCTGAACTTCGCGAAAGAATATTTCGTTCAGGAATATTTGTGTCAGAAGTTTCTCGAATGGCGTACTTGTTTTGTTATTGTATATTGCCGTTTTGTCGTTGAGGCGTTGCTGTTTTTGGCTAGGAATATTCTTGTCTCGTTAGTTTTTGTAGGTTTTAGAAGATTTGTCTGAAAAATTATATCAACTTGTGAACGTACCTCTTTAGTTTTAATTAAATGTTTATGATCACGTATCACAACTTTGTAATAACTATTACAACTTTGAAGCAATTAGTCGGTAACTTCTCACGAAATATAATATCAGTGTCATTTCAGTGTCAGTCATTTAATTGTAAAGCAAATTGACTATCAGCCTAAATTGTACAAGTACTACGAATTTACTTTTAATAAGGAGCAAACATCATTTTTGGGTCATCATCTGCCTCAGCTTTACTCTATTATATTGGGTTCGGCTTCTAGTTTAACCGGATGCAGCTGAATACCTGTGTATTTTACATGGCGCGACTGCCTATCTGACCTCCGCAACCCAGCTACCTACTGGGTAACAAAATACTCCTAGGTCCTAAGACTGGTTGTCAGACTTTCGGGCTTCTGACGACCCGTAACGACTATCAAAGATCCACGAACAACAGCCGGGCCCAACGGCTTAACGTGGTTTCCGAGGCACAGAGGGGTCTTGGTATGTAAAGATGGTCTGGGTTAGGATGTTGATTGGGGGCTTGTCGCAGATCATATTTTATTTGTTTTTCTTTATTATTCGAGTTATCTTATCTGTTTGTATGCACGAATAAAACAATTTTTCTTTCTTTCTTCCAATCTAGCCGAGGAATTTCAAAGAAAAATTCCCGACTTGAACCCACAAAATGTGTTGTAAAAATGAAACTGCAACTCTGTAAATACGTCATAATTTTTTACAGTACGCAGTAACCATTACAAATGTGGAATTTTCGTACATTTAGGATATTAAAAACGTCCAGCAAGAAACACAGATACTTTTTTTAAACATTACATCTATGTCGCAGTCAGAATTTTAATTCGGTCGCAGCATAAACGGCTAGGCGTTTTACATAACTGCGGCATTTGGTAGTAAAAAGACAAAACGACGTGATTGCGCATTGTAATCGTGTAATTCTGAACTAAGTTAGTTGCTTGTACTTGAACTTGGTTTATGTGGGCACTAATAACGTCACGTTTTGTTAGTGATTTTGGAACTTTAAAGGATTGAGGATTTGGAAAAGGCGATTAGGGCTGAACAGGTAAGCGGAAGACGTGGTATGCTCAACCAGCTGCAAGTAGGCCGATGGTTGTTTATAGTTCCATTTAACTGAATAGACTTGGGAAAAATCCGGAGTTTTGCATGTAGGTAAGGATGGGTAGAGTTGCCTCAAAAATATATACCTATACAGCGACAAAGATTGTCTTCCATTGTGCTTCATATTAAAGTCAATGTCAAAGTCAAATAATTTATTTCAAATAGGCACATTAAAGGCACTTTTGAACGTCAAAAACAAAGAAATAGAACTGATTCTAGTTGTATCAATGTAACCAATAAGTAAAACAATTAAGTAAGTAACCAATGTTGTTTTTATTTTATAGTAGCTTCCGCCTGTGGCTTCGCCCGCGTGGTATGTTGATAAAAAGTAGCGTATGTCCTTTCTCAGGCTCTAGACTATCTGTGTACCGAATTTCATTTGAATCGATTCAATAGTTTTGGCGTGAATTTATAATATTAGTTAGGATTTTTGGCAAATATTGCCTTTATTGTTTATATTAATTTATTATCACATTTTGTTTATTATTTTAAATCTACAAAATATTAACATGTCTACTTTATGGCTGTTTATAAGCATTTATTATTTAAGGCGTTTGGGAGGTATCGTATTACCCAGTTACTGGGTTGTGGAGGTCAGATAGGCAGTCGCTCCATGTAAAATACTGGTATTCAGCTGCATCCGGTTAGACTGGAAGCCGACCCCAATATAAGTAGTTGGAAAAAGGCTAGGCAGATGATGATGATTTAAGGGGTTTGGCGCTGATAGCAGAATACGGGCTTTGGCCTAGTTTGACTACCAGATGTCTAATTAATTTTTAACTAGAAAATAAAGCCTTTATGACATGTGTATCAATACCTTATCTAAGCAATTATTGGTGGCTACACATTGTTGCAATTTAAAATTAAATACATAAAGTTTTCTATGAAATAGTCTGCTCAGTGCCGTGTCTTCAAAAGGTATTTTGTGTCCTGGCTTGAAAAAGGACAGAGTTTGTAAACTGACGAAGATAATTGTACAAGCCTTGACTGTACATGTGTGGCGATTAACACATCGTCCACTTGAGGGCCTAGACAAGTGACAATCGCTTCGAAAGCGTTTCGTATTTCTACAACGACTTTCAACAGGATTGACATAGGTAAGCTTTTCGATACCTTATGTCAGTCCTATACATTTTTGCCTTTTCAATCATCGTTATCGCTGCTAAAATGTCACTTTGTCTACGGCCTCTGAATGAGGTAACGTCACTGCGAGAGTGACACATCACTAGGTACTACTTAGTCTGTGTCACTACGGGTTTTTGACAGGACTGAAAATTATGGATACAAACTTTTCTCGAGACTTGTAATATTTCTCTAAAATGATTGTATGTACATAACAATTTAGCTAATGTTCCTGGCTGATTAAGCTGTATTAGGTACCTGTGGATCACAGTGATTTAGTTTTGTTTCGTAAACTTTGGAGCATCTAACTCTCACACATGTAACGTATTTTCTTTAATAATCTTTTTATGTACCAAAGTCCAAGCTTTCGCCAAAGATTTTCCTTAACGAACCGCTCTACAAAACTTTACGCGTACTGGAAATCTATCTTGAAGTACAGCTGATTGACCGTGCGAACGTTCAAACAATTAGGTACTGTTGAACATAAATGACTTTCCAATGACTGCCACAATGCCGAGTAATGAGAAAATTAGCATAAACGCCTCCATTTGTAGACGGATTGGCTCCCACAATAGGAAGATTTTGCTGCCCTGCACTTGCAGTACAGGTGATTATTGAATTTAGATTGATTGAGATTTCCCTAACTATTCTGAATTATATGTACTTATTCTAATCTTCTACATGTCATTAATACAAATGAAATGTGTTTTTGTTGGTAAGCGCACCACTTGGAGTTTTGTATGAATTTTTGAAAGATGTCAGCTAGTGGGAAACAAAAATCCTAATCCTAAGTTCCTTAATTATTATAAAACAAAGTCCTCCGCCGCGTCTGTCTGTCTGTCGGCCTGTACGCGATAAACTCAAAAACTACTGCACCAATTTTCATTGGTGTTTTCACCAATGTATAGAGTGGTTCTCGAGTAAGGTTTTAGTATATAGCGTGCCGCTTTAATTTAACACACGTATACGATTTCGCGTATTCTTTTAATGAAAATATTTTAATTTCATTAAACGTTATTATTTACTGATTTATTTACAATTTTCTAAATTACCATCTTGGAGCAACCTGTACTTAAAGAACTGTAGCGAAGAGGTCACTTGCCGGGGTCACCGATCATATGCATAGGCAAATAGAAGGAAAGCCGCGCAATTTCTTAGAAATTATGCCGACAACAAAGAATCTGCCGATATAATGTAAGCCAGCTGATAGGTAGCTTCATGAATGAATCTTTTACACAGAGTGATCTCAATTTTAGTTATGTTTTTATTATTTAGTTTGTTTGAAAATTTAAATTTTTCAATTGACCTGTTATTTTATTTTATTATATTTTTTATGTTTATTGGCCACTAGCCCTACCCGTGTGTTAAATTAATGTCGCCATTGTAGCGGCACGTTGTATAATAACCGACATCCACGCGGGCGAAGTCGCGGGCATCAGCTAGTAATATTATAAATGCGAAAATGAGCATTTTTGTTCCTTATGTTTTCAAGCTAAAACGGCTGAATGGATGAAATTTGGCATGACCCGTAATAGGACATAGGATACTTTTTTCCCGATATTCCTACGGGATCGAGATTTACACGGTTGAAACCGCGGGGCGCAGCTAGTAATCAAACTCATACTCAAACTCAAAGCATTTATTTCAAATAAACCAATTACAGGTACTTTCGAATTGTCAAATGGTCGGTCAGTCAAAAAAATTAAACTAGATGCCCATTCCAAAGCGTAGTAGGTTCCTATGGAGAAGAACGGGCAAGAAACTCCACGGACACTCTTTTAAATCAAAATTTTGTTACAATATACTGGTTACATCATTCATTTGAAATTAAACATACAACGAACGAACAACGTAAAAAAGAAAAAAAAAACAGACGTGCACGTTAAAAGCGCCCGTAAAGATAAAAAACAATTCAAAAATTAAAATAAATTAAAAATAAGCCGTGGCAGCTTAGAGATGACCAGTTCCTACTGGCGGCGCCCGTTCACGAACATGACGCATGGATCAGCACCATTCAGCTCAACCATTTTGAAGGGAACTTAATGATCCAACACACACGCCACCACCAGCGAGACATTTGAGTGAGCATGACATACTCTCTGCCGCCAGGGCACATTCAAGTCAATGAACGACGTACCTAGTAAATGGTGGCTTTAAGGTAGGTAAGTACATAGTGCTCACATATGTGCTATGAAATTATACAATACTAGGAGATTGAATTTATACAATGTCAAGATAGTCTTTACAATCTTCAGCAGCTCCAACAATATTTTCGAATGCCAATCAATTAGTTTATGCGTCCTTGTGGAGCTGGAGCAGCGCTAAGCCAAGCATTTTTGTCAGCGATGTAATCCCTCAATTTATAATATGCTTGGCGGCATAGTGTGCGTTTTACCCAAGATTTAAATTTCGTTTCATTCAGTTGAAGTATGTGGGGAGGTATTTTATTGTAACATTTTAAACAGTACCCCATGAAGGATGAGTCTACTTTAGCCAGTCTGAAACCCGGTTGAACTAATTGGTCCCTATTTCTAGTCCTATAAGTGTGTCTTTCACCTCTTTTACTGAAAAGACTTAGATTTTCCCTTACGTACGTGATGTTTTCATAGATATATTGACAAGGTACCGTCATGATGTTAATATCTTTAAACAGTTCTCTTAGAGAATCGCGCCAGCGGAGCCCATATATTGCTCTGATGGCTCTTTTCTGCAGAATAAATATAGACTCGATATCTGCAGCCCGTCCCCACAATAAAATACCGTAAGATATGATACTATGAAAGTAGCTGAAATAAACTAGCCTCGCGGTATCTACATCAGTAAATTGACGGATTTTTCTCACAGCATATGCTGAACTTAGCCTTCCTGCAAGAGATGTTAAATGAGGACCCCATTGCAGCCTTGAGTCGAGGGTGATCCCCAAGAAAACAGTTTTATCGACGAATTCTAATTTCTCCTTATCCAATACTATGTCACAATCACTACTTTTAACATTCGATAAAGCAAATCTTATGCATTTAGTAATTAATAAACTACAGCTACTCCAAAGCTTAATTATTAATTCGGTCTAAAAAATATCCTTGGAAGCGTGATTAGAATAAAAATGGTTTCAAAACACGTAAACCATTTTAAATTATTCAGGACCATTGAAGCCCTCTGGTGAAAAGTTTTAGAAAAACAGTTTTTATTTTTAAATAAGTAAGTAGTAGAGAATTTATTTCTAAGCAAGCGGTATGCCCTGAGGGATTTCTCATCGGCAAAAGTGCCCCTATTTTAACCCCTTTATTTTATTTTATTGTGATTGAGTGGCTTAAAGCTAGTGGCTAAGTATAAATATGTAGTAGCCGCACGGTTCGATAGATCAGGTTCAGCTAAGCTTACAACTTTCGGTCCGTGGATGGGTTACGATTTTAAAATCGTTAAGTTGTTGGTCCCAGCTGTCATTCGTTCACAGTTGTTACGGATCTTCAGAAGCCCGAAAGTCTGACAACCAGTCTTACCATGGGTTAGCGTATTACCCAGTCGTTTCATGTAAAATACTGGTATTCAGCTGCATCCGGTTAGACGTTAGATGGAAGCCGACCCTAACATAGTTGGAATTCGTTGGGTTAATTCGTCACGACCGTATTTGACCACAAGTAGACCGTATTTTGCCAAGACCGTACCTGTTATCTAGCAAATAAATAATTTGATTTGATTTGACATTAGGGTGGGCCACTTTTGTATGGAGATTTTTTAATTTTTATATTAGGTTTGGGGCTGGTTATAATTCGGTGCTATGGCACATTATTACTTTATGTGCAAAAAACTGTGATGATCACATGTCATATTCAGCCTCCGGATCCACGTTGAAATTTCATAAAATCGGGAAAAAATGCCTTTTGTCAAAACATTATTAGGAGTACTGAATATAGTTTAAAGTGATAACAGTGGAAATAAAACACAAGTATAAAGAACAGACTTAGTTATAAATTCATTAAAAATACGGAAATGAAAACAAAAATACATTTACTTGTTGTATTATTTTACACAAAAATCCTTTTTACCCTCGAAATTAGGCACATCTTTGCGAGACTCTATCGGAGCCTATAAAAAGCCTTCTCTAGATGTTTTGCTACACAAGGTAGGTACATGATGCTTCGGTGACTGTCTTGACAGCTCTTTTGATAGCTTGTGTAGGACATAGTAGGCGAAGCAGAGATAATTCACTTTTACCTTTTTGTGCACCAAACAATTGCAATTCCTCGTCACTTCCTTTGAGAACTGGGGGTTCGGTGTTATTTTACTGCCAATCGATGAGATAGATACCAGGTTTAGGTCAGGAACTTGAAATAGTCCGACATTGATCTGCTTTGTGCTTCGAGCTTTCAAAATACGACGCGCTGTCGCTAACGCCGCTAGCTCACGAATTTGAAGCAATGAAATCTACATTTTACGAAGCTGCACTCATTCTCAACTACTTTTTGTCTTTCGGACAAGTACAGTTTATCAATTCCTTACATTTGCACGCCGAAATATCAAACGGATCTTTGCTACTGCGTCGAAACTTCAAGATTTTCCTTTGGTATTTTAGGGTTGGACCAAAGTATATTTTTGCACTTTAGGCTTACTATGGCAAGCCTAAAGTGAACGATATGAAAAAAAAGAGTGAACGATATGTCGTTCACTCTTTTATATGAAACAATGGTTAGAGATGCTTTTTTCCATATTTCTTCGATTTTGCCAATCACTATAAAAGCAATTTCATGAAATGTTGCATCTTTCTGCGATTTATTGTTAGATTTTAGTTGACGCTTACTTCACTCATAATATTTCATAATCTTCTTCAGAAGTAGGCAATATAGTGTTTTTAGTATTACATAATCACCAAAATAGGAACATTTTGTTGCGTTTCGAGTGTAATTCATGTTTAAAACAATCTCTCATATATTTAGCCGCAGCGAGACGGACTCGTAAAAATGACGCGCTAAGTGCAATCGGCACCACGCCGCTCCCCCCTAAATTATCAAAATAAAGTACGTTTTTTGGTTTTATTTAATAAAAAATCGGAACTTAATTAATAATTATTGCCACTCAAAAATACCTCTAAAATATGTTTTTTCTGATATTTCAAAGTGAATCCGGAGGCTGTTAATAATAATAGAATCGAATTATATTTTACACACGATATTTTGACTATAAGTAGCACCTTTTTATTACTAGCCAATAAAAATAATGTAAAAAAAAAGATTTCGGCCCACCCTATTTGACATTCAATCCTTGTTTGTGCTCTGTGCTATTTACACTGGTTACCGTATGTCAATTATATTTCTCCGAGTTACAAGTAAGTGGGATAAGCGGATGAATTTTCATCATAAAATCCTTCCTACTACTGACTTTCGCTATCATACTTCTAGACCCAGCAGTAGGAGTGAGGCGTATTTATCGTAACAGATAGATATCACAAATATTAAAAAATAGCAGATAGCAATTGTTCCTAACGATAAAAATAACTGTTACTTAAAATCACAGCTCCTCAATACTGTTACCGCGGCTGTTACTGTTAAAACTTCGGATACGATTTTCGACTTTAACGAAAAGAAATAAAGAAGATATTCGATTGAAATTTAAATACATATTTATCGTCCGTACAAAAATAACAGGTTGCGTATTTATTGTCCGTATAAAAATAACAGGCTGTGATTTAAAAACAGATATTTGGATCTGTGATTTTTTTGTCACAGTAACAGTGATTAGTGATAACAGATATCGTGCTTAACCTGTTACAACCCACCTCTACCCAGCAGTTTAGGCTGTGCGTTCTCTGTCAGTGAAGTAAAGATTTTAAGATTTTTATAGTTTTTAAAGAGAAAAATAAACAAACAGTGTGATAGTACCTTACTACAAAGTATTCAGTTGCACGAAAGCCCCTTGTGAAGGATTTCGTTCAGAATGGAATTATCTGCGAGTCGTTTGTTTGGATACAGGCATTCAGCCGTCAGGCGTTCAGGGTATTTATGTTTGAAAAGCGTTGACATGTCACAAAGAATTCAGGTTATATTTATGTGTTAAGGTGCGACACATGTTGCGGTCGGATATTCGATTCGGCAGTAGGTATTTGTTGAACAACAAAGCTGGCTCGAAGCAATTACAACACATATTCGGCTTTCCTTCGACTCGGGCCGATCGGAAAACTTCGTTTAGCGAGCTTACTCATGTTCGGGTTGGCTCGGCATTCTAGCCAAGCTAAACGGCTTTTCCCGAACTTATATCGACATTCGATTTTGTGTGTAGCACCTCTAAAGAAACTCCGCGTAATGCACAATGACGCCCGTCATGAAAATGGCGGCACCGGGGTTGGACTTATACGGTATCAAAAAACGCGCTATAAATAAATAAATTGTTACTGACGTCATTCGACGGTAAAATGCGAACGCTTTGTGAAGGCCACCGCAGTCTTGAGAAACCCTGTCCCTAGCTTATAAACGACATCTACGTCGCGAGTTTTTGTTCGTCAAAATAGGCAACATAAAATTGAACAAATACTTGTCCCAAATGGTGAGACAGTCTTTGAAAACGTTTGTTGCATGTTTTCCCTTTCGCTCCCCAAAAGACTGGGATCATTTTCATCATCATCATCATTATTTCAGCCGCTATCGGATGATGAAACGTTTATACGTTTACAGTTGGACATAGGCTTTCCCCAAACATCGCCACTTCGACCGGTGCTGTGATTCTCGCATCCAGCAGATTCCTGCGGCCTTCACCAGGTCATCGGTCCACCTAGAGAGAGGCCTTCTTCCAGTACGCGGTCGTTACACCAGAAACTTTCGGCTTCATCGGCCACCGGTCCTGCGAGCAATGTGCCCTGCCTATCTTCAGGCGATATCGGTTAATTTTCAATAAAGACATTTTTACGGGATGTTATGGCATTTCAATGAAAATCACCCATACTTTATTGCACAGTAATGTATTATGGTTGATAGTGCAATATCTTCAAGCAATTCCAATAACAAGCCTCAATTGGTATAATGGGTTTATCTCATTTTCTGGTGAAGGCAATTTGCGGTCAGGCCCTTAGCTTCGGGGAATAACAATCTAAAATTATTTATACATGGAATTCTATTAAGGAAAATGGTTTAATTGTGTATCTCATTTCTTTGTTAGTATCGTGAATTTGATCATCATCTCCTTTTACGATATTCCAAGAAGACATTGTGGTGTCTACCTGCAACGGTTCGCCTTCGATGGCAACATAAATGTGTCAGTCCAGGGGGCTTAGAGGTCACTTTAGCAGAATCATAATATGAAAATATTATGAATCATCAAAAGTGTCACAAAAAGACAATTCATAATATGATCTGCGTGCGATTCATATTACGAAATAATTCATATGTTTGACAGTTTTCTATAGAGATTCGTAAAATGGTCCACAAATTAGAGTACTAATGACAGCTGGGATTCAGGAAATGAACTTGCTTTTAGTGGAATTGCTAATGTGGCCGGTTTAGGCCCCCAGATTTTAGTTAGGTACTACTAGGTACAGCCCGATACAAACTTTATGATAGCTCGGAACTTGAGGCGAGTTGCTGCGCAGTAACAAATTCACGAGTCAGCTGGGGTGAGGGGTCGTTCTGCGCAGCGAGTAGCGCAATTCAGAGCCGCCATAAAGTTTGACGCGTACATCTTTGACAGTAGCATCCTTATGATCCTCCAACTTGCAGGTATGAGGGCTCGCAGGACATGATATTTATAATGCTCATTTTCAGTAACATTGATTCCCGAATCAATCAATCTGCCTAGCCTTTTCACAACTATGTTGGGGTCGGCTTCCAGTCTAACCGGATGCAGCTGAATACCAGTATTTTGCATGGAGCGACTGCCTATCTGACCTCCACAACCCAGTAACTGGGTAATACGATACCCCTTGGTTAGACTGGTTGTCAGACTTTCGGGCTTCTGACGACTCGTAACGACTGTCAAAGATCTACAAATGACAGCCGGGACCAACGGCTTAACGTGCTTTCCGAGGCACGGAGGAGTCTCGATATGTGAAAATGGTCACCCATCCACGGACCAACCCCGGGACATCCCGACCCGTGCGGCTGTTATTACTTAGCCACGAGCTCCTCAAACATTGATTCCCGAATAAATGCCGAAATAAATGGGCGCTGTTGGATTTTCTGCTCGGTAACCGAGCGTTTAAAATCCAACAGTGCCCCTAGCGTCAGCGAAAACGGGGAGAGTGTCCCATAGTTTAAGGAACTACACCTACAAAGATTTGTGTAGGTTTTGGTTTACTAGCGTACACAATCATTTGAGTCTAACTGTACATAATGTACATTGAACTTGAAACTATCTATAAATTGTACCTATAAGTGTCATCTTGTCACTCCAAAAACCTCATAAGCATTAAGTATCCGTCTAAAAATGGTATATTTATTTGTTTCCTTTTCCTGTTTTATTTATCCTGTTGGTGTTCAATAAAGAATCTGTCTGTCTTTCTGTCAATCAATTTCATTACATATTTGTGCCAAAATGTGTAAACAAGAACTTGTGATTGGGATACTGGGTGCGTACCGTTATCATTAGCAGGCAGTTTTAGAGTAGCGTCATGGGGAATATGAGTTGGACCTACATTAAATGTAAGTACATCTAAGAGTTAAAAAATTTCGACCTCGCTTCGCTCGCTCTTGCATCCTTTTCTGCATCATCCTTCTCAAACTTTTCTGCACATTAAGTCGATAAAGTTACTTCTATTTCTGTATGATCGGTCAAAGATAGGTTTTCTTAACCTAACTTATTCGAAGGTCGATGCTAAAAATTTCGAGCTCGCTTCGCTCGCAATAATTTTTTTTTTTTTCCGAAAAAGAGGGAAATACTCTTTTTTTTAAATCTGTATTTACTATTTTTCTACCATCTCTGAAATCAGAAATAGGTACTTAATTTCTTTAAAAAAGTTTGCAATAAATGAATGAAATGAATTCCTGGCTACGGCCCTGATTGAGGTGTATAGTAACCCCACTGAACTCCTAAAAGTTGTTACACCTGAACTACGCCATTTCAGTTACAAGTTAGTTAATCTAGCGTCTGTACCCGCAGTGAAAGCTTCGGTACTCGACGCATACATCTCGTATTGCGTAGGGGTGGCGAGTCTAGAATATCATCATCTGCCTAGCGTTTTCTCAACTATGTTGGGGTCGTCTTCCAGTCTAACCGATTGCAGCTGAATACCTGCATTTCTAGCGACCTATCTGCGGATCTAAAATGGCCATTTTGGCAGTATTATAATAGGAAAATATTATGAATCATAATAATATGATCTGCGTGCTGATTCGTATTACGCAATAATTCATCTGTTTGACAGTTTTCTATGGAGATTCGTAAAATGGTCCACAAAGTAAGAATTGCTTTTGTGTCAAATTAGGGGAATCGCTAATGACAGCTGGGAATTCAGGAAATGAATTGCTTTTAGAGGAATTGCTAATGTGATCGTTTTAGTCCCTCTGATCTCCACAACCCCATAACTGGATAATACGATACCCCTTGGTAAGACTGGTTGTTAGACTTTCGGGCTTCTGACGGCCCGTAACGACTGTCAATGCGTTGATATATTATGTTGTGGCGGTTCTAAGAATACCTAAACTCCATTTGAAATAAGATTAGACGTATAGATAAGCCTTTTTTACATTCCGTTCAACCGATTTTGAATTCTATTGCGTTGATGGCATGACAAATGGCAGCCGCAGTAGATAGTTGGTATTGTGTAACTTTTTTTGCTTTTAATGCTATCCTTATGCCTACGGTATAGAAGTCAAAATCGGTTGAACGGACTGTAAAAGGGTTTGTTTTAATGTCTAATCTTATTTCAAATGGGGTATAGGAGAAAATATTCTAAGCAGGTATGAATACTTATAATATTTTATTACAAGAATTATTACATAATATTGGTGGGTAGGCTATTTATGACTGGCGAAATGTGGGTGTAATAAAGTACTATAGCCTTCTGCCTACAATTTTGAAGAATAGCAATGGCATACTATCTTTAAATAGATGTTATAAGTTATATCGCGTCTCATATTCTTCTTAACTATGCGGAGTTTGATTCAGTATTCAACATCATTTGGAGAAGGAGCAAGATTTATTCGTATCCATACTAATATTATAAATTCGAAAGTAAGTCTGTCTGTCTGTCTGTATGTTACCTTTTTACGCCTAAACCACTGAATGGATTTCGATAAAATTTGGCAAGGAGATAGATGGCATCCCAGGGAAGGACATAGGCTACTTTTTATCGACATACCACGCGGGCGAAGCCGCGGGTGGAAGCTAGTAATATATAAATAATAAAACTTAAATATTATTAAAAAAATAACAACATAATTATAATAAAGGCTTTCAGAACGCTGGTCGCTAGTATGGCTAGGCAGATTGACAGATCATATTTGTATAAAATGAGTCAGATTCAGATATGGTTTTTTTTCAGATTTGGTTTTTATTTACTTCCTCATAGTCTTAAAAAAGCAGCCGCTCGTGTCGATCCAT
This sequence comes from Lithophane ornitopus, assembly GCA_948473465.1. NCBI lineage: Eukaryota > Metazoa > Arthropoda > Insecta > Lepidoptera > Noctuidae > Lithophane > Lithophane ornitopus. Next base: position 9,898,123 of record OX419633.1, read on the forward strand.
CAGGTTAAGCTACGCTTGCCGGGGTTGGTCCGTGGATGGGTGACCATTTACACATATCGAGACTCCTCCGTGTCTCGGAAAGCACGTTAAGCCGTTGGTCCCGGCTGTCTTTTGTGGATCTTTGACAGTCGTTACGAGTCGTCAGAAGCCCGAAAGTCTAACAACCAGTCTAACCAAGGGTTATCGTATTACCCAGTTACTGGGTTGTGGAGGTCAGATAGGCAGTCGCTCCATGTAAAATACTGGTATTCAGCTGCATCCGGTTAGACTGGAAGCCGACCCCAACATAGTTGGGAAAAGGCTAGGCAGATTGATTTGAGTCTTAAAAAAGCAGAATGTTTACCTCGGGTAAAGGACTTATTTAGGCACTGGAACTATTGGCGCCCTAGCCAGGCTTGTGCACCAAACCACCTCGTGCTTCAATAGGTCCCTTTCATCCCGTGTATAACAATCTACTATTAAGAACTTTCTACAGAAAGTTCTAAATCATAATATATCAATTACAACATATACATCAATCGATTGGAAGGCATACAAAGAAAATTTTTGAAGTATATTCAATTCCGGTCTAAAACTTATTCTCCCACTTATCTCTTACGCTGTAAAAGATTTCATCTACTTCCTCTTTTTGAACGTAGAAGAATTGCAGACTTGGCGTTTTTATTTAGAATTGCTAACGGTTCGACCGAGCTTCCCGAACTGCTAAGCAAAATCGGACTGCGGGTTCCTTCTGCTTTTCTGCGCAATCTTAAACTCTTGCATACTCCTATGGTGGGAACGAATTACAGACGAAATTCATACTTAATCAGAGCGAGTCATACATATAATGCGGTCTGCCGGGACGTTGACATCGATGTTTTCAATACTGGTGTTTCAAAATTAAAAAGGACTCTTTGTGGTTTCTTTTTTGATCACGTAAAATAATTATTACGCTGTTTGACTAATGATTTCTACTGTTTTTACTCATAATGATGTCTACCTTCTCAAATATTTTTTGTTTATAAGCTCTTTTTTATCTGTGAAAACTTTTAATTGGCCTTATCTTTGTTATTCGCAATCGTGCATAAGTGTTTAGCTGTAAGTTTTCCAAAAACTGTAAAATAAAATAAAATAAAATAAAATAAAATATTATATATTTGCGTAAATAACGTACACCTTATTTACGCAAATCTAACTAATATTATAAACGCAAAACTTTGTTAGTATGGATGGATGGATGTTTGTTACTCTTTCACGCAAAAACTACTGAACGGATTTGGATGAAATTTGGCACACAGATAGATTATAAAATGGATTAACACATAGGATGGAGGAACTTTTTATCCCGATATTCCCACGGGATCGTGCCTTACGCGGGTGAAACCGCGGGGCGCAGCTGTTATATAATATTATGATTTTATATCATTATCTCTTTAAATTGAGAATATTTCGTCTGAATTTTTCAGAATGACAACCCTAGCAGTCTCTATATCGTCTTCATATCTATCGTCTTCATACAAAATCTGCACCTTAACTGCACTGATCGTAATTTAATGGTGTAGTTTAGAATCTGAATGCGATAGAGCTGCCGTCGCTCAGTCCCTATATCCACAACGAACCGTTATTTTTAACCAATAGAGTTACTCAGGTGTGGTAAAGTTGTCTTTGTGGATATCCAACTAACTTGTAATTGTTTCATTTGTAAAAACAAATCAATGATGTGGCGGCATCTACATCGCCACATACGAACTACGCATCAAAGACCTGGGGGCTTAGAACGGTCACTTTAGCAAAATCATAATACGAAAATATTATGAATCATCGTAAAATGTCACAAACTCACAATTCATAATATGATCTGCGTGTAATTCTTATTACGAAGTAATTCATCTGTTTGACAGTTTTCTATGGAGATTCGTAAAATGGTCCACAAATTATGAATTGCTTTTATGTCAAATTAGAGGAATTGCTAATAAAAGCTGGGATTCAGGAAATGCTTTTAGAGGAATTGCTAATGTGGCCGGTTTAGGCCCCCTGACGTCACCCAAAATCCTGATGCACCGCGCAATTAGAGTTTACCGCGCGATCGACATAAACAATATACCGGCATCAATCATTGGGCAGTTACCCGCCAGACACGCCTCCCTTTTCTATAGACGATGAGTGAACTTTACACCTTGTTTCTCACACCTTTAAAATGGCAATATTGTTCTTCTTTTTCGTATTATTTATCGTTTATCGATTCGATATTGGTTGTTAGTTAATTGTTTGGTCCAGATATAGGCCGATTTGAGTTTATATTTGCCGTCGTGGTGAAATGATTAGCTAATCGACAGAAGTCGATTTCCCAGAGTGCCGTACGTAACAGAAGTTCGGAGGCTTAAGTCGCTCGGGGAGGCTCCTCTCATGCACTGTTGTTCTTGTGGTGTATGCCAATATTTTCAGTTGTTTTGTTCATTAAAACTGTAACAGCTGTCAAGAGAAAGTTATTGTGATTGTGTCCCGCAATTAATTAATCCCTGGGTCGGTACATAACAAGTTTTTTTTTTTAACCTGTGGTCATACCACGAACGATCTCAGTAAGTAAACGTACCTATCGTAAATTCTAACGATGTTAAAGAAAGAGTATTTTCAAATTTAAAATCGTTAGAATTAACGCTTCGATAATAATACGTTAATATTAACTCAGTTTTAAGATCTTATTCATATCATAGGTGATACTAATTGTGCTTGTCGCAAAAAATTTAACCAAAATGCTTTAGTACAATTGTATTTGAATTGACTGCCTCATTAGCAGTGATCGGAATAGGTAGAGCTAATCTACCTAAAGTTCGAAAAAGAACAGAGACAAAGTGGAGACGCCTTACGATAAAATATTTTTTCGGGACTAATGTCCCGGGTTTCGGAAAATTATTTAAGTACAACCAAAATTAATAAAGTAAAACAACTATCGAATTCATTTCCTGTATCTGTTTAAAAAAAAGAGTATGCACGAGTTTTATTGTTTAAAAAATTAAAGGTTATCTCCTAATCTTCGTTTGAACGATGTAAGTAAGCGCGGAAGCTAATGTTATTTACATAACAATTATAATAATTATATAACTAACAAGGTAAAGGTAAAAAAAAAACAATTTTACATAATAGTACAACATTTAAGCCCGGACTAAAATATAAAACAACTGTTTGAATAAAATTCCATAAATTGTTGAATAAAATGGTTTAAATTGGGAAAATTAATTCAGAATAGTTTAATGTTTAGAATGTCTTAAAAGTCATGAAAGATTCAGAAACTTACCAAGCAGTTTGATTACCAGAGCAAAGGCCACTGGTGCCGATTCTCTTGTACTTACACCGAACAAAACTATCACTGAATTTCCTTACTTTTTACTATGAGAATCTTAAAGATATTCTGCCAGAAAAAATCTCTAAATTTAAAAACTATTTTGACACAACTAAAATTGAATTTGACAATCGCGAATCCACATGGTACTTACTTGTTTGCCCTACCCCGTGAATTTTTATTGAGTCGGAGACGCGCACAGTTTGCCGCGTCGACGTCTTTTATATGGAATTTTTTAATTTTTGTATGAAAATATGAAAAAAAAATTACCTATATGTTAAGTATTAGGGGTTTATGGGTTTTATAAAGGGGGTCGAAATTTTCATTATTTTTGCGATAGGACATACCATTTTCAACATTTAGATTTATTTATTTATTTATTAAAACTTTATGCACAAGTAAAAAAAAAAATACTGTACAAAGGCGGACTTAATGCCTGAGGCATTAAGATTTAGATTTAGGTTTGAATTTTAGTTCATGACATCTAATTTTACTCCACACCTTTAGCATTTCTATTAAATGTACTTAAGTGATGTCCCGAAATCCCGACATTAGTCCCGAAAAAATATTTTTGTCGTAAGGGAAGTCTCCACTTTTTTTGTCTCTGTTCTTTGAACTTTAGGTAGATTAGCTCTACCTATTTCGATCACTGCTCATTAGTCTAGTTGTCACAAGAGCTCTTGCTGAGTAGGTAAGAGGTTTCAGGGTTTGATTCCCAGGTCGGGCAAAGCGCCTCAAAGAAATGACAGCACAACTGACGGAGTCTGCTAGGGCCGATGCCTATCAGGGTTGCGGGAAAGTCCGAAAGGAATACCGGGACCCTTATGGCAACAGGCAACTGAAGGAACACGGGTGGGTTTTAGTCAGTAAAAGTCTGACATGCCCTCCCACTCAGCCCAGAGCGGCAGAAGTCATGAAGTCACTTCAAACCCTCAAAAAAAAAAGGGGGGGAAATGTTATTGGGTTTTTCTATCTGGAATTTCTCAGAAGCAGCTCGAAGTCTGGATTTGTTGGGACTTAAACATAACTGGTGAAATATAGGTGTACTATAGGTACACCTCTGCATATCCCTTGGGGGAAATGACGCGTGATGTTATGTGTATTAAGATTTACGATTAATAAATCGTTCTACGTTTCGTTTATGGCGCGCGTCTGTACTATTAGCAGTAGCCGAGTTGTAAATAAATAAGTTATAGGAACCGTGCTTCGACGAGGTTTCATCTCATCCATATTCAAAGTTATGACTAGATGCAGCAGTAAGCGAAGTTTGGTACCCCAATGCCAGCCATATTTCGCCGAATTTGAGTGGCGCCGAAATATACTTGCTTTAAATAATAAATTCCTCAATTGGACTAAATGAATATTTATGTGGCATCCTAGACTAATATGAATTAACGCACGTTCGTTCGTACACACAGTACTATGTGTCTACATAACCTACATTTCTACGAACTGAATAATACACTAAATAATTTTTATTGGACTTTTTTTCCGGCCTTTTTAAATGGAATCAACGATGCATGGTGATGATATACAATTTTGTTGGTAGTTATTAAAAAGTATTTACGTATAGGTACATAAATTCACACCTTCTTTCATAGGAGTAGGCAGTAATAACAGCCGGTACAGATTCTGTAATAATGTCACCGAGAAAACTTTGAAGACCTTTTTTTTGTGAAGTGGAGAAGTCCGGCGGAACCCCAAGTGATCCGATCCTTTTATATTGTACAATATTTGTTTTTATTTACAACTAGCTGTTGCCCGTGACTCCGTCTGCGATCCGGGATGAAAAGTAGCCTACGTCCTTGTCCAGGTCAAGGTCTACCCCTGTGCTAAATTTCATCCAAATTCGTTCACCCGTTTTAGCGTGACAGCGTAATAATTAAACCAACAAACTAACTTTCACATTTACAATATTATCATAATATATGTTGGGGTCAGCTTCCAGTCTAACCGGATGCAGCTGAAAACCAGTATTTTACATAGAGCGACTGCCTATCTAACCTCCACAACCCAGTTAATGGGTAACACGATACCCCTTGGTAAGACTGGTTGTCAGACTTTCGGGCTTCTGACGACCCGTAACGACTGTCAAAGATCTACAAATGACAGTCAGGACCACCGGCTTAACGTGCTTTCCGAGCCATGAAATTTTATGTACAGATGGTCACCCTTCCACGGACCAAGCGCGGCAAACGTAGCTTAACCTGATGGATCAGTCCGTGTGGCAGTTATTACTTAGCCACGAGCCCCCTTATATTAAAGAGGATTCTATTCTTCTGTATTGTTGTCTGAAATTAATTTCCAAGCTATTCTAGTTTGGAAGTTAAGAACTCTTGACTTTATTATAAGAATCTTAAAAAGCAATATCTAAACTTATTAATAACTAAGTATTCCCACTGGCCCATATTAGAAGTCAAGCTAAGCAATTTTCCAGACATCTCTCGACAGTCAAAAAGGGGTTACAAATTCGCAATCCACAAATACAAATGTACAAAATTACTGACAAATAATATGTGATGACCAATCGCAAACAAAACGTATTTATTCTCAAGATTTCAGGGGCCCCGCGGCCCCCTCGGCCCCTGAGACGCCCGACTATGTTCGCTCTTATCTCTACAGATTGCCTATTTGTTATTTTATGTCACTCAAAATGTAATATCATTTTCTATGTGATTTTTTCGACTTTTGCGGGAAAAATGTGATTTGCGGTGATCGAAATATGAAGATAGGTAATCAGAACGAGATTGGGGTAGGTGGGTAGTCATTTATTTTTAAATCAAGACTGAGACGATATTGTCATTAGTATACACTATGCTTAAAGATTGGATTGTTTCAGAAAGTTTAAGTGGCATAATAGAAAAATAAGGAAAATACGAATCACACATTTTGTCTTCAGAACCATGCTTGAAAAACGGATTGGTCATATCAAAATTTATTATTAGGTATCCTTTTATTACACTTACATACATTATATATTAATAATATATTTAAATATTTTTATTAAAAAAAAAAAACATTAAAAAAATTAAACTAATAAAATCTAACACGTGTGACTCCGGATTTTTAATTTGTCTGTCTGTGGTGTCTTGTTTAATACCATTTTAGTTGATTGACTTTCTTGTCGTAGTTGGGTTTTAGATTTTAGTTTAATTTTGTTTTTTTTTGGGGTTATATTATATTATATTTTTGAAATGTGCTAATGAAACCCTTTCATTTGATACCTAACATGGTATGATTAAAAAATATTTGTTTTTTAGTTCATGACTTTATGTCTTTTAGAGGGCGCCATTTTTAATTTAATGTGACGTCACCTATAACCAGCGGAAATGATTTTTTGCTGTAAGTAGGTTTGTACAAACACTTTTGTTTACACGTCAATCATTTTGAAAACTAGATGAGGCCGGCGTTTCCTATACTACTCTGAGAAGAAAGGCCGAAACAAACTCAGAGGTCACAATCTCTTTTAAAGTCCAGACATAATCGTGGTCAGATCATGTGAAGACCATGTGAAATGGTCTTTTGTGGAAAGAACCACACAACAGGTTAGGAACAGGGTCCAAGCTGCCGGTAGTTAGGGCCCTAGAGAGAGGAACCTCCTCACTATGCATGCCGTGTCCTAATACTTTCTGAATCAAGCCCTTGACCCAGCCGCGCAATGAGAGCCTCCTGACGTGGTCCAGGCTCTTCGCTAGTAAACCATTAACCACTCCAATTTAAAAAATTAATTTGGAATCCATCGCAGTGAACACAAGGTGCAGTAGGTAGGGTATTTACGGGTCCCACAAGAATCAAAAGCGAAATGCTCAAAATTACTTTGTAAGTAATCAAGGTACGATTCGATTATTTCACACATTTCAAGTTTACCCAAACTAGGGACGCCTACTTCAATCAATCTCAGGGCTGCCATTATTTTTTATGAATTTCGGTAATAACAGTTTAAGATAAATTAGATATAAAATGGCGAAGGCTGCGGTTTTGAATTGGTCATAATTGAAATTTAAGTTGAGGTTCTTATAAGCCAATTTTATTGAGTTATTCCATTCTAATACCAAAAACTACTCGTAAAACCACTGGTATTTGTTGGAACTCATATTTATTTTCTATTCCGAACCGATACCACTCTTTAAATAATTAAATTTAATGTGCAAACGAATACCAACAACTTGAATTTGGTACAGTCAGCTCCGTCAAACCTAATCACATTTTTGTTTTCTAATATTTTATGTGATCGAAATAAAATACTATCCAAATACGCTTCATTCCAATATTTTTCTAAAGGTAAGAGTAGTTTAAGAGAATCATCTTGCTACTTTTGTTTGGGGTATTCCTCAAAACGCAACCAATGAAGCGCAATTTAGTTGCGCTTCATTGGTTATTATCCTATTCCTCGAAACGCACTCACGATGAAACATAGAGACCAGCATGACGGATTCGTAACAAATGATATCGATAGACGTTTTAAAATTCAACTGTCCTAATTGTTCAGTTATTCAAACTACCAGGAAATTAACTGGAAGTAGTTGCTTATGAAAAACACCTGTAATTCTGGTAGGCGTCTTTTGGAAAAGCCCCTGAAGTGTACAAAGGCCCCATATTTATCAAGAATTTGACTTTTTTCATTATCACATAATATCTTGTTCGTAAAGTTTCCCAACTCATAAGATAAAATATATACATGGAAACAAAGGGGTATAAATCTAAACACTCTTATGTAGATTGATCGTTCACATCTTCGAAAAAGGAAATTACATACAAAGCATTTTTACTGACTGTCCTTATAAATCATCGAACTTGTTTTGGTATTCCTTAAAAAAATGGTATCCATTCGGAATAAAAAATAAATATGAGTTCAACAAATACCAGTGGTATTAGTTTTTGGTATTAGAATGGAATGACTCATTTTATTGGGTTGAGTTTTTTTGCATCACCTCTTAATTTGGCAAACTGAGTTTTTTTTTCGCAAACCGTAATTGAATGTTTTAATAAGCTGGCGCTTACAACATGTGTCAGAAAGTTGTGGTCATATTTGAGGGTGTGGTACTGAACTGAACCACTTTCTCCATGAGACCAACACCGTAACTGCGAAAAAAATACCAACCGTCCCCGTTCTCCATGGGACTAACTTCGTTATTGCGGAAAAAATATCAACTTACTGTCCCTTAAAAAACTTCAATACCTACTTGACCCAAATGTCGTTCGTGATGTTGGTCCCATGGAGAAAATTGTTCAGAACAGTAGCACACCCTTAAATATGACCACAAGTTAACAACAATCAAATCATCTTATGATACCATAAAACATTACCCTCTTTTTGGCCGCAATCGGGTGTTAATTTCGAATAATATCTCAATACTTCAGACAAAAAATATTTTACGACAAAAGTCGTATTTAATAAGAAACTTTTCATTTCTATACGAACTAGGAAAACTTCAACTGAAAGCCAACATGACTTGAATAGCATTGCAAGAACTTTTAAACACGTACCTACGTCGAACAAGTATTACCCAACTTGTTAAAATAATTTTAAACTTTGTTTTTCAACCATTTAATATAGGTATAAACTATAGTACAAGTTGGTTTCGAAAAAGTTGAACAGGAAAATATATTTCCAAAAGAAAGATGTCCACTGCTGGACATAGGCCTCTCCCGCCAAGAACTGTCACTTCGACCGGTTCCTGTCCAACGCTACGTTCGCCACTCCAGAACCTTGGCCCCATCGGCCATTTGTTCTACGAGCAATGTGCCCTGCCCAATGCCACTTAAGTTTGCCAACTCTTCGGGCTATGTCGGAGAAAAAACGTAATGTACCATGTAATCGAAGTTAAAAAATTCTTTGCAACTTCCTTATGTCGTTGGCAACCCTAATTTCTTCACTTTCGTTAATAAGGTAAATTCCTCAAAGTTTTAACTTAATTAAAGTTGGTTCGAACAAAGTTTACAGCACAATTCACACATTACACTATTGGAAACTTTTTTATTACGTGTCTATACTCGACGCTTCCACCAATTTATAAAAAAAAAAAACACATGTTTAATGAAGACCTCTCGTAATTACAAAGTTACCGTAAAAAAGTCAAATAAAACGCTCAGACAAGCGGATACGTTGATGTTTAATTAAGAAAATAAACAAATCGTGCACGTAATGACCCTTGACGATCGTGTTTTTTTTTGTTAATATGAACATTTGACGCAGATGTGACTATGCATTAATGTAATGAATTGAGAGTAATTCAACTAAAACGTTCCATCACATTATTTTTTATTTAAACGGCGACCTGCCCTTGCTATTACAAACTAGAGGATTATATCCAAGATAAGAATGCTTGGAAACATGCTGGTCTTGCTCCATAGGACAAATTAGAGTCTGACAAAATCAAACTGGTTGCTAACTTAGTGGTATATTTTGTAATATTTGTATGTCATACATTTTTACACTCTGTGATTACTTAGACTCATGCACTGATCTATTAGTATTACTTGTTAATCAATGTAAGGAATATTGTAATATCGTTTAATTTTACAATGTTTGTAAATATGTGAGCACATGTATCTATCATATAATTAATTTACTTGTCATTGCTCCATTTATAATTCTTTTTACCTTTTGTGGTACAGTATGTTAGTACCTAATAACAAAAACTATGTAACTGGTAGCGCCATCTATTTAACAGTGTATACAATATTATGACAATAAAAGTCAGTCTATTATAAAACTATAAAATGTCTTTTATTAGGTTTTGGGCTCAGACACTATAAATTAAAAATATAATAGACGAAGCGTTAAGTACTGTTCGGTTTTATAATAAAAATGACGGCAAATTATATTGCTAACGTTCCCAAGTTGCGCGGCCGTGAGAATTACGAGGATTGGTGTTTTGCGGCTCAAAATGTCCTAGTGTTGGAAGGCATGGCGTCCGCCATTGAAGAAAAATTACCAACAACGGCAACTGCAGCGGAAAAAGCAGAAGACGCCAAAGCGAAGGCAAAGCTTGTGTTGACCATCGATCCATCGCTATATGCTCACATAAAGCAAGCGGCTACAACTTATGATTTATGGGGAAAATTGAAAACCATGTTTGATGATTCTGGCTATACGAGAAAAATTAGTTTACTCAGAAATCTCATCAATATTCGTCTTGAAAACTGCGATTCGATGACGCAGTATGTGACCCAGATAATAGAAACAGGGCAGCGGCTTCAAAGAACAGGTTTCAAATTAACAGACGAATGGATTGGTGCATTAATGTTAGCAGGATTGCCCGAAAGATATGCGCCTATGATAATGGCCATTGAACACTCGGGAATCGAGATCAGTGCCGATGTCATTAAAACCAAGTTGATGGACATGTGTGCTGAGGTTGGTTCAGTTTCCGGTTCCAAAAGTGCATTTGTAGCAAAAGGGAAGCAACGCGTGAAAAATGGTAACCATAGGAGCGACCCTAAACAATTGCAGGAAATGTCAAAACCTGTCAAAGTTATAAAATGTTATAAATGTAAACAAACTGGACACTATAAAAATCAGTGCCCCAACTCAGAAACAAGCAAAAGAAAACAGACTAATGCATTCAGTGCGATTTTTCTGAGTGGAAAATTCAGCCACAGTAACTGGTATATTGATAGTGGGGCTAGCAAACACATGACGGCGAGACAAGAATATATTGTCAATCCGACCCATCAGCACGATAAGAAGGAAATTATTATTGCAAACCAGACAAGTGTTTCAGTTGTGTGTTCTGGTGATGTCAACATCGTCACAGTTGTGAAAGGTGTGGAGTATGATGTCACAGTTTCGGACGTATTATGCATACCGAACTTAACAACGAACTTGCTATCGGTGAGTCAGTTGATCGAGAATGGCAACAGTGTAATTTTCAAAGAAAATGTTTGCCACATCTATAATCAACAGAAAGAACTCGTTGGTGAGGCAGAATTAGTCGAAGGTGTGTATAGATTATACACGAAAACAGAACAGTTATTAGCAGCAACTGCAGTAGCATCGAGTGAGATTTGGCACCGACGCTTGGGACACATAAACAGTACTAGTTTAACGAAAATGAAAAATGGTGCTGTAGAAGGAATTTCATACGCAGAAGTAGCAAACATAGATAAGTCATCGTGTACTATTTGCTGTGAAGGCAAACAAGCTAGACTGCCGTTCCAGCAAAGTTCATCTAAAACAGAGAATGTTCTAGAGGTGATTCACTCAGATGTATGCGGTCCTATGGAAACCCTATCAATAGGAGGATCCAGGTACTATGTTTTGTTCGTGGATGATTACAGCAAGATGGCATTTGTTTATTTTATGAAGACAAAGAATGAAGTGTTTACCAATTTTACAGATTTTAAGTCCATGGCAGAAAAACAGAAAGACAGAAAGATCAAAATTCTAAGGACAGATAACGGAGGTGAGTTCTGTAGTCGAGAATTTGACAAGTATTTGAAGGAGCAAGGGATAGTTCATCAAAGGACTAATGCTTATACGCCGCAGCAGAACGGTTTGTGTGAACGGATGAACAGGTCAGTAGTTGAAAAGGCCAGATGTTTGATCTTTGATGCTGGCTTAGATAAGAAATTCTGGGCAGAGGCGGTTCATACTTCAGTTTACTTGCGAAATAGATCTGTCGTGTCAGGACTGAATAACAAGACTCCTTATGAAGTCTGGACAGGGTCGAAGCCAAATTTAAGTCATTTGCGTATATTTGGAAGTGCAGTCATGGTGCATGTGCCAAAGGAGAAGCGTTTGAAGTGGGATAAAAAAGCTAACAAGCTTATTTTTCTTGGCTATTCTGACCATGTGAAGGGCTATAGAGTTTATGATCCAGAAAATAACTCTGTTAGTACGAGTAGAGACATAGTTATCATGGAGAAGTCAGTTGAGAATACAGTGGACATATCCGTGAAATGCAAGTCTTCAGCGGAGGAAGTATGCACCAAAGATTCTGAGAGTACTGACATGGAAATGTCAGACTCAACAAGTGTAGAGTCGGTAGAAGAGAAGGTGGACAGTACGTATGTCATGGATACGGAAACTTCTTCAGTAAGTACCTCAGATGACAGTTTCTTAAACGCTACTTCAGATCCAGAAGTTACACTAGTGGAACCAACACCAGAAACTCTACCAAAACGAGAGAGAAAGAAGCCTGATCGCTTTGGTTATAATAATTTGTGTATCACAGAGTGTGATGATAACGACAAAGAGATCACTCTTCAGGAGGCCTTAAATGGACCGGAAAGTAAGTTTTGGCGAGCAAGCATGAAGGAGGAGTTAGACGCGTTCGATGAGAATGATGCGTGGGAGCTAGTTGATCATCCTCAAGATAGTACGGTGGTGCAATGCAAGTGGGTGTTTAAAAAAAAGTTTGACAGTTCTAATAATGTGCGCTACAGGGCAAGATTAGTGGCAAAAGGCTTTACTCAGAAAGCAGGTGTAGATTTCCATGAAACTTTTTCGCCAGTTGTCAGATATTCTACCTTGAGATTGCTATTTGCTCTGGCAGCCAAGTTAAATTTAGATATAAGTCATCTAGATGTTACCACTGCTTTTCTAAATGGTTTTTTAAATGAAACTTTGTATATGAAGAAGCCTGTTACTTACGAATCTAGTATGGATGATAACAAAGTTTTAAAGTTAAAACGCGCTATCTATGGTCTTAAACAGTCTTCCAGGGCTTGGTATAAGAGAGTAAATGATTACTTGATAAGTTTAGGTTATAAAAAGTCAAAATATGAACCTTGTTTGTTCACAAAATATGCAGAAAAAGTTAAGATTATTATAGCACTTTTTGTTGACGACTTTTTTGTGTTTTCTAACTGTATGACAGCAACTGAGCAATTAGTAAATGAACTGAGCTGTAAATTTAAGATCAAAAACTTAGGTCAGTTAAAACAATGTTTAGGCTTAAGGGTCAATATTAAGGAAAATGTAATAACAGTTGATCAAGCTCAATATGTAGACAATTTACTAAGGAAGTTTAATATGACAGATTGTAAAACTGCAGAAACTCCTATGGAGATTAATTTAAAATTAGAAAATTCTCACAATGTTTGTCAAGATTATCCATTTAGACAACTAATAGGAAGTTTAATGTATTTAGCAGTTTTAACCAGGCCTGATATCGCTTATAGTGTAAATTTTCTTAGTCAGTTTAATAACTGTTATAATGAGATTCACTGGAAACATGCTAAAAGGGTGTTACGGTATTTAAAAAGAACCAAAAACTATGGTCTTGTGTTTTCGAAAGATATTTCTTGTATTGAAGGTTTTGCAGACGCAGACTGGGGTTCTGATGTAAATGATAGGAAATCATTTTCGGGATTTTGTTTTAAGTTGTCTAATACAGTGATTTCATTTGAATGTAGAAAGCAAAGACATGTAGCTTTATCCTCAACGGAAGCAGAATACATTTCTATGTCAGAAGCATGTAAAGAGGCAATATATTTAAAAAATCTACTGCATGAGATTGTAGGAAATTCAGAACCTATTGTCCTATTTAATGATAGTCAGAGTGCGCAGAAATTGGTTTCAAACCCAATTTTTCATCGCAGATCTAAACATATAGATATTAGATATCATTTTGTCAGAGAGGCAGTAACAAATAATTTTGTTAAAATAGCTTATTTGGAGACGGCTGAAATGCCAGCAGACATTCTAACCAAAAGTTTAGGGTCTGTTAAACACAATTATTTTATGAAAAAGCTTGGTATTTTACCTGTTTCATAGATGTTTTCAGTATTATTTTTGTTAAGCGGAGGTGTTAGTACCTAATAACAAAAACTATGTAACTGGTAGCGCCATCTATTTAACAGTGTATACAATATTATGACAATAAAAGTCAGTCTATTATAAAACTATAAAATGTCTTTTATTACAGTAATCCAGTAGTAGGTGCATCGTCTTCACATATAATTATATAATTCATGTATACAAAATAATATTGTAAAACATTTTTAAAAGAGTAACGGTGGAGTTTCTTGCCCATTATTCTCCACACGAAAACTACCTTTTGGAAGGGGCAACTAGAATCAGTTCTATTTCTCTGTTTTTGACGTTCAAAAGTGCCTTTTATGTGCCTATTTGAAATAAATGATTTGACTTTGATTTTGACTTTGACTTACCTACATGGTTTTGACGACTTCACAAAACATTAAGATTTCTTTATTATAAAAGGTTTAATCTTCTTGTAATATATAAAATTCTCGTGTCACAGTGTTATTTGCCATACTCCTCCGAAACGGCTTGACCGATTTTTAAGAAATTTTATATGTTTGTCCAGTAGGTCGTAATCTATTTTTCGACCAGGGATCGAGACTTACGCGGGTGAAACCGCGGGGCGCAGCTGGTATTAATATATTATACACATAACCTACCGGAATAAATTCTCTAAATGATGGTGAAAACCGCATCAAAATCCGTTGCGCAGTTTAGAAGAATAACGTGGTCACACAGACACACGAAAAGAGACTTTATTTTATAATGTACCTATGTATATACTTAGATTAAAGGCTCCCGCAGACAGGCGCGACACGACTCCCGTGGAACAATTTCTATGAAAATGTCACGGAAATTATTGTTCTACCGGTATCGCGTCACGCCTGTCTGCGGGAGCCTTAAAGTAATAAATGGACTAAAGTGAGGAGATTTGCTTGAATCTACTTGAACAAGACGAATGACATGCTTGTTATATTAAAAAGCAAGTAAATACCTGAAACAGAATATAAAGTAAGACCTAATGTGGACAACATACATTATTTCAACAAATTCCTTTCACAAATAATATATTAATAATTCTGCGAATACACTGGCAGTAGAGAGAGGGTTTTGTTAATATTCATGTAACCTTAGCCTTTTATAAACAGATATTAAGGATAGAACCTACAATGAATAAGCTCGTATCTTTTTTTGAGATTATGTAAGGTTTAACGGGTAGCAATATCAACAACCGACGTTATAAAATGATAAACTATGTGATATATGTCACTAGATGATATGCCATGTGATATATGTCACTAGATGATATGCCATGTGATATAATTATGTCACTAGATGATATATGCCATGTGATATATATCATTAGATGATATGCCATGTGATATAATTATGTCACTAGATGATATGCCATGTGATATTATGTCACCAGATGATATGCCATGTGATATATGTCACCAGATGATATACCGTGTGAGATATACAGGGTGATTGGAAGCTAGGTGCAAAGTCTTAAGGGGGCGATAGTTGACACCATTTTGAGCCATACTTGTCTTAGACGAAGTACGTTTTTTTTTTTTAACGGATTATTTTTATTTATTTATAAATAACCCAATTTCCGACTGGTAATTGCCAAGAGAGCCAGTAAAAGTTGAAAAAACATTACTAGACACTTTTGAAGTCGTAGAATACTTATAAAATTTGAACAATTTGCGTGGTTTATGTTATTTTTTATTTTATAAAGTTGCCTCAATCGTTCGTACTTTTTAAAAACTATGCTCAACTCAAAATGCTCCAAAGGGTGTCAACTGTCACCCCCTTAAGGGTTTGCACTCAGCTTCCAATCACCCTGTATGTCACTAGATGATATGCCATGTCTATTCTATTCTATTTTTATCAATGGCAATGGTGTCGATGTCGACAATTTTGCCAATATGCCATGTCATTTAAACCTCGCAACTGTGATTAACGAGACACAATAGAATTTTTAATTGTTATCGGCCTTTAAAAGGCCAATTGACAGTTGAGCGGAGTCACTCGATGGTATGCCATGTGATATATATCATTAGATGATATGCCATGTGATATAATTATGTCACTAGACGATATGCCATGTGATATATATCACTAGATGATATGCCATGAGATATATGTCACTAAATGATATGCCATGTGATATATGTCACTAGTCGATGTGCCATGTGATATATATCATTAGATGATATGCCATGTGATATATGTCACTAGACGATATGCCATGTGATATATGTCACTAAATGATATGCCATGTGATATATGTCACTAGACGATATGCCATGTGATATATATCATTAGATGATATGCCATATGATATATGTCACTAGACGATATGCCATGTGATATATGTCACTAAATGATATGACATGTGATATATGTCACTAGACGATATGCCATGTGATATATATCATTAGATGATCTGCCATGTGATATATGTCACTAGATGATATGCCATGTGATATGTGTCACTAGATGATATGCCATGTGATATATGTCACTAGACGATATGCCATGTGATATATATCATTAGATGATATGCCATGTGATATATATGTCACTAGATGCTATGCCATGTGATGTTATGTCACCAGATGATATGCCATGTGATATATATGTCACTAGATGATATATGCCATGTGATATATATGTCACTAGATGATATGCCATGTGATATATATGTCACTAGATGATATATGCCATGTGATATATATGTCACTAGATGATATATGCCATGTGATATATATGTCATTAGATGATATGCCATGTGATATATGTCACTAGACGATATGCCATGTGATATATATCATTAGATGATATGCCATGTGATATATGTCACTAGACGATATGCCATGTGATATATATCATTAGATGATATGCCATGTGATATATGTCACTAGACGATATGCCATGTGATATATATGTCATTAGATGATATGCCATGTGATATATATGTCACTAGATGATATATGCCATGTGATATATATGTCACTAGATGATATGCCATGTGATATATATGTCACTAGATGATATATGCCATGTGATATATATGTCACTGGATGAAATATGCCATGTGATATATATGTCATTAGATGATATGCCATGTGATATATGTCACTAGACGATATGCCATGTGATATATATCATTAGATGATATGTCATGTGATATATGTCACTAGACGATATGCCATGTGATATATATCATTAGATGATATGCCATGTGATATATGTCACTAGACGATATGCCATGTGATATATATCATTAGATGATATGCCATGTGATATAATTATGTCACTAGATGATATGCCATGTGATATATGTCAGTAGATGATATGCCATGTGATATATGTCACTAGATGATATGCCATGTGATATATGTCAGTAGATGATATGCCATGTGATATATGTCACTAGACGATATGCCATGTGATATTTATCATTAGATGATATGCCATGTGATATATGTCACTAGACGATATGCCATGTGATATATATCATTAGATGATATGCCATGTGATATATGTCACTAGACGATATGCCATGTGATATATATCATTAGATGATATGCCATGTGATATAATTATGTAACTAGATGATATGCCATGTGATATTATGTCACCAGATGATATGTCACTAGATGATATGCCATGTGATATATGTCACTAGATGATATGCCATGTGATATATGTCACTAGATGATATGCCATGTGATATATGTCACTAGATGATATGCCATGTGATATATGTCACTAGATGATATGCCATGTGATATATGTCACTAGATGATATGCCATGAGATATTATGTCACTAGTTATCTGTAGCTCATTCCTCATCTTTAACAGAAAAAGCATACATACACCTACCTTTTGCATGGCGACAATAAATCTGGTTTAAAAGTAGGACCTTTATTTTGTTTATGAAGTAATTATGATTGATAACGAGTATGTGTGCTGCTACTGTGTAATTAAGACTGACCTTATGGTGATGTCCTTCACAAAGGTCAGGTGCGAAGTATAGTCAGCCTCGTAATTTCTGTATCACTTTTGACTACAAATCCACTTTTAAAATTCACTAAAGTTAAAACTTTACCGTCACATGGACGAACAGCCATTGATGTTGCTAACGTCTAAGTGACATTCAACTTTAAGGTGATAAAGCAGTAAGGAGGTCGACTTACAAAACTTACAACCGGTGCAAGCAGTATTCGGAACCATAATTCCTATCATTGTGACAATTGAACAATATCCATTGCGCTATTATTGCTGTAGAGCTAACGAAGCAATGGATTTTGTTGTCCTGTCTTAATGAAAATGATCGTCATTGGGATTGTGTTACGGAATTGGGGTCCTGATTGTATGAACATTGACGAAGAAAATAAATATGTAAGGATCGTAGTTCGTGACATGCGGCGTTCCATTGTTTCTGCCTCTGTGTACTACTCTGTACTCGCGAAGTATTGTAATTACAAACCTTTTGTATTTAATTATCAGCAACAATATTTATTTTAATAAAAAGTATGTTAATAATCCATTCTCAAAAATTTACATCTATCTAATTAAATTTTAGAACATTCTAATTGAATATCCCGCTAGATTCAGGGTTTACTTCGCGGACATTCATTATAAGACACAATAGACATAGATATATTTAGTAACCTATTCCGCTTAACTATTCCTCAAGAGCCATAAAAAACCCTGTAAGAAATTGACATATGTTTCACCTCCCAACGAGGCATCCTCAGGATGGCGATTGACCAGACGCGAACCAGAACACGACGTGTTGCCACACCGATCACTGGACACAGAGCCAGAACCCCGAAACCCCCATTTAAGTGGTGGTGCCGGGGTTCGATTTGGTTCACTCTGCTGCAATAGTTAAGCGGAATAGCTTACTAAATATATCTAGGTCTGTTGTATCTTGAATATTCCGTAATGAGAGAATAAGTGTTTCATTGGTGCCGATTCCCTTGTTCACACACTAAACTTTAAGTTCAGTGCATCTTTTTCTTTCTATTTGATTAAGAAAAGGACAGAAGATAAATTTTAGTTTAGTCCTGTCAAACTGTCACTACTCCAAACAAGTTTAGACGCGATTAAAAACTTGCCTACTAAAATTACGTCAATTTACGTCAGGAGCTGATTAATTTGACAGAACTAAACTAAAATTTGTCTTCTGTCCTTTTCATAATGAAATAGAAAGAAAAAGATGCACTGAACTTAAATTTAGTTGTGAACAAGGGAATCGGCACCATTGTGACGTTTTCACAGCTCAAACGCTGAATTAAATCTGATACAATTTGGTAAGGAGATATTAAGGACATTGACCACGTTTTATCAATAAATCAATCCCCTAAATGGGTCATGGGCGTTGAAAACTTTGTATAGAAAACACCGAAACCGAAATCCGCGTTGACAAAGATGCGGGTAAAAAAAACTAGTGGGTCTCATAAAACTACCCATGACTAGCAATTACTTATTTCTACCCAGTTTTTCCGCACTACGCCATCTTGCTTAACCAGGCTAGGGATAAGGGACGCTAAAGCCAGCCATTTATATCAGGCTCCAACTGGAGAAAAAACTACATTTTACAAATGGTTCATATTGATCTCGGCCGACATTTGTGAGATATCTTGAGCGGTTGAGCGGTGTCTCTAGGGGTCGTGTAGTCATAGTTTAGTAATAGCCAAGTAATGGGACTGACTTATAACGAGTTACGGGGACCTATAAACTTTTGTTACACCTATAAGTTTATTTTCGTACCGTAATTGAATTTGTGGGACACGACGATGTACACACGGCTAAACATCTAGCCATACATTTCCAGTTTATGCAGTGTCGTGCAGTGCCGTAACTAGGGCGGTGCCAGCGGTGCCCAGGCACAGGGCGCAGACCCTGGAGGGGCGCAGAAATGACCAGACCAGGGCCCCTAACAATACCTATTATTTATTTTTATAGACAATCCATTTTATTGTCAGGACCGGTTATGATTAGAAAATATTTCAAGGGCGCGGTTATAGCAGCCCGGGTGCATAAAAGGCTAATTACGGCACTGAATGCGAGGTCAGTTTATACTGGAAATGTATAGCTTGATGTGTAGCCGTGTGTACATGAAGTGATTTTTTCACGTGGTTTTGTAGGCTTTTATTACGTCTGAGACTGGATGTAAGCAGCTAATGTTATTAAGCGCTGAGAGTCTCATACAGTAGCAACAGATATATTGCTAGCTGTCGCCTGCAAAATAAATGGTTTATCACTTTAGCCACCATTATTCATGATCATTGAGTAATAGGAGAAATACATATTGTTGTAGGTAGAACAAGTCTTGATTTTATGGATTCGTCTGTCCTGTCTGTTCCAATTTTCATTAACTTCATACATTTATTTAATTAATGTAAAGATTAGAGAGAATCTAGACTCTCTATGTTACCGAATTGTTTTAGAGACTGTAAAAAAACCCGACCATCTGTAATGTAAAGGGTGTAGGCCCCGCTCGACCCTTGGATCTTGCCCCTTTCATTAAACTCGCCCCGTTTTTTAATAATTTTGGTGTACCGACTCGCCCCTTACGAAGGGGCGAGTGGAAAATTGACATTTAAATAATTATTTTGATGTACCGATTCGCCCCTTGCGGCATTTGCTTTGAAATTTAACCAAAAAAGGTACAGTCAGACAGAAAAATGCACACATTATGAATAACGCTATGTCTGATTACTTTAATAACTCTATCTGTATTCTCACCATCTCATGACACTTATGATAGTTTTTGCTACCTGGCTTACCTATAAGTAATAACAAAAGGAACCCTTTTTATAGGTCCATTAAACAAAATGTTTGGTAAAATATGTTACCCGTTGAGAAAATCGGATTAGAGTCGAATATATTATGAATGCTTTCTCTTTCTATGTTCGTATTATAATGTGGAAGGTATGCGTTTTGCGATATTTGCTAATTAGTTTATTAATTATCTCCAAGTGTAACTAAACGTGAAATTATGCAAGCCTAGTACTTTTTTGTTAGTTATAAACTATTTGTGTGCATTTCATCCAAATCTTATTAGTAGGATAATACTAATGATGATTGTAATACAATTTTTAAATGTTTTTATATTTTTATATTCTAATATTTAAAAATGTAATTTATATGTAAATTTATGAAATAAAAGGAAATATTGTAATACTGTCCCCGCATGACGAGAATCTTGTGAAAGCTGAGAAAGACAAACAAATAAAATATATCGACTTAGCACATGAGATTGTCGACATGTGGAACATGAGCTCGGCTATCATTGTGCCGATTGTCGTAACGCTTATGGCCGAAAGTCTCGACCAACATCTCTCGAAGCTCTCGTTAGGCGGTTGGATGAAGGGCCTGATTCAGAAGGCTCCTTGATACGGCTCGCATTGTCAGGAGGTTCCTGTCTCTGCAACCCTAACCACCGCTAGTTTGGACCCTGCTCCCGACACCGGCGGACCTCTATTCTTTATATTTATAAATGTAAATAGATAAGAAAGAAAATAAATAAACGAAATTGTAATACTATCTTGAAACCATGCAAGCTTAGTACTTTTTATTTAGTTATAAATTATTTATGTCCCTTCCATCCAAATCTTATTATTGCGATAATACTAATGGTTGTAATACTGTCTTGAATTCATGCAAGCCTAGTACTTTTTGTTAGGTTTTGATTGAAGTTTTAAGAAAACAATATTTATTTTAATATTTAAAAACTTAAGAGTACTGACTGTACTTTTAACCGACTAACATTCGGGGGCGAGTGGGGCCATCTAATATAAATATAAGGGGCGAGTGGGTACACTTAGGTAATTAGGGGCAAGATCCAAGGGGCGAGCGGGGCCTACACCATGTAAAGTACAGTACAGGTACTCTAAATTCTTGCAAATAAATTCCATTTCATTTCATTCGTTTCCTCCTATTTTCATTTCACACTCCTAGTTGATCAACAGACGCTTGCGTCACTCTATGCAAAGCAAAAAATGCTTTGTAGGATTGCAAACCAGAATTACGCTTGTCAATCTTGTCATGCAAACTCGAGATTTGAGTTTGATTCATTCATCAGGACAAATTAATGCCTGTTCCTCAAATTATTAGCCATCATTTTTCGCACGAAATCGTTAAGTTTCTGTTCTGACCTTTAGGTTTTCAATTGCCAAATTATCCCACAGTTCCCGTAATCGATTTATTTTATTTTCTCTGAAGTCGGTCGGGTCAGACGTGCGTTCGCCACGCGATTATCGACGATATAGTTAGGTGAGGGAGAACGACCCTCACCTAACTATATCGTCGATAATCGCGTGATTTTAAATATGTGTCAGAATATGTGGTGCTAGGATTTATAGGATTGTAATAATAGTTCTGAACTTGGATACAGTGACTGAACGGTATACTGAATACATTAGGATGCTAAGGGAGGTTTTCGTAATTACGAAACATAGTTTTACCAGCTTAAATGCGTTGCAGCATCGAAGCTATCGCTGGAATGCAAGATTTTACCATACCGCGCAATCTAACGCTAAAATCTCAATGCAAAGGATCAAGGATCATCTTATTACTGAGTTACAAACTGACCCCTGATTCAACTGTTTTCATTGATAAAGGACTGACTCTAAAACAATTAAACAAGAACAATAATACTATCATTAATTAAACTATTTGTTTAGAGCTTCTTCTTCAATATCAAGTGGTAAGGTCAATATCGGCCCGTGAAATTAAACTACCTTCTGAAGGATCGTCAAGGGTATCCCTATACGACCTCCATAAAGAGTGATCGCTTTATTTTAATCGTTAGTTTCAAACAAATATAACAACCTTATTGGTAGCTATATTTTTGAGCCGTTTCGGGTTTAAAAACCCTACGGCAGTGGGGTCCGAGTGATTATCGAGTATTTCGGGATATCGCCAAGCGGTTGGTCGACTCTTCACGTAGAGGGCTGGCCAATTCTTAGGCCAAAGAATCAGCATTGCCATCCAAGTGGCAACGCTGCCAGCCTTTTGGGCACTTTTCCCACTGACAGCGATGCGGACGAATTTTTTGATGCCCAATGAGCCTTTATTTATTTATTTTTATTTTCTTCCTTTGTATACTTGTACATAATTTATATATTTTAGTAGCTTGTATAATTATATTGTAATTAAATAAAATAGATGTAGTATGAGATCCATAATGAATGGAGGTATGTTGAGCACAGCACAATATTATAGTACGAGAGAAGAAGGTTTAACTTAACTTACTATTCTTAACTATAACTAATGTTATTAGACTATTTGTTATGAAATATTTAAAAGATATTCTTTACCTTCTGCAAATGTCTCTACTTTGAAATGTACTAAATAATTTAATAATGAAAGCTATCGTCAGGGGCTCACATTACCTGCCAGGGTTGCGGGAAAGTCCGAAAGGGATACCGTGACCTTGGCAATAGGCAACTGAAGGAACACGGGTGGGTTTTGGTCAGTAAAAGTCTGACACCCATCAAATGACTTCTCCGGAGAAGTAATTTGAAGATTTCCCACCCCCAAAAAATAAAAAAAGCCTGCCACGTGCGAGTCGGACTCGCGCACGAATGGTTCCGTACCATTATCTATAAAACGGCAAAAAAACATGTCTGTTGTATGGGAGCCCCCCTTAAATATTTATTTTATTTTAATTTAATTATTTATTTTTAAAGTGATTATATAACTAAATATTCTGTAAATTTTTCAAGCGTACCTGTTGCCGTCATTAATATCGAGCAAAAACGAGCCAAAAAGTTACGTTTGTTGTATGGGAGCCCCCTTAAATATTTATTTTATTCTGTTAGTAGTATTTTTTGTTATAGCGGTAACAGATATACATCAGTTGTGAAAATTTCAACTGTCTAACTAACACGGTTCATGAGATACAGCTTGGTGACAGACAGACAGCGGAGCCTTAGTAATAGGGTCCCGTTTTACCCTTTGGGTACGGAACCCTAAAAAAGGACTCACATTAAAACGATATACTCAAAACATACCCATGAAGTTAATTTCCATTAGTTTTGGGGAGTCGTCGGAAGTAAGACCGCGTTTCATTAAGTTTTTTTTACTCTGTGACCACCTAGCGCGGGTGGAGCCACTTTATTTTTTTATTGCCTGTGAACATCGGGACTGTGTTTTGTTTTTTTTATATGTTAGACAAGCTTTATGAGCTTAGCTTAATGGTGTGTGAACTTTGTAAAGTGTGTCGTTCGTATATTGTTTTGTGGTTGGTAGGTATGTACTACCGTAATATCTTTCCGTGGGGTTTTTTGTACCTAATGGTGATTGAGGAATGGATAATCAAAGTTATGAAGTGTGTAAGGCATTTAAAAAAAAAAATTCCTTATTATAAATATTTTCATTTTTTTTTTTAATATTAGGTATATTAAAAAAATATATAATTACCTAATGATTAGTACCTATAGGTATATAAAATTAAATAATTTTAATAGTTATTTTTAATAAAATTAATTAAAAGAAATTCGGCAAAAAATTATATTCACTATTTGAAAGCAGATCATTTAGCGCGGAAATAATATTTATACTTAATACCTTTGCCTAATCTGCAGAAACCATAATTATGATAGTATAAAGTACCCTAAGTACTTAATAATAGTGTACCTACTAACATACAACTACTTACCTCCTGACCTATATTTCCGATACAATTTAAACGCCACAGACTGACAACAAACCAGTCTGACAAGCGAGCAAGGAAAACATCGCGAATAACACGCTTCGTAATGAATTCTAAAGTATAGTGTGTAATGACTCGGAAAGGGCACTAGTAGTTCCATCTGTCAACTTAGACTTGAATTATTGGTTTGTGGTTAATGAGAACTGTCTCGTGGCTAAATAATAACAGCCGCACGGGCCGATCGAAGGTTAAGCAACGCTGGCCGCGGTCGATTCGAGGATGGGTGACCCTCTATTGCATATCGACTCCCGGCTATCAATCGTAGATCTTTGACAGTTGTTACGGGTAGTCCGAAGCCCAAAAGTCTGACAACTCACAACTAGTCTTACCAAGGGGTAACACGTGCCCGGTCAGATAGGCAGTCGCTCCATGTAAAATACTGGTATTCAGCTGCACCCGGTTAGACTGGAAGCCGATCCCAACATAGTTGGGAAAACCCTGATTGATGGGTTACCTGAGAACTGTCACAACTTACACTTTGAAAATAAACTGTGCTCATATTTTTGTATCAAAATTGTAATGTACAGTCGGGGTCAAGTCCAATTGAATACTAAGTTAAATTATCCATCCTTATATACATATTTTATTAAAACAAACTCCGCCGCGTCTGTCTGTTGTCCTGTTCGCGATAAACTCAAAAACTACTGTACCGATTTTCATGCTGTTTTCACCAAAGGATAGAGTGGTTCTCGAGGTAGGTTTCAGTATATAATAACCGACTTCCACGCGGGCAAAGCCGCGGGCATTAGCTAGTATATAATATACTCAAATCACAACTGAAATTCTTTGAAAAACACGGCAAAGTAACGTTTGGTTAATTAGACCAACTTGGGGTTTTTTATCCCCAATTCTCGATATAAATCAGCAGTCTTTTGTTTCTCCGAAAATTCCAACCTGTTTCGCAAACAAATCCTAATTATAATCACAAAGAATGTCAAAAGGCTTGAGTACAAACTGCGAGTTCAAACTCACCGACTCAATCTTACAACGTAAACTTAAACAATGTAAAAGTTCAGGAACCGGCAGCATAGATTAAGAAAAAATACTTCGTTCAGATACGATGAGGAGCTCGTGGCTACGTTATAACAGCCGCTCGGGTCGATTCATCAGGTTAAGCTACGCTTGCCGGGTTGGTCTGTGGTTGGGTGACCATTTTCACATATCGCGACTCCTCCGTGCCTCGGAAAGCACGTTAAGCCGTTGGTCCCGGCTGTCATTTGTGGATCTTTGGCAGTCGTTACGGGTCGTCAGAAGCCCGAAAGTCTGACCACCAGTCTAACTAAGGGGTATCGTATTACCCAGTTACTGGTTTGTGGAGGTCAGATAGGCAGTCGCTCCATGAATACTGGTATTCAGCTGCATCCGGCTAGGCTGAAAGCCGACCCCAACATAGTTGGGAAAAGGCTAGGCAGATTGATTTTGGCTTCGTTCAGTTACGAAACTGATGCTCCGGTCGGAATCAAAGTGAAAAAAAATACCAACATTTCCTTCACCCTAATTGTGTATATACACGATCAATTAGAATCGCAATCTGTTTGAAATCATCTTATCCATTACGTCATAAGTTCGAAACAACGTAAATAACGCAATGAATGTTGTTGAACTGTCAAAGTGAAACAAATTAGTCTTAATCAGTTTCGAAAATAAGTTAATCAATTAAATAGCTGGTCTGTAGAATATGCTACGCCGTACATTCATCATCATCATCAGCTTACAGCAGTCCACTGCTGAACATAGGCCTCTCCTATTGCACGCTATTTAATTCCATTTTCAGCAACTCTCATCCAGCTGCCCTTCGAAGATCGTCGCTCCACCTAGACTGGGGGGCATCCTGCCTTACGTTCGCCGATTGGCGGTCTCCACTCAAGAACACGTCTACCTCAGCGGTCGTCGGTTCTACGGCTAATATGGCCGGCCCATTGCCAATTCAGCTTGCTTATTCTGTGAGCTATGTCGACAACTTTGGTAATGCTGTGCACTGACAGAATGAAAAGGCTAACCAATTTTCAAAGACGTTACTTTACTGTATAGCGACCACATGATTATAACCTTTTCGAATTGTCAATCGGAAAAATAAAATCTCATGCTCAGTCCAGGCACATAATTTATGTGCGGTTTAAAAAAAACCGGCTAAGTGCGAGTGGGACTCACGCACGAAGGGTTCCGTACCATTATCTATAAAAACGAGCATATTTATTTATTTTATTCTGTTTTTTAGTATTTTGTTGTTATAGCGGCAACAGAAAAACTTCATAATATGCGAAAATTTCAACTGTCTAACTAATCCGGTTCATGAGATACAGCCTAGTGACAGACGGATAGACAGACGGGCGGACCGCGGAGTCTTAGTAATAGGGTCCCGTTTTACCCTTTGGGTACGGAACCCTAAAAAAGTGCTTTACCTTTTCATTCCCCCTATACCTACGTAGAAAAGAACATGAGTTTCGCTTCTACTCAGTGTTAACTCTATGACCAAAGTTTGTTAACTGTGAACGTATTCGTGACGTCATATTGGCAGTATGGCCCACTTGTCGGATTGTTAATGGAACGGTTAAACTTTGAATATCGATCGCGGATTGATGCTAAGTAGCGAGCGGGTTAGCAAACACCACCCACGTGTGGTGGAGGTAGGTGTAGGTGGGATTGGGTTTATACCTACATAGGTAGGTACTTAGTTTTGTAATCCGTTAGAACTTAGTGAAGATATTGTGAAGTCACTAATTAAACACTTATATGGATACTCTTGCGTATGTAACTCTCCCCTCACCCGTTTTTAGAGTTCCGTATTAAAAAAGGAACCCTTATAGTTTCGCCATGTCCGTCTGTCCGTCTGTCCGCGGCTTAGCTCAGAGACCGTTGGTACTAGAAAGCTGTAATTTTGTATTGATATACATACAAACGACGCCGACAAAGTGGTAAAAAAAAATAGTATTTTTTTTCTTTTTTTGTTTACCTCCCCTACATGTAAAGTGGGGGTGGATTTTTTTTTTCTCGTCAATCCCATGGGTTGGGGTATCGTTAGAAAGGTCGTTTAAAAATAATGTTTGTTTGTGTGTTTGTAAAATAATGTGTGTAAACCATTTTTGGATTCAGGGATCCGTTTGCGAAATATTAGGCTTTAAAGTGATAATTTTTGTTCGAGCCAAGTGCCCCCCCCCCCCTGCCAGCTAAATGGTTGGGTTTGGATATGTGAAAAAATTCACGGCAGTAGTATATATAACGAAATTAAAAGGAAAACTATCACCGCTACGTAGGCTCCACAAGTTACCGAGTAATAATCGACCAACTTAAATTTGCAGTTGTAAAAACATGTTTTCCCATACATTCTGTATCGGAGAACAAGTTTTTCAACTACAATGTTAAGTTTGTTTTATAAATTCATCCCAACTACGGAACCCTTCATTGTGCATGGTACGACATGCACTTGGCCGGTTTTAGAATTTCCGATCAGGCTAGAAGAATTGAACGAAAAGGAATTCCAGAAAGACGGTGAAACAAAAAAAAAAAAACTTTTGTACTTACCTATTTTGTAGAAAATTCCCTTAGGTGCCGTTTTAATCTAAGTTTTTTAAAAGCGAGTGCTACACACGAGAGTGATCTTGAATTCAATTCTCAAGATGTAGGTAACAAGGGGAACCTAACCAACATCTGCGAGAAACTGAGTACAGATGCAATAGACTACCTCTAAATTAAAAAAATGCAGTCATATTTTGACATTGATTTTAATTAATTGTTGATATTTTTAAATAAATGTTTTGAATAACATAACATCACGCCTGTATTCCCCTGTTTAGGCAGAGGTGTACCTAAGTAAAGTACACCCCCATTTCTCCAGTTATGTTTAAGTCCTATGTAATAGGGGGCGAGCCTATTGCCATCAACCGAGCACAGATCCAGACTCCGGGCTGCCACTGAGAAATTACTGATGGAAAAACCCAATAACACTTTGACCGACCCGGGAATCGAACCCAGGCCCTCGCGCCCAGCAGTAGCGCTTGCAACCACTGGACCAACGAGGCATTCTATGTTTTAAATAATGTTCTCTAAAACAATTAAAAAATATAGATACAGTAGTTCAGTTTTGACCCTGTTTATCAAAAGTTACAAGGCTATACGTTCACAGGTTACTTAGAATATAAATTTTTCGTTAAATTCATAGCTGACACGGGCATCAGGTCATCCTTCTCTTTCGACCACATTAAAAAAAAAAAAAACGAATTTATAATTGATTGCAGTACTAAGCACGACACTTGTAAACTTGTAAGACGGAATAGAGAGTCGCCGGACATGAGTGTCCGGCGACTCATAGAAAGCGTAGAAAATCATAGCAAATCCTGAGGGATTTGCTATGATTTTCTACAAGTTGTAACTTACAAATATTTTTTTGATAAACAAAATCACGAATAAAAGTGTAAAAATATAAGTACTTACTTGTGAACTAAATAATGACACTTGTAACATGTAATTTACACGTGTAGTTTTTTTATAATAATGATTTTTTTGACAGGAAAAATGCTTGTAATACAAGGCTGTAAGTTTTGATAATCGGGGCACAGAGGTCGGTGGATAATATGTTGACTTTTAGCTAACGTAGTAATGAGTTTCAGCAGAACTTGAGGGCTGCTTACTTATACAGGGTGTTAGGGTAAATACCGTTATCCTTCAAAACCAGTGGTTTGGTTCCATTCATAGAACGTAAAATCAATGGAAAATGAAAACTTAAAAAAAAATAAAAAAAACATTTTACCTCTAGAGTATTTCACCCGTTCACCCTAGGGCGCTGGGGCAACGAACTTGAGTCTCAACACGGGTCTCAACACGGGGTGGGTGGCGCG
Source organism: Lithophane ornitopus (assembly GCA_948473465.1). Classification (NCBI taxonomy): domain Eukaryota; kingdom Metazoa; phylum Arthropoda; class Insecta; order Lepidoptera; family Noctuidae; genus Lithophane; species Lithophane ornitopus. Next base: position 9,927,730 of record OX419633.1, read on the forward strand.
GGACGTGACCTGACCGGCCGCGAGCGCGACCTCTCCCACTGTCAGTCAGGTGTTTCGCTAGCGAGCACGGTGTCGGATAGAAACTTTTTGAAATCTTTTAATGAAAATAACGTTTTTTTTTTTATTGTTACTCGTTCATTTATTTTTATATTTACGTCAACTACCCATGGTTTGAGTGTGTTTTACCCTTACACCCTGTATTGGTATTGTGACCACGGACCTACTATGTCACACATGGTTATCTTAGACACAAAACGTTTCCTATCATCCCAATCCCACATGCCTTTGCATCCCAGTCCAGTATTTATCCTGTCAGTTAGCAAAACCTCGACACTCGTGTCATTGTCACAATGTTTGATGCCGAATTGCCGATAGAGGCGCGTACAGCTTTGTTGAGGTTTTAGCCAATCGAGGCGACCTTTGTCTCATACCTTTAGCTTTAGACTGCCTGGATTTTGTTCTAGATAACTGCGCAATACACGTGCCTAAAATTGAGGTAGTCTGACGGTTCAAGTGCTAAATTTTAGCAAAATTCTTGAGGTTTTTAGCAAATAATGCGATTGGTTTTAGACCATGAAGGTGAAGCTTGAGATGAGAAGTTTAATCACATTTGATATTTTTTTCAGATCTACGAAAATGTTATCTTGACTTAGTTCAAGACTAAAGTTTAGAGATGATAATAATATACCTGCACGTCGATTCTGTAAAATTCAAACAACAACGCGCATCTCACATCGCTATTCACTCTCACTTCGAATTTTGAATCGGGTTCGAGTGCGAAGTGAGCGTCGAAGTGACGGGGGAATTACCTTACTGAATGACACTTCTTACGTCATCTCATACTTTATCTGTCAAAATCTCACGGTCAATTTAGTTCAACTCGCTGACACGCTCGCGAGGGTAGCGCTACTGTATCAACCGAGTTTTTAGAATGTCAATCAAGAAACTCAGCGGATTCAGATTCTAAGTTTAGAATGAGGTCTGACAGAATCACACCCCTGTTATTTAATGCCTCCATGCAGTCATAAGAATCACGATGAAGGCGAAGTACAAAATGTTCCTTGTACAAAGAAGACCAGCTAACTATCTTTTCATTCCTACATTTGAAAATATTCCTCTTCTCTGTACTGTGGTTATCTTCTAAGTCTGTACCGACTATAGCTACTAGCTGCGCCCCGCGGTTTCATCGGCGTAAGTCTCGGTCCCGTGGGAATATCGGGGTAAAAAGTATCCTGTGTCCTATTCCAGGTTATGGTCTATCCATCATCTAAATCCGTACAGCCGTTTTAGCGTGAAAGCGTAACAAACAAACAAACAGACAAACTCACTTGGATTATGTTTGTGCTCTACTTAAGCATAGTAGGTAAATGCATTTATAATCGACATCGAATAAATTTGAAATACCTATTTAATTAAAAAACGAAAACTTTTCTAAAATAATTTAGTTTAATATTTTCATAACCGAGTTTTAAAACTTCTAGAATAAAATTAATACACAGCTATAAATAGAGTTATTCCATTCTAATACCAAAAACTAATACCACTGGTATTTGTTGGAACTCATATTTATTTTCTATTCCGAACCGATACCACTCTTTAAATAATTAAATTTAATGTGCAAACGAATACCAAGAACTTGAATTTGGTACAGTCAGCTCCGTCAAACCTAATCCACATTTTTGTTTTCTAATATTTTATGTGACCCTAATAAAATACTATCCAAATACGCTTCATTCCAATATTTTTAACACAGGTATAGGTAAGAGTAGTTTAAGTGAATCATCTTGCTATTTTGTTTGGGTATTCCTCAAAACGCAACCAATGAAGCGCAACTAAAGTATTCCTCGAAACGCCCCCACGATGAAATATATAGAGAACAGCATGACGGATTCGTAACAAATGATATCGATAGACGTTTTAAAATTCAACTGTCCTAATTGTTCAGTTATTCAAAATACCAGGAAAGCAGAAATTAACTGGAACTAGGTGCTTACGCGACTTATTACTACTTAGCTCAATAATGGTAAACATACAGGTTTTGATTTGAATTGAATCATTTGTTGCTTTGAAAAGTACCAGGGTGACAGAAATGAAAAGTAAATAGGCGTCTAAACGATCTCACCAAGTTGCACAGCAACCAACGATTAAACACAGAGAGGAATACAAAGTATTCGTTATTATTATTCACTATATCGATAGAAGTCTTGAACTGTCCTATACCTTACCTATAACTGTAATGTCCTATACCTATTATAACTATCAGGAAAACAGAAATTAACTGGAAGTAGTTGCTTATGAAAAACACCTGTTATTCTGGTAGGCGTCATTCGGAAAAGCCCTTGAAGTCTATAAAGGCTCCATATTTATCAAGAATTTGTAAATAATGTTTTTATTTCATTATCACATAATATCTTGTTCGTAAAGTTTCCCAACTCATTAGTAGATTGATCGTTCACGTCTTCGAAAAATTAAATTACATACAAAGTATTTTTACTGACTGTACCTTATTATCTTCGAACTTGTTTTGGTATTCCTTTAAACAATGGTATCCCTTCGGAATAGAAAATAAATACGAGTTGAATCAAATACCAGTGGTATTAGTTTTTGGTATTAGAATGGAATGACTCATATTTAAACTTTACAAATACTTACATAACTTTATCCGGTTATTTTTAGTTCACTAAAAGGGTGAATTTTTCTATTTTATGAAGCAACTCTACAGATGGTTTTTATAATTCTTTAAAAATTGCTGAAAGCGTGTGCAAGACGTTGCCGTGTTTTTTGTACATTAAATGTGCTTGAGTTGTTGCAGATGCAGTGTAGGAAAAGAAAAATAAATGTATGAATTTCTTCATCACAAAATAGGAGTTGATTTTTCTGTTCCTTAAAAAACATAGCTTTAAGGTGTATTTAATATACATTAGTTATAAAAAACCCTCTATATAAAAAAGCAGGCTGAAAAACATGAAACGGTAATCAATCTGCCTAGCCTTTACCCAACTACGTTGGGGTCGGCCTCCAGTCTAACCGGATGCAGCTGAATACCAGTATTTTACTGAATACCAGTATGTTACAGATAGTACTCCCAACCGGCGGGCGCGGCGTGCGTGTACAACCAATTCTCGTACCTACAAAACGTTCACATTCAATTCGCAATCAGTTTTTTTTATTTCAAAACTGTTGGTAAATAGATTTTGTATTTTTGACAGATTGCGAATGATATTAGAATGCGAACGTTATTAATAATTGGGGGTATTGGCCCTCAGGTGGGCTGGGATCGTCACTCAATGGGTCTTGAAGACGGTCGTCCTCACCACCGAGGAAGGCCTTTTTTTTTTTGTGATTGGAAAACATCAAATGGCTTCTTTTACTGACTAAAACCTACCCGTGTTCCTTCAGTTGCCTGTTGCCAAGGTCCCGGTATCCCTTGCGGACATTCCCGCAACCCAGGCAAGCATCGGTCCTAGCGGACCCCGCCAATTGTGCTGACATCTCTTCATGGCGCGCGTGGAACACGACGCGCCATCGACCCGGGCCTGGTCCTTATCGGTCGCCGTCCGCAAGCCCGCGCCTATGGTAGCCGGGAATCCGCCTGGGAACCGAGGTAGGCCTAAAAAACGCTGGCGTAATGATTTCGACTCGTTCCTGAACGAGGCCGGAGAAGGCGCAACGAAAAAAAAATAAAAATTGAAAAGTATGGTGGAGACCTTTGCCCATCAGTGGGACAATATAGGTTAACGAAACACAAACATTACGTAAATTATGAGGCAATTTGTTCATAAATCATAAATAAATACAAATTAGTCGTTATAAAATCCAATAATCATCCACAAAAGCACAGTAACTTCTCAGTGACAAATTAAGACCTGTATATTACCTCCAGTAGTTAGTAGAGCTTAAAATACTATTGTATGTAACAAATAGAGCTGAATGGAGGATAAAATAAAGCAATAAATAACTCCCACACAGCCCCCATTCAAATTACGTAGCGTGTATGAGCCGTAATAAACTACTCCTGTAAGGTACGAGTCTATGGAAAGCGATGCGACGATATGGTTTCCTAGAAGAGCGGTGTGGCCGCTAATTAATAACTATACCCCATTTGAAATAAGATTAGACATTAAAACAAACCCTTTTACAGTCTGTTCAACCGATTTTGACTTCTATACCCTAGGCATAAGGATATCATTAAAAGCAAAAAAAGTTACACAATACCAACTATCTACTGCAGCTGCCATTTGTCATGCCACCAACGCAATAGAATTCAAAATCGGTTGAACGGAATGTAAAAAAGCCTTATCTATACGTCTAATCTTATTTCAAATGGAGTATAGATTGTGCTAAGGCTACATTATCGTGATAAACCGAACTTTACTTAGCGCAGTCTCGGTTTTTCAGCGAGATGGCGAGCGATGTGCGAGAGAGATTATCGCAGCAATGTGGCCCCAGCATTAGAAAACATGAAGGTAGCGATGGAAGGCTGAACAAACAGGCGGGACGCGACAGCGCGACGCGACTTTAAGGACCTTTGTCGACAAAGGTACCGCTGCCTGTCGCGCCCGCGATTTCGCGTCTGTTTGCACGAGCCTTTAACAAAACAATTTCTGAGAAAACTTCAGGACGAACAATGCGGCGGCGTCGCGTCGCGCCTGTAGGTATGTATGATTCTTAAGGCATTTCAAATAACCTATTTTTTAATTCAAAGATATTTTAATCTTAATATCGCTTAGCTGCAGATAGCTCAGCTTACAGTAGACTTCATCCTTAACAGTCGCGGCTCGGAACTGATAGGTTAATGCTGGGAGTCTGACCTGCGATATATTATCGACTCGCTGCGACGTTCCATCGATAATCGATATCGAGATGTTGTGGTACAACACTAAGGTTACACTGGGGAACAGGAGTAGTGACAAATGGTGCTTGGAGAAGCTCTTTGTATCTTGAATGATAAAGAAGATAAGTAGGTACAAATGTCTTAGATTATATCTTTACTTTATTCACGTTATTATACTTATTATAAATGTGTGTTCGTTTGTTTGTGTTTAAATTGTTGATGATTAACCTCTGCTGGCTTTTGCTTCTAATAATGAAGACATTGTGTACACCTACGCAGGCAGATTGTACGATTCATCATTTTACAAACGGCGCCGTCCATTTACAAACACTCGCAGTTATGCAAAATGCAGTATCCAACATTTATAATCAAACTAGCTTTTGCGTGTGGCTTCGCCCGCAAAAGTGTGGAATACTATCCCACGGAATCGTACTACCGGGATATAAAGTATGTGTTAATCCAGGGTACTAGGCTTACATGATTTCACGATAGTAACTATTTCAATCATTAATATTATGCTAATAATAGGATTTGGATGAAATTCAGCACAGGGGTATACCATGACCGGGAATAGGACATAGGATAATTTTTATCCCGATATTCCCGCGGGATCGAGACTTACGCGGGCGAAACCGCGGGCCGCAGCTAGTAGGTAGGTACTGTAAGGTTTTATGCAGTAAGCAACCTACAAATTGTACTGGCTGTTAAGAAAGGCTTGATTCGAATGTTCTAGCAGTTTGTATTTTAGAATAGGAAGACAGATAGGGTTGGCCCTCCGCCGGCTTGCGGGCTAGAATATTATAAAATGTATCTTTGATTTCTTAAGTTATTAATACACAATATTTACAGAACACTACTAACTATTTACATATAAAACTAAAACTAAAGGGACTAACTAAATAAATATAAAAACAAAGGGACCTTTACGCGTCGAAGTATTCGTCCGCATCGCTGTCATCCGGAAACGTGCCCAGAAGACTGGCAGCATTGCCACGTTGAATGGCAATGCTAATTCTTTGACCAAAGAACAAGCCAGCCCTCTGGTCACGTGAAGTGTCGACCAGTCGGTGGGAGATTTCCTTAAAAAGGAGACGCGCACTCGGGCCCCATGACCCGAGCGTTTCGACCCCAAACGGCTCAAAACTGTAGTTGCCTATAAGGTTACAGTATTTGCGCCGCTTGAGGGTCTCAGCAGCCGCAGCAGCGGCGCCAGCACAGCCCGCCGTGCTAGGAACATGGGATGGCGCAAGAGTGTCGACACAGGTTGCGTCCCACACCAGAGGCCTACCCACCTTCCAAGGCAACAACGTCATGCCATCTGGTCTCTTCCCATCGTCACGTACCAAGCCGTTTGGTTCTAATACCGCTGGTACGCCGGCGGTGACAAGGGCTCGACGAATAATATCGTTGATGCTGGCGTGCCGTGCTATGCGGCCTGCACTCCTGCAGCAGGACAGGCCATGGTGCCCGAGACTGTCGACAGCTTCGCCGCAGTGACACCGATGCGGAGCAACACAAGGTGCGCCTAAGCGGAGACATGTAGCGAGCCGAAACGATGAGTCATCCATCATAGTGCCTATGGTGGATGACGGGAGCGCCTGAAGCCACAAGCCTGACTCCCATTCTCCCACAGCCAGCAGACGGGCACGCTCAACAGTATTAGGTGACGTGTTTACCAGGTTATTCCGTATAATACTGCAGAGCGGCACGTCCCACCGCCTCTGGGAAGACGGGTTGTCGGGCAAATCCGTATTGGGACAAGCCACTTTCCAAGCGTTCAACGCATCAGCCAAACACGGTACCTCAAAATCAACCAGTGAGGAAGATAAAATGTTCCTGGTTAATTTATCGGTACTGTGGACTGAGGAGAGGAAGGCCGGTAAACTTATACTTGAAATTTTGCGAAGTTATTATAATTAATTAAACTATCGAGAAGTGTTTCATTCGATCCGGTACTGTAGACCGGCTCTACAGTACATTATAAAATGGGCAGGCCATCAAAAAGATTTTAGTTTAATGTCAATTCGACGTTCGTCAAAAGAAAGAAAGAACAACATTTATTTGGACACAATTTTGAAACAAAAAAAAACAAAAAATGGTAAAATAATGTTAATTTGATCTTTTTTATCAAGTTATGTATGCATTAATCTTCTCAATGCCGTAGGTTCAAAAGGTGTCCAGCCTTGATAAAATTCTTCTTTATTTGAAAACTGACGAAGATTTCATAAAATGGAAATCTACATCAAGCTATTCTCGAACCACGCACTGTATAGGATTTCCTTAGTATGCGAGGTCAACTTATACTGGAAATGTATAGCTTGATGTGTAGCCGTGTGTACATAGAAAATACTAAAGTATAAATCCAATAATTAGGTAGGTATATCTATATTAAAATAAAGCGGTAGTTCTGGACACGGCACGTATCGTTAGGTGGTTCCTCTCTCAGGGGCCCTAACCCTTTTTCATAGTCTTAAAAGTTTTTTTTTTAATAAAAAAAAATTTTGGTCATTTATAATGTATTAAAATGAACTAAAGGAGTTAATAATAATAAGACCTTTTTATTATGATCATCTTTGCGTTGTGCGTGTTGTACCCAAAAACCTTTAAATTCGGTATCGTTCGCTTATACCGGTATTTGGAAGAGGTTTTTGGAGTTACCGGTTTAGAGCAATAAAAACCGGTTAATATTTCAGTTTTTATTCAGCGCGGCATCCTCACAAGTAGTCACAAGTTGCAACGGTTTTTCCTACACGCTCGTCGAATAAACCGGTTAATTTAGGTTAAAATAAAGTTCTCTAAACGTTCGCGTTCTTTAGAAAAGTTCGGAGGAGAACCGATATAAACCGGTATTTTTTAAACCGGTTCCGAGTCTTGGCCTCTTCTAACAAGTTCCACTGAGTAGGTACTATCTCTCACAACTCATCTCCAATTTGGACCCGCTGTGAGTTACAATTCGTCTTCCCATCTTTTATATTGTCGTCCCCTGTTCCTCTTGTACATCTAGAACAGCCGAAACTTGTAACAGAAAAAATTAAAAAACTTTTCTTAAATCGCATTATTTTTGGCGAAAACGACAATTCCGGGGAAAAAAGCTCCCATGCGTATGCTACAAACTTTCTGTCAGTATTTCACGTACATTTCTAATAAATTAGATGCGGAATACATAATTGATTAACTACTATTTTTAGGTCAGACAAACGGGTCGATGTGTTCTAACCAAGTATTTTTGGAACCCATCATTTGCCTTGCCTTTTCCTAACTGTATTGGGGTCGGCTTCCAGCCTAGCCGGATGCAGCTGAATACCAATAGATAGTTTACACGGAGGAGTGCCTATCTGACCTCCAGAACCCAGTTATTGGGTAATGCGATACCCGAAAGTCTGACAACCAGTCTTACTAAGAAGACTGGTTGTCAGACTTTCGGTCTTCTGACGACCCGTTACGACTGTCAAATATCCACAAAAAACAGCCGGGACCAATGAGTAACATACATTCTGTGGCACGGAGGTATATTCACCGATCCACGGACCGACCGCGGCAGACGTAGCTTAACCTATTCAATCGACCCGTGCGGTTGTTATTACTTAACCACGAGATGATGAGGTCAGACAAACGGGTCGATGTGTTCTAACGAGTATTTTTGAAACCCGTCCATCATTATGCCACGGTGAAACTCGCTAATTTGTTGACAGTACTTCAAGAGGGTAAATATTTTTAAAGAGTTCTCAGCTCGACTGACACGCGTTCTAACTACTAATGAATCGGTCTATTAATGAGAGCCAATTTGCATTGAGAGAGTAATGGGAGGTTTCATTGCCTATATAATTGAAAAACCTGTTCTAAGACCTAAGAGTAACCGTGCAACCTGTAGTAGTAACAAATAGTTGGGACTTTGTCATTCAATATCTCCGTAACCAGAAGATACCCAGGTATGGTCCAATACAAAAAAAAAATCACAATGACAGGGAGTATACAGCAGTGGCGTTCCTTCCATAGAAACGCGAAAGCCCGGCTTGCCTTCAAAATTATGCCTATCAATAAAAAATAAAAAATAACACCATATAATAATGGTGTTACCATGAACAACATAGAAAATCCGTAAATCGCTCACTTGGCAATTTTTTTAAATCGTAAAAAACCTGTCTGTTTGCCCTGATTTTGACCCCTAGGCACGCCACTGGTATACAGTATGTTAACTAACAAAAAGGGCGTCCCCGTTAAGGCGTCTTACATACTGGCGCGATATATCGCGCGTCTCGACGCCGCGCCGCCGCATTGTTCGCCGTGAAGTTTTCTCAGAAATTCTTTTGTTAAAAGTCGCGTCGCGCCTGTTTGTGGGAGCCTTTAAACCCGCAATAGTATAGCGTCGATAAATGCTAAAAAATATATTAAATTTAAAAAAAAAGCTCCACACGCTTACCGGTACGCGGTGTCCACTCTAGGACTCGTCTGCTCCACCGCCCATTGGTCCTTCGACGAACATGACCAGCCCACCAGTCGCTTCAGTCACCTTTTGACATTTAGGATTTTTTTAAAGACCCTTATTCCTAGGCAATGGTATTAGGTATATTAACAGATATGTTATACACTCACAAAACAACCGAAAAAAGTGTACCGCGCAGCAGCGGCAGCACACATACGCACATTTAATTAATTTTACATTTCACTACAAGTAAAAATGATAGAAATGAGATGGCTTATTAAAAACACCAAGAAAAAAAGAGACAGCGAGTGCAGCTGCTTCAACTAAGCGTATTACTCGTTGCCATGCGTGTCGCAGACTAAAGTCAAAACGTCCCAATTAGGACGTTTTCGAGTCTTCACGATTGCGCGCTCACAAAATATCTGTTTAATATAATATCATTGTTCGTAGGTTATTTTATCATACAATCAATTTGTCTAGCCTTTTCCCAACTATGTTGGGGTCGGCTTTCAGTCTAACCGGATGCAGCTGAATACCAGTATTTTACATGAAGCGACTGCCTATCTGTCCTCCACAACCCAGTAACTGGGTATAATACGATACCTCTAGGTAAGACTGGTTGTCAGACTTTCGGGCTTCTGACGTCCGGTAACGACTGTCAAAGATCCACGAATGACAGCCGGGACGAACGGATTAACGTACTTTCCGAGGCACGGAGGAGTCTCGATAAGTACAGATGGTTACCCATCCACGGACCAACCCCGGCAAGCGTAGCTTAACCTGATGGACCGACCCATGCGGTTTTTATTACTTAGCCACGAGCTCCTCATGTATGGGTATTTTATCATACGTACATAAATAATGTTTGTTTTATTAAAATGTATGAAAACATTGCGAAGAGAAAATATACCATAAATAATAAGACGTAGGTAATATTCTTTAGATGTTTTAGGTTTGACACATAAATGGCACTCGATTAAGATGATGTCGTGTCGTAGGATTTATATTAATCGCAGTACTATAACTTGTGTGTCGAATATTTATGGAAAATTTATTTAGTTTAGGTAATGTATTTTTATTTATTTTGTAATGCTCAGATTGTAAACGTCTCCAGATGATATATTGATGGAATACCTTGTAAAGTCTGTTTAAAAATTAACCTTATCCGTTGACTATAAAAAATAACGATAATCTGTAAATAAAACATTCATAGTTTTATATGTTTTACGCGACAATTTTCCATATTTGGTTCCACGTAACAAGTAAAAAATCGAAAGTAATTTGTCACGTACATAACTCAAATAAACTAAAAACATTATGCAGCTCTCCTACGCCTACTAAAAATGTAAATAATCCACGAACTTGGAAACAAGAGAATTACGTTCACAAAGGGGACAGTGGACCCTTCATTTGCAAGCCATAAGAAAACAAAAGTAGGCAGGAAATGCCGAAACCTCTGACAGAAAGTTGCGTAATTGACAGAGGAATGATCATCCATAAATGAGGCAGATTAATGATCTCGGTGCACAGATAAATGAATGATTGTAACCGTACTTTTGTTAGCAGGAAAATTCTGAAGTAGGTTGATATACCTCCCTACATTTATTTGTAGTAGGTACTGAGCCGACACCTTTAAAGGCCCTTTTCCATTATGCAGATAGCCGTTGGCGTTTTAGACAATGTTTTATTTTCAAATGGATGACCCTTATGCCACGTCGAATAAGGACTACCACGTGTAAGACATCCCAATGGCCACAAAGCGTAGGTATATTATTACTTAAATATAACGTTTATTCATTTCATTCCAAATACATTTTGAAAGTTTTCTTTAAAAAATATATTTAAAAAAAATAGTGATCCGCCGGTATCAAGGTCCAAGCTACCGGTAGGGCTCCAGAGACAGGAACGTCCACAAGCCAGTATTATTATTTTTTAAGTACCAACAAATAATGAAAACTGTGGAACTGAATGTCGATCGTTGGCTTCGTCGACTAGCAATTACTTAACTCCGGTTTATTTTACCGAAGAATTTGTTCTTGATGACATCGGGAATGTTTTAGCGACCATGCGCTCACCGGTTGGAGTACCTACCTATATAAATATGCGTTGCGAATCAACCCTTCTGTACTTAATCGATATAAGCTGTTGTCCCCTTTTTTATGCCAATTTATAGTCATCGCATAAAGAACGATGTTTCATGCGACACATTTTCCTCATTTAGTTCCAAAACGACGTAATTAGACGGCCGTCAGCACTACATGTAAGCTTCCTTATATCCTCGAATAAACACATGCGGCTGACAGCCTATATGGCCAATACGAAGATCTTAGTGCCAGCCTAGCTTGGTGGTTAGTTGGTTTGAAGATTATCCGGCCAGATGCCGCTGGGAACCGGAGCCGATGTCGGACGTAACCCGCAGGAATGAGATCTTCCTTATCCGGAACAAGGTTTTAACCGGCTGCAGAATGCATTAGGAGAATCCGACAACAGCTGAGAGCAATTTTAACGCCATTGTTAGGTAATTTTGAAATTCAAAATAGAATTAAACAGTTTTTGAATTAGGAACGAATTTTTTTTGAATACGTTTTGTTTCGAATGAATTAACTTTTAATTAACGAATCAAAATAAGTAGGTAAGTACATAAAAAACCGGAATAGTAACAATTTAATCGCTTTTTATTTTTTTTACATTTCCAACATAAACCGGAAGTAAGTAAGATTCTAAAATCGAAACGTATGAACCAACATACCTTTGCTTGACTACTTACCTGAGGAAACAAGTCAATGAATTTATTTCTCAATCGATCGTGACTATAGACCACGAAGTTAACGGGTTAAGCCGTAATCCCTCCAAATATTATTCCAGATTAATTTATCTAATTCAGTTTGACTCCATTATTCAATAATTAAAGCTATCACGATTGATGTCAATGGCTGGGTTTAACTGAAAGCCGCCGCTATCTTTAAACATTTTAACGTTTCATTCATTACTTATTTTGTGACAGGTTTACTATTGTTATTTATATTTTCGAACTTAAGTAGTCAATGAAATGTATATTTTGTCGATGAATCTTGAATTAGGTTAATATGGTAGTTTTGTATGCTTCCGCGAGGTTATGACATATCATTTGATTGGTAACATCTTAGTTAGTTATCCGAATATTATAATATGTTTATTATTAATATGATAAAATATACTGGGTGTTAGGGTAGACACCGTTATCCTTGAAACTAGTGGTATGGTTTCATCTATAATATACTTTTTCTATGGGACCAACTTTGAAATCGCAAAAAGAAAAATCGGCTGTTCCATACATTTGTGTTCACTTAAATCGACAAAATGTAAGGAACAGCAGATTTTTTTTTTTGCGATTTCAAAGTTGGTCCCATATGAAAAGTATATTATAGATGACACCAAACCACTAGTTTCAAGGATAACGGTGTCTACCCTAACACCCTGTATACATTCGGTAACTTATACTAAATTAACTAAAACACTAAAAGGACTAATAACTAACAATACCAATAAATATAAAACAAAAGGACACTTAGGCGTCGAAGTATTCGTCGGAATTCGTAGAAAATTGAATGTTTCCGAGAGAAGATAGGCACTAAATCAACCATGTAAATAAAAACGCTACATATTCTAGGGGGTATCTGATGTGATCTCCATTTATTTTTCGGATAATTTTCTCGAAAAATCGAACCCAACCTTATGTGAACAAGCGGTTTTAGCATTAAATAATAATAATAATAACGAATGGACGATCCCCTAGGACCGCGGTTACTCAAAATCGCTCCGATATTAAGATTTCAGGTAGGTACCTGCTGGAATAAAAATATTTCGAAAAAAAAAAAAAACAGAAATGGAAATACCAACTTACATGGAAAATACCAAATTCGGCGAAAGTCAACAGCATTTTGAAACGGTATTTTTTCTATGGAAAAAATACGATATGTGAAACTACATACACATAGGTAAATATAAAATGACATGAAATAGTATATTTACTTGAAAAAAAAATTCACTGGAACCAGTATAGAATGTGTAACAAAAACCCTGTTCGATCCGTTAGGGGGTTGTTAAGAATTATACTGAGAGTTTAAATAATTGTTTTTTTTTTTTTTGAAAAAAAGAAAAAAAAAATTCGCTACGTTTTTTTTCAATCAGGAATTTTACCGTGTTATAACATGGAGCGCGGGCGGCAGTCGTCTAGCGGGTTTCTACAAGTCATAACACATGTCATGACCTTTGCAGAAAATTTGCTAATTTATAATGAAATTGGGGTAATTTTGGTACTAAAAATGTGAATTTGAAATTGCAATAACTTTTTTATTTTCAATAAAAATAACATTTCTTATTTTTTTCTGATAATTTTATTGCAGTACCTATGTGCCTCTTTCGGATCGAACGGGGTTTTTGTAACATGTTATATACTTATGAAATTTTGTAGATTCCTATGAGGAAGACTTTTAAAGGCGGGCTTACACCAAGGCGAATAACGCGTGGTATGCGGGACGCGTCATGAAATAAAACACTGAAATATATTATAAACAATGTACTTATGGTGGGGATTCGCCTCAGTCTGTTGCTACTGAACTTTTCAAACTCAAACTCAAAGCATTAATTTCAATTAAACCATTTACAGGCACTTTTGAATTGTCGAGGTTTTCTCTATTATCAATGTATACTACTATTACTAGACTCTTCGCTCCCTCACTCGGCGGACGCTTCGGTTTTTTTCTTTTCATTTACTACCAGTAATATCTGCTATTCAATACGACAGTGGAATTAAAACAAAAGCTGCATTTTCAATGAATATCTCACAGAATAGACTTTTCTATTATAATAGAAGTTCTATTGAACTGAAACGTTATTTATCAGAAATTCTGAAACCCCTGGAGCATGCGTGTGAGTTATTATTATTAGACTTTGATAATGTTTTAATTAGATTCGATGTTACGTGGTAATTAAATGTAACTGACAGCGCATTGTTCCATTAATTATTACTAACTTGAGAGAAATCGAATAAATAGTTTATAAATTGTGTTAATCTTTGCCTATTATTGAAGGCTTTATAGCAACTGAATTGAATTTATAAAATAACTAGCTGCGACCTGCGGTTTTCCCCGCCTAAGTCTCAATCCCGTGGAAATTTCGGGATAAAAAGTATGCTATGTTCTATTCCAGATCATGGTCTACCCCTGTGTCAAATTTCATCCAAATCCGTTCTGCCGTTTTAGCGTGAAAGCGTAACAAACAAACAAATATAGTTAGGATAGGATTAGAATTGCATTACCTACAGACAGAAGTATTTGAAATAATTCGTGCTATAATTATACAATCGAGGATTAATACAATCATTAGGTAACAAAATTTCATCATCAATGTTTACCCTTATTAATAAAAGACAGGCTATATAAAAGAAAAAAATAATAAAAAACCGGCCAAAAGCGAGTCGGACTCGCGCACTAAGGGTTCCGTACCATTATCTATAAAACGGCAAAAAAATCTGTCTGTTGTATGGGAGCCCCCCTTAAATATTTGTTTTATTTTAATTTAATTATTTATTTTTAAAGTGAATATATAACTAAATATTCTGTGAATACTTCAAGCGTCTACCTGTTGCCGTTATCAATATCGAGCAAAAAAATCACGTCTGTTGTATGGGAGCCCCCTTAAATATTTATTTTATTCAGTTTTTTAGTATTTGTTGTTATTGCGGCAACAGAAATACATCATCTGTGAAAATTTTAACTGTCTAACTATCACGGTTCATGAGATACAGCCTGGTGACAGACGGACAGACAGACAGACAGACAGCGGAGCTTTAGTAATAGGGTCCCGGTTAACCTTACGGAACCCTAAAAAAAGAAACAAGTTGAGGGAAAATATATGCGTCACATCCACTAAACACACAACTACCAAAACCATAGATTCCGCGTTTTGAAAGAAAATGTCAAGAAATGTTCTTTCGAAACCTTCTTCCTCCCGTAGGTATTTCTATTTTATTTACCTTTAAATTCGAAGAGGGACTATAATATAATTCCATAATCTCTTCAAGGATAAAAATAATAATTAGGTAGCTGCATGTTGTTGCATAGGAAACTTTTATAATTTTTTTATCATAACAATTTCACTCTCAACTTTGGGGGATCTCGAAAAATCATCATGTTTACCGCTTACAACCAAATACCATATAATTACAATGCTCATCGGCCCACAGGGGCATAGCACGGTGTAATTAAATAATAATTATGACTCACTGAAGTAGAGTCCATTTTTTGTTTGTTTTAAATTTTGGTATGTTGAATAGGTTAGTGTGTTTATTCAAATGTGAAGATTTTGTGATTGATCCAGCTGCATACCTACATTCTTTTACGTAGAGTCCATTAAGTCTCCCACAAACAGGCGCGACGCTACTTTAACAAAACAATATCTGAGAAAACTTCAGGACGAACAATGCGGTGGCGGGCGTCGAGTCGCGCCAGTATGTAGCGCCTTTAAAATAGCGTACACGAAAAGCGAATGAAGCGGTCGTTATTTAATATTCATTAAAACCCTGCTGTTGTGCGCTTTTATAATTTCTATCGTCTCGATATTATCGTGGATTTAATTCCATAATATGTATGGAAATACGTGCATGTTTTAAGGGTCGTGCAGACTAGCGTGACTTATCGCGCGACGCGACACCGGGAATTGTTCTACCGTGAAGTTTTCTCAGAAATTGTTTTGTTAAAGTCGCGTCGCGCCTGTTTGTGGGAGCCTTTATACGTTATCGTGGCCGGAAAGTCTTCATATATTTCATTACATCATACTTCCCAGTGTTATAATATTTTTCATGGCATTGAATCTAATATAATCATATTATGCAAGAGAAAACAAGTAAGTTGATCACCTCTGCACCAATATTAATATTTTAAACGGTATTAACGTTAATAGTTATTTCTTCCGCATTTAACTCAGCTTGCGGGAAGCATAAATCATAGTCGGGTCTTGAATTACTGTAACAGACAGTAGACACATCATATACGTCACCGGAGGAGTAGAATTTCTATTACTTAACTGTTACGTTAATTACAGAACAGTAATATATTTCGCTCTTGGCATAATTGCTACTTAAGGGACTTAACAGACGTGCTACATTTAGCATCGGCGATTTTGCAACTGTATCAATGCTGCATAGCATTCTGGCGACTCTCTGTGAGAGCTTAGATCGAGTTACTTATCAAAATTGCACGAATTCTATAGATCTCTTTTTGTCAGTTGATGTATCGAGATTCTGAAAAGCGACGGCAGTGGCAAAAGATATTCTGCTTCTCGTACCTTTGAAACCCTCGCTATGATCAGGATTCTATATTTGAACTCGCTTCGCTTATGGTTTAATCCTAGAATCCTTCGCTTGCTAGGTTTCAATACAAGTACTCATGCCAAAAACCAACTGCAGCCTTGCATAACAAATAACTATTAATTGAAAGCGGAGAAGAGTTGATGGTGTCGCAAGAAATGCCATTTAGGATTTATAAAACTTCAGCACAACAACAATTTCCCTTTAACTTTTTACTAAAACCTCAACAATTTATGCAAAATTTTATTACGATGATATTCATTCAAGTCCCCCTTTTTCCCGATAAGGGGTTCCCACTCCCACAAGATCTGACAGTAGATTGGGTGTGACCTCGGTACATATAAATTGGACCGACTGTTTTGGGAATTCAGTCATTGTTGTGGTTACACTAAGCGTGGGAAATTAAAGGTTCCTTTGATCAAAATAATGAGTTAGTGATCATTGTATGAACGTAATAACGGTAAATAAAATAATAGGTGTTAGTAAAGCAATCAGCAGAATACAGGGTTATATCGCAAAAGTACAATATGATAACGTATTTTCTAGAACGTACTACCTGCTTTGATTATACTCAAACCGGGAATTGTCTACTTACCTAGATTTCATTAAAATGTTTTTTCTTTTGTCTCATGGAAAATAAACAGGGATTCTTTTGACTAAAGGGAAATATACAAAAATAGAGCAATATTCTGTTTGTTGAGTAAATATTTAATTTAGAACATTTTGTTACAAATAAGTCCCCAGTACAGCCGTTTTTGTTTTTAAAATAGTCTACAAAGAAGCTATAATTAAATTCCTGTCTATGAAAGTATTTGATTTGAACTGAAATAAGCCTCTATGGTTTCATTGTAGTTGTAAAAAATATAACAATTTTAATTCCACTCATTGTTAATTGAAGAGCAGTGGTGGCCCAGTGGTAACGGCCGCGACTTACGAGTTGTAGGTCGTAGGTTCAAACCCTGACAGGCGCTTTACTTTGTGTAAATTATTTCATCGCCACCAATCGCCACTGCTCTCAAAACGGTGAAGGAAAACATCGCGAGGAAACCGGCATGTCCTAGAACCAAAATATTCGAAGACATGTGACATCTACCAACCCACACTGGGCCCGCGTGGTAGATTAAAAGCCTACTCCCTCTCGAAGAGAGGAGGCCTGGGTCCCAACAGTGGGAACAATATAGGCTGATTATGCTTTATGCATTGTTCATTCTTAATTTTAACAGTTGGGAACATTTTAGTGAAATATTCATAACATAACAATAACATCATGCTTGTATTTTTCTGAAGGGCTAGGCAGTGGTGAACCTAAAGTACACCCACATTTCGCCAGTTATGTAAGTTCCATGTTAAAGGGGCGAGCCTATTGCCATGGTTTTTTAGTATATCAATGATTGCCATCAACCGGGCAAACGATTTTTCCGAGATTTCTAGGCTGATTTACGTGTTAA
This sequence comes from Lithophane ornitopus, assembly GCA_948473465.1. Taxonomy (NCBI): domain Eukaryota; kingdom Metazoa; phylum Arthropoda; class Insecta; order Lepidoptera; family Noctuidae; genus Lithophane; species Lithophane ornitopus. The sequence continues at coordinate 9,945,783 of OX419633.1, forward strand.
GGTGCAAGTTTCTGGAACGTTCAAGAGCAATAATCACATGCCACAAAGCACGTTCAATTATTTCCATTAAAGAGTTTGCATGCAAGACACGCAGCAGAGCAGTGGTGGCCCAGTGGTAACGGACGCGACTTACGAGTTGTATGTCATAGGTTCGAACCCCGACAGGCTCTTTACTTTGTGTAAATTATTTCATCATTAGTGTTCTCAAAAACGGTGAAGGAAAACATCGTGCGGAAACCGGCATGTCTTAGAAACAAAAAATCTAAGATATGTGACATCTACCAACCCGCTACTGGGCCCGCGTGGTGGATAATGCCCACTCCGTGTCACAGAGAGGAGACCTGTGTCCCAGCAGTGGGAACTATATCTGCTGATTTATGCTTACACGCGTGCAATTTCCATCAAATAGCGTTCAATAATTAAGGAGCTCGTGGCTAAGTAATAACAGCTACACGGGTAGATCCATCAGGTTAAGCTACGCTTGCCGGGGTTGGTCCGTGGATGGGTGACCATGTTTACATATCAAGACTCCTCCGTGTCTCGGAAAGCCCGTTAAGCCGTTAGTCCCGGCTGTCATTTGTGGATCTTTGACAGTCGTTACGGGTCGTCAGAAACCCGAAAGTCTGACAACCACTCTTGCCAAGGGGTATCGTATTACCCAGTTACTGGGTTGTGGAGGTCAGATAGGCAGTCGCTCCATGTAAAATACTGGTATTCAGCTGCATCCGGTTAGACTGGAAGCCGACCCAACTTGGTTGGGAAAGGCTAGGCAGGATGAGCGTTCAATAATTGAATGTAAGTTTTGTTATTCAGAAATTGCGTACGACTTCTGTTTACACACTTGACACCAAGGCAATTATTGCATGCTATATTTGTCTCGTCTAAACATAGAGTTGTACGTCCTTGTACAATTGATTCAAATATTGCTCGCCGCCAAACATTTCATTCAATTTTATTGAACGAATGGTCGAATTTGTGAAGTACCTACTCGATCTCGCGTTGAAGAACCTTCATACAATAAGCTAAAAATAATAAAATCATTTTTTTAAACCAAAAAACAACCGATTTCGAAGTCTGAATGTTTCAGTAATCTGAAATTATTTATCTTTCTCTTTGTTGTTAGTCGCTCTGGGGCTCATGGCTAAGGAATAACAGCACACGGGTCGATCAAAGGTTAAGCTACGTTAGTCGTCATGCTCCCTTAGATGTCACTGCTTGCGGTAGCGTCGGGGATCGGGTTGCCTCCTTCCCTCAAATATGGCGAGGGGGGTAATGGCTGATCTTTGCGTTATGCTCGTGAACGGGTGCTGCTTGTGGTGACTGGTCGTCTTGCTGATCTCGGTTTTGTTAATGTTATTAGTAATTAACTTTTTATTTATTTTACTTCAATGGTCCTAGTTTATCATTTATAACTTCCAGTTACAGCTATATGTAAGCGGGCACGCCCTTTGTGCCTGGAGGCTTTTAATTAGTTAATTTATGTTTAACTTTTATTCCTGCTTGAGTAGTTCTCGTTTTTTTATTTTATCATATTTTTTTGTGGTTGGTATATTGGCGTGTGCTAGCTGACATATGGCTAATAATTAGATTTAAGTTTTATGTATGTAATGTAAATGATTTTGTATACTTTTGTATATAATCAATTTTTCTCTAACTGAACAGACAGCTGTGCTGCTGGGGAGTTTGTTGCGCCTCTTCTTCTTCCCAGCGAAAGCACTAGGAAGTGGTGAAGGGTGGGGGTTTTGGGGGACTGCCTTATGTAATTTTGACGTTCAAAAAGTGCTGATTCTCAGCCTAGTTTGAATAAATGACTTTTTGATTTTGATTTTGATTTTACGCCTGCCGCTGTCGATTCGAGGATGGGTAACCATCCGGTACATACCGAGACCCCTCCGTTGGTCCCGGCTGTCATTCGTAGATCTTTGACAGCTATTACGGATAGCCAGAAACCCGAAAGTCCGACAACCAGTCTTACCAAGCGGTATCGAGTTACCCAGTAACTGGGTTGTGGAGGTCAGATAGGCATTCGCTCCATGTAAAATACTGGTGTTCAGCAGAATCTGGTTAAACTGGAAGCCGACCCTAACATATATGTAGTTGGGAAAAGGCTAAGCAGATTGTTTTTTTTTAGTTAGTCACATTTTTTATTTAATGCGTTACAGTGTCGATTAGTCATTGCAAAATAATCCTATAACTACTAGATAAGTGTCCGTGGACTTAACGGAAGTCCATAAAGTTACTTTAATGTAATTCAACTAGTCTAGATGGAAGAAAAACAGTCACTTATCGGCGCTAACTTGTAAGTAAGTAAACTGTAACAATTGGATTACTTAGATGGACTTACACGAGAGACTCTTGTCTTGACTTACATCAACTTACTGTGGAAATAAAGACCGACGACTTGGGACAAGTTTCTAACGGAAGAAATACACTTCTCGTCAGAAAAATCGAAACACTTCCGTTTTTATGGTTTCGAGTTTCTAAATATACACATTTTTCTGATAATACTTACAAAACATAAACTTGCAAGGTGTTTCGATTTTTCTGATGAGAAGTGTATAAATGTAAGTTTAAATTTTGTCATAATATGAGAATATTTTTAGTTTTCAGAATTGATTTACGGACGAATGTAAACTATAAAGCTTCTTCCTCAGCTCCTTTTTGTTTTATCGATGTTACAACAAAATATTTATGTTTAAGTACTAGCGACCCTCTCCTGTTTCTCACGGTTTTTACGACTTGATAAAACATCGAGTTTTTTTAGTTACTTATATGTAACTTTAATATTAACTTATTATACACATTAACCTTCCGAAATAAGTTCTCTAAACGACGGTGAAAAGTTCATCAAAATCTGTTGCGTGGTTTAGAACAAAGCGGTCATACAGACAAACACGAAAAGCGATTTGTCCCGATCAATAAATCATTTGTTGTGGAAGTTAGAGCTCGTTTATTTGACCACGAATTCCTTCGCGCCTACACAACGCGGGCGAAGCGGCGTAGCTAGGCTAGCTATCTGAAGCGAGAGGCTTTAATAATAGAGCTCGCTTCGCTCGCTATTCCTAACTTTAGTCGTCGAATCACGGCTTTTTTGACGATATTTCAAATGCCATTCATTTCATGCGCCAAAAAATCAGGATAGAAAAGCTCTGGTAAAAAAATCTATATACAGACTTACTTAGAGGATGTTGCAAATGTATTTTGCCTACATCGTCTTGCCCCACCATTGAATTTTTAACAAGTTTTTTTTTAAATAGTAATAGTTTTTGTTTCTTGTATTTTTTTCTTTTTTGCGTCACGTCAAAAAACGTTTTTTCTATATACATTACATACATTATTACATATACATGGAAAACCCTGTTTATGTTCCAAATGACACTGTTAATGTCGGGGTGACAGCCCTACAGTAGACCCACCTACCTACACTAGGATAAAAAAAAAAACTCTAATCAAACACTTTTTTAGACTAAAATCAAGCTAACAGATGAATGAGTTAATATTAATAATAACAGGTCGCAGGTAAAGCACATAATTTAAAGAAGAAGCTTACACTCGCCCCCAGTGAGTGGGTCATAATTAATTTTTAATTATTATAAGTGATGATAAGTGCAGATGCTTCGGAATTTAATTATAAAGGCCGCTGTAGACGAACGCTATAATTATGGATGCTTGCACGCAGGGCTGGCATTTGTGACTTAATTGCCATATTGCACGGCAAAGACAGTGCAAAAGAATATAAAAAACACGTATAAATATAAAAAAGCTGCATAAGTGCATATATTTTCATAAGTATAGTGGTGGTAGAATAAAAAGAATAATATGGCTATCAGAGGCCCTAGACAAAGTGACATTCTATCAGTGATAACGATGTTGGAAAGGGCAAAAATGTATAGGACTGACATAAGCTATCGAAAAGCTTAAATGTCAATCCTGTTGAAAGTCGTAGAAATACGAAACGCTTCCGAAGCGATGGTCACTTGTCTAGGCCCTCTGGTCTTCTTCTTTTCATGTGATGAGCGACTAACCTGGTTTAAAGCCGCCCATGGGCCTCTGACTTGGCTTCACATGCCGTCGAAAAATATATATGAGGCATGCCGGTTTCCTTACGATGTCTTCCTTCACCGATTTTAAAGCAAATAACAAGAAAAAACAAAAAGAAATATAATTTTTATTGGGTTGCAACGACCACTGGTAGTGTTGTTGTTACTTGATGTATTTAAATCGATAGCCGTCTGTAAAGTTTACACAAAAAAAACATTTTTTTTAAACTGGCATTTCAATTAGTAACTAAACTACAACGTATTATAAAAATGTATTATCTTTTTTTATTGAGAGCAGTGGTGGCGAGGTGGTAACGGCCACGACTTACGAGTTGTAGATCATAGGTTCGAACCTTGACAGGCGCTTCACTTTGTGTAAATTATTTCATCGCCATTGCTCTCAAAACGGTGAAGGAAAACATCGTGAGGAAACCGGCATGTCTTAGAACCAAAAATTCGAAGACATGTGCCATCTACCAATCTGCACTGGGCCCGCGTGGTGGATTACGGCCCGCTCCCTCTCACAGAGAGGAGGCCTGGGTCCCAGCAGTGGGAACATTATAGGCTGATTAAGTTAAGATTAAGTTATTATCTTTTTTGGACATCGATGTCACATCGTTATTTCATTGGACCCTGTAGTAAAGTCGCACCGTTTTTAAGGCTTTAAAAAGTACTTTTTGTTGCAATTTACGAGCATACGACGTAATAAGTTACTATGTTTATTTTCAATATAAACATAAAAGAGGCACATTTCTTCCAAAGTTTACTACCTATTCAGTCTATTTAGAAGTCGGACTGGACGCACATATTTTCTTATTTTCTCGACCCTGGCAACCCTGTTTAAAGGGCACATCGAACCTCCGAGTCATCTCAATTTGTGGTCTTATTTATTTTTACTGGCAACCCAGCCGTGTTGCGAGGATCCTTCTATTAATGAATATGATTATACAGGATACGATAAAATGTACCTATACAGAGCTGTAGAAATATTTTAATTTGAATGTAGGTTTATTACTCCTAATATCTGTAGGTACGATTAGTTGAATTTATGATAGTTAATTGCAGTTAATATAAAAGATAGTAGTGATATAAAAATTATGTCACTAAACGTCATCATTAGATTTTAATGTCTTCAACGAAAGCACGTTAAGCCGTTGGTCCCGGCTGTCATTCGTGGATCTTTGACAGTCGTTAAGGGTCGTCATAAGCCTGAAAGTCTGACAACCAATCTTAAATAAAAAAATACTGGTTCTCTATGTAAAATACTGGTATTCAGCTGCATCCGGTTAGACTAGAGGCCGACCCCAAAATAGTTGGAATAAGGCAAGGCAGATGATGTAGGTTTATTAATTCTAATATCTGTACGATTAGTTGAATTTATGATTGTTAATTGCAGTTAAAAAATATAGTAGTGGTCATATAAAAATTATGTCACTAAACGGCATCATTAGATTTTAATGTCCTCAACGCGCGGCGCGGTTGTAAACGGAATTTGCATAAAATGGTTGTAGTTAAATTAACATTATATAACATAACATCACGCCTGTATTCCCTGAAGGCATAGGCAGAGGTGTACCTTTATGTAGACCCTCATTTCACCAGTTATATTTGAGTCCTTGAGTCTCTTATAGTAGGGGCGAATCTATTGCCATCAACCGGGCACAAATACAGCCTACGGGCTGGGAATCGAACCCACGACCTCAGTATTAGCACTGGCAACTACTAGACCAACGATTCAGTTAATTAATATTCTTGTGTGTGTCATATTTCAATTTACCCGTAATTTGACTGAGGTTTTCATTACGCTTCCATTTTTCGGTTTTATTACGGTATTTGGATAATGAGAGTAATATCGTAAAAGAGTATTTTTTTGCCTTCCGTTAACTGTAAAATTCGGCCTAAGTCTTATAATGATTCCGACGAAATTAGACGGAGGAATGGGATTATGTTGTAATACGTAATAGAATTTTGCTGAGGGACGGAACTTTGTACCTACTAAGATGGTTTCAGGGACGTTGGAATCAATTTTCATCTGCTGTTACATTCTTTTTAGTACAATTATGTAGGGGAAATTATTAAACTGATCCTCTAAAAACTTATTGTCCTTGTAATGATGGACACTTTTTAAATGGACAAATAAATGAACCTCTAAATTTTTGTTGACTTTTAATGATGTAGGTACCTAAGTACACTTTTATAATGACTGAGCGTCTTTTAAAAAAACTTTCTGCCCTTTTTCTCACAGTTGGTCGCAGTAATTAAGCTAGAGCACCCCGACTAAATGGATTAGGTAAGGTTAGAACTGTGACCAACCGCGCGCTAGCCGAGTGAGCGAAGCGAGCGGTGCCGCGACGGGCGCCCGGCGACCGTTAATTCCAAGTTGGTCGCAATTACTTGACTATTTAGTATTTTTAGGACCCAAAATAGGAAATATTTGAGGTTCACAATAAGAGGCGCAATTATTATATTAGTGTGTTCAATAATATTTTTACGAGCGCAAAATGGGAATTATTAGAGATTCGATTAAATACATGTGATTTTAAAATACACACGTGTTCTCCTGTATTGTGGGAATGTTTACTGACGAAAAATGTCATGAAAAAGTAAATACCCTGAAAACGAGCAGTCGTGCGGAATCTATAAGCCGCAGCAATATTTGTCTCAATCGGAAATCATTTTTAAATTGCTTTTCATCCTTACCAAAAGTTTCAATTATATTCATTGTGACTTTTATTTCCATCTTTCTGTTTGACTTTATTTTATCCAAAACTAGAGACATACCTACATTTAAAAAAAAAAACATCTGAAAATAGAACCTCGTCCTTTTTGAAAGTCGGTTAAAAAATTAAATCACCAAACTGCGCACCCATTTACACCTTTATCTACAAGAAATAAAACCAAATTAAATATCAATCAAAAACTAAACGTAGCCGCGTTCAATTTGGAAGAAATTCTTCTTAGATATCGTTATCAGCCGTCAATGAGCCCAATGGTTAATATCTCACAACGGTATAATGAAATGCCTGATAACACCGTCACCTATGGCGGCTAACACCGGCACCTATGCGCTTAACACCGGCTCTGCTGTGTTCCCATAGCCGGCGATACATTATAATGCTAATAGTTAAACACGAACGTTGTAGTGGTCACACAGTTATATCGATAGAGCTATTAAGTTTGGATCACTTCCAGTGGAGGGATTCCATGATTTTTAGGTGTTTTCTTTGGATATTAGATACTAGTCCCATGTGTAACTTAATTTCGTGGAAACAGTGTACTGAGTGAATGGCTGGCTTTTTGGGGACTGCATTTTGAATGTTAATGTTCTGTATTTTACCGTTCGGAGAAAAAAAATCAGAGTCACACGTAATCTGTTCGATTTATGCCCTAACACGTGTGACTCCGGATTTTTAATTGGTTTGTCTGTGGTGTCTTCTTTATACCATTTTAGTTGATTGACTTTCTTGTCGTAGATGGGTTTTAGATATATTACTTTAATTTTTTTGGGGTTATAATATATGTATTATATTTTTGAAATGTGCTTATTAAGCCCTTTCATTTGATACCTAACATGATATGATTTAAAAAATATTTGTTTTTTAGTTCATGAATTTATGTCCTCAAGAGGGCGCCATTTTTAATTTAATGTGACGTCACATAGCCTGTAACCAGCGGACGATCAAGACGCTTCCAACGATTTCGAACTCATTTGTCAAATTGTGACGAGTCGTTTAGAAGATATGAGGAAACAGATGAACATACATACATACATACCGGTCAAAATCATAACCCTCCTTTTTCTTCGCCGTAGTCGGGTAAAAATGAGATTTCTTATCTCTCTCTGCCATTTCAAACACTTCCCTTTCTGTACGTCCCGCATGGTGATTAGATATACAGCCTTTGTTTTCTTTGTCTTTTTTCGTGGCCGTAAGGTGTCTTCAGATGAAACCAAATGCAGCTTTTGTACTGTTCCAAATTATTTAAATTCGGAAAAGTTGCCAGTAATTTTCGTGACGCAAAAAATTACGCAGCGTGTTAAGGAAAACACTTTTTTATTTATATTTTCCTTAAACCGCTGCAATGTAAGTATTTAAGTATTTTTTTTTGCATTTATATATTTTATTTTATTAAATTAGAAAAGTGTAAGGATCGTAACGCTAAAACGTTCTGCAGCTACAGCCTACCCCCATGGGAAGAAGGCATGAGTTTATATAACTACTAACTGCGCCCCGCGGTTTCACCCGCGTAATCTGGATCCCGTTGGAATATCGGGATAGAAAGTATCCTATGGCCTATTCCAGGTCATGGTCTACCCATGTGCCAAATTTCATCCCAAACCGCTCACAAACAAATAAACGAAATAACTCACTTTCGCATTTATAATATTAGTTAGGATTAGGATGTGTGTAAAATATGCAGTATTCTGTTAGCTATTCATGAGCAATTCATCTGTTAAACGAGTCCTATTGCACACTAAAACTTTTAAATGGGTTTTCGAAGAGGACTAACACAAAGTGCTGGAGGCATTAAGAGTTATGGGCACCGATGAAAATCACCACTGCAGTACAGTCGAACAAGCTATTTGGTATACAGGCAGATAAATGGCAAAGTAAAACTTAAAAAAAAATTGTGAGCGTTTTCAGTAGTCAACAATCCTTTTACGTCACTCTCCTAAGCCATAAACTCAAAATATTCAATTACATACACAATACCTAACAAAGGAATTTTGGTAGTGTAGCGGAAAATTTATATAAATATTAATTTTCCGCTACACTACCAAAATTCTTTTGTAATTGTATTTTGCCTGTATACCAAATAGCTCGTTCGACTGTACTATTTCCAAGCTTAACACATTTATTTTTCAAGGATATAGCGACACACAATATAGGTAGGTGGATTTTTCCATCTGGAATTTTTCAGACGCAGCCCGGACTCTGGATTTGTGCCCGGTTGATGGCAATAGGTTAACCCCCTTTTTCATGGGACTTATACAAAACTGGCGAATTGTGGGGAGAGGTGTGGGTACACCTCTCCCCACAATTCGCCAGTTTTAGGGTTTTCGCCACTATAGGGTTATAGTACACCCGTACTATAGGGTACACCTCTCCCCTACCATTTTTTGAAAAGGACAAGACGACAAGGCGTGAAGGTAGGATACCATCTAACTAATAATATCCATACTTACTTACTTACTAATATTATAAATTCGAAAGTAATTCTGTCTGTCTGTCATTCTGTCTGTCTGTCTGTATGTTACCTTTTCACGCCTAAACCACTGAACGGAATTCGACAAAAGGCAAGGAGATAGATGGCATCCTGGGGAAGGACAAAGGGTACTTTTTATCGACATACCAGCTAGTATTTATATAAGCGAAAGTGAGTTTGTTTGTTGCGCTTTCACGCTAAAACGGTTGAACGGATTTGAATCAAATTTGGCACATGGGTATACCTTGACCTGGAGAAGGATATAGGCTACTTTTCATCCTGGATCGCAGACGAAGTCGCAGGCAACAGCTAGTATTACAATATAATTACTTATTTCTACGTTTTTCCATTTTAATCTTGTTTTGTATTCATTTCACATTCTTTATTTAAATAAATATTTCATTCATCTAATTTAAATTTGAGAGAAATTGAAATAACAGTCTGTGTTTACATTATTAGCTTAGATTTTATTATTTGTTATCTATTATTCAACAAACAAAGGACTTTTAATACGTCTGAGTTGATTTATTGTCTTAACTTCAACACAAACACAAAATTATTACGTTGATATTAAGAATTCAGTGACTTTTAAGTTGATGAAAAGTGATTACTATAATACACACACAATTTTAATTTTAAAATACAGAAACGCAACGGGTTTTATTCAGATGTTAAGCTCTCAGAAGATTTCAGCTAAGAATATATACAGGGTGTTTGGCAGAACGTTGAACATACGAAAATGGTGGATAGGTGGGGTCATCTGCTACTTACTCAGCCCTAATTTATTTAGCCCTGGCCCCCTGGATATTTAAAAAAAAATGTTTTTGCTTTCTTCTAGTTTCACCAGTTTCTCAACTTTTAAGGGTAATTAAAAAAAAAAATACAAAAATAAAAAAAATCTTGCCTGTTTTACCCATTTTTAATCAAAATTACACTTTAAAGTTAAGAAAGTGGTGAAAATAGAAGAAAGAAAAAAAAAACAAAAAATATCCAGGGGAGCAGGGCCAAATAAATTAGGGCTGAATAAGTAGCAGATGACCCCACCTATCCACCATTTTCATATTCAACGTTCTACCAAACACCCTGTATATTAAAGATATATATTTGTGAAGTAGGTATGTATGTATTTGTATGTAAGTGTATGATCATATTATTTTTTTTAGTTTATTAAGTGAATTGTTTTGATTATTATGTAGTTTACTTTCTCACGAATTTTACACACGGTGTCTACATCTCTTATCTACTTTCCTATCGCAGGTGTGCTGGAATAGATTTATTTAGAAATAAGCATCACCTTTGTACGTTTTTTTTCTTCTTGTCTGTTTATTATGTGTGTACGTACATAAATGGTTAAATAAATATATAATTTAATATTGTAAAACAGTGTCTACCTCATCGTCATTATCTGCCTAGCCTTTACCCAACTATGTTGGGGTTGGCATCCAGTCTAACCGGATACCAGACTGTTTATTCTGTAAAAATCTCACCATGAAAACTCAGGTGAAGTGAGCTTATCATTCCTCCTGATGGGATTGACACTATGCCTGCCAGGGTTGCTGGAAAGTCCGAAAGGGATACCGGGATCTTGGCAACAGGCAACTGACTACACGGGTGGGTTTTGGTCAGTAAAAGTCTGACACGCTCTTCCTCTCCGCCCAGAGCGGAAGATGAATTTGATGATTCCCGAACCTCAAAAAAAAAAAAAAGGGATTGTCAATATCGACAGTTCACTTCAACTAAGTTTTCAGTGAGATTTTTACAGAATAGCACTACAGTATTTTACATGGAGCGAATTCCTATCTGACCTCCACAGCCCAATTACTGGGTAACTTGATACCCCTTGGTAAATCTGGTTTTCAGACTTTCGGGCCGCAATGTCTACCTACGTAACAAAAACGTAACGTGATAAAAAACTTCTTTCAAACTCCGAATATTTAAACTAGGAGAGGAGTTCTGAGAACTACTTTCTCCTTCTTTACCTTCTCAATTTGTTTCTTTATTTTTATTTTGTTATCTGCTGTATATTATGTATATTGTGTGCCTTTTAGTCTGTGCTGAATAAATGTATTTTCTTTCTTTCTTCTCTTTCTTTCAACTAGGTTAGGTTAGGTTCTAGGAACTAGGTGTGGAGTTTCTTGCCCATTCTTCTCCATACGAAAACTATCTTTTGGAAGGGGCAACTAGAATCAGTTCTATTTCTTTGTTTTTAACGTTCAAAATTGCCTTTAATGTGCCTATTTGAAATACATTATTTGACTTTGACTTTGACTAAACAAATAAAGATCACAATTTATTTCGTGTTATAATTCCCGAACAAAACTTTTATCCCACTAAAAATACAAATGTTGTCACCCCAACAGACCGATATGCCAACCATCCAAGAACCATTCAACGAGATATCGAACGACTTTCTAAACAAAACTATTTCTAAAAATATCAACCATCGTATCTAAGATAAACACAGTCGTAAAAGATCGGCCACTTTGACGAATTATCTTAAAGGGTCACATAGCAAATAGGTTATGTTTCTTGAAGCAAAAGATACGAGTAACCGATGGTTATGTTTATCTCAGTTTTCCGAATGTATACATATAAATTAAAGTTGTTTTTCTTGACTGTCTGTTACCGCATGGTCTTCCAAATTGCGCACCGGATTTTGGTGCAGTTTTTACCATTATTTAGAGAATTTATTCCGGAAAGAGTAGGTAATGTGTTTTGTATTGATATTAAACTTGCATATTATGATAAAGAAATCTCAATGCTTCGTCAAAACGTAAATACCATGTAAAGCAGGGGCGGATAGCTTGTTATTTATAATATGCTTTTATTTCTGATTACACTTCGTTGCATTTCTACGGATGCCGTTTTCTGTGAAGGTCAGTGGATATTACGATATGAGAGTCGATGTAATGTTTTCTGTGTAAGAATATAAAGGGTTAAAATGATTTTCCTTCTGAAAGGAATGGAAAAGTTTCTTACAATTTCTGACGTTTCCAATATTCACACCTCAGTTGGTTTAATCTTTTGAACAATTCTGACACATATGGCCCTTTTCTAGCTGGCTGTAGGAGGTAGCTACCTATTTCTTGATCTCATAAAATAACTTCTTGTTCTATTAAGTACTTGTTTTATCAGTGTGTTATTGTTTTTTGTTTGTATATTGGCACCTTGTAGCTATTTATTAATGTAATTAGTTTATTATTTAACCGTGATTTTGAATGTTGTGCTCTTTTGTGTGCACCAAATATACTTTTTGTCTATCTATCTATCTATTAACTAAATACAGTCTTTAAGACAGCTATTCTTTCTGCCATGGGGTGTCCTCACAACCCTGTATGGTGTCTATGGTGTTATATACAGGGTGTAAGGGGATGGGTAGTTGACTTAAACATAAAAATAAATGACCGAGTAACAACAAAAAAAAAAGTTATCTTCATTAAAAGATTTTTTTTTTATCTATGCGACAACGTGCTCCCTAGCGAAACAGATGACTGACTGAGAGAGGGGTCGCGCTCACGGCCGGTCAGGTCACGTAAGTGTTGAGACGCAAGTTCGTTGCCCTAGCGCATCGGTGAAAGGGTGAAATACTCTAGTGGTAAAAAGTAATTTTAAAAAAGTAGTAATTTTCCAATGATTTTACGTTCTATAAATGACACCAAACCACTGGTTTCAAGGATTTACCCTAACACCCTGTATACATTAATCATGCCAATGCCAGTTTTAATAAAACAGTTTAGTCAAATGTCTGCGAACAGCCTCGGATTGGTTTTATTATTATAATCAAAATCGAATCACTTAATGAACCTCTCGCTGAGCTGCCATTCAAGCATACCAGACGGTGACATTCAATTCAAATTAGACAACGATGTCGAAACATAATATTAAGACCACACATGATCTTAGCACCATCTGCTGCTTTTCAAAACGACAATTTTCACTCTTTTATAACCCAATTAAATTTAAGCATTATAACACAGATCACAGAGCTTAAGGTGAAATGGTTATGGACTTATTTATCTATATAAACACAAATAAAATTATAAAATTAAATATTTGTAAACATTGCACTATGTTTACAAATATTTAATTTTTAATAGAATTGCGCGCGGGTCATACCGCCACCACTCCCGGCTCCCGTCAGTCGCTACCACGATAACACTTCGCCTTAAAATCATTTTTGGAACCAAGAATTATCGACGTAACTTCTACACAGAAGGCAATTGTAATCGGAAAGTGATAAAGCGCTGCTGGCGACTCATAAAAGCGCTTCAGAATACAGGGGTCTAATTAAAGTGCTTGACTTTACAACCTTTCAGGACATTCGTGACACTTAATTCCAAGTTGTTTGTTGCATCATTAACAAGTTTAAGCTGTTGGGACACACGGGCTTAGCGGTTTCCCCAAGGTTTTGAGAGGTGTCTGTCATTTTCTTGTCAATTTATTATTGCATGTTTTGCGCTAGGATCGTGGTATTTAGATGAGCACTGATGTGTTTTAAATTGCTTAATTTATATTAGATGCTGCTGGGATATGACTTCATTTTGTAGGTAATAAAAATATGCAGGTATGGAGACTGCCGATCAAAACTTTTTATTTTTATTCATTCTAGCTTAAATGTCTTTGTAAATTAAAATTATTTACTTTATTTTATAGTCTGGTTTTCGCATCTATCGGCACTCCGAGCAAAAATAGGCGTTACTCGTCATACTCGTCATAACAATAGCATGTCGGTGACGCGAATAAGATTTTCCTCTACCAAAAATCGCTCAACGCGCCTATACAACCTTATTTTTTCTTTATGCTAAACCCGAAAAGGGGTCATTGTACTCATCATTTTGAACAACTTTTTCTATGGGACCAAAAAAATCTGCTGTTCCCTACATTTGTGTTCACTTAAATCGACAAAATGTATGGAACAGCTGTTTTCTTTTCGCGATTTCGAAGTTGGTCCCATAGAAAAAGTTGTTCAAAATGATGAGTACAATGACCCCTTTTCGGGTTTAGCATAAAGAAAAAATAAGGTTGTAGATGTTTTCACTTTAATAGGATCTATCTAATAGGAATCACTTCAAAGTATGAAAATAAGTATAAAAAAAACTTCTTAGCTTATTTTTATAAAAAGTTAGTAATCTATCACAACATAAAAATTATTCCCCGGACAAAGAGATTGAAAAATCGGCACAGAATTAAAAACTATGGTAACCACCCACGTTAACAAAACTTTCTAAACAATTTGATATTGTTTTGAACTTTGACTTATCCTAACCAATATAAATGCGAAAGTGAGTTTGTTTGTTACGCTTTCTTTGGCACAGGGGTAGACGAGACGATATAACCACAGGATCGAGACTTACGCGGGTGAAACAGCGGGGCGCAGCTAGTATCCATACCTACTAATATTATAAATTCGAAAGTAACCCTGTCCGTCAGTCTGTATGTTACCTTTCACGCCTAAACTACTGAACAGATTTCGATAACATTTGGCAAGGAGATAGGTGGCATCCCGGGGAAGGACATAGGCTACTTTTCATCCACATACCACGCGGGCGAAGCCGCGGGCGGAAGCTAGTATAATATAATATTATAAATGTGAAAGTGAGTTTGTTTGTTACGCTTTCACGCTAAAACGGCATAACGGATTTAGATGAAATTTGGCACATGAGTAGACCATGATCTGGATTAGGACATAGGATACTTTTTATCCCGATATTCCCACGGAATCGCGACTTACGCGGGTAAAACCGCGCAGCTAGTAGTAAATTCAGAACTAGCTATTACCGATGGTTTCACTCGCGTCCTGAACCAACTACATAATCATCATCTTTCTGCCCTTGTCCCTCACACGGCGCAACACGTGTTTTTCGTTCATTCTCCCCTGACGACTGTCACACTATCATTTACTCCCTTCTCTTTTAACCATCTCCCCCCACACAATCCATCCATCTTTTCTTTGGTCTGCCTCTCCCTCTACATCCATCAGCATTTACATTCATCACTCTTTTAGTCATATTCGTTTCCTCCCTCCTCATCACACATGCCAACCGATTTCCTTTCAACTTTTCTGTCACTGGATCAGGATATAGTCTTCAAATGTGCCAAATTATATCCAAATTCGTTCAGCCGTTATAGCGTTTTTGAGTAAAATCCATACAAACATAAAAACCAAGTAGGATTTGTTTGAACTTTGACTTAAAAATAGTGTGATATAGATAGATATAAATATTCACTGACGCCATGTAACAAATTCATGATTGCATTAAGCAGGTTTATTCAATTATCAACCGCACTGTGTCCAATTATATAATTGGCACCTTCAACAAAAATTTTGAGGTTTTATAGGCGATAATGATCACTTATATGCTCAAGTTCATCGGAATTTGCCTCTAGGTAGGTACGAGTAGGTACTTATCTTTTCAACAGGACACGATGGGAAGTTTTGATTATGGAAATATTCTATATATTATCTACTAGCTGCGCCCCGCGGTTTCACCCGCGTAAGTCTCGATCCCGCGGGAATATCGGGATAAAAAGTATCCTATGTCCTATTTCAGGTCATGGTCTACCCCTGGTCTGCCAAATTTCATCCAAATCCATTCAGCCGTTTTAGCGTGAAAGCGTAACAAACAAACAAACAACTTTCGCATTTATAATATTAGTTAGGATATCTTTAGAGCGTCAGCTGACGGTCTTTCCACCGCTACCCACACAGCTGATTGTTGTTTTCGTACTCTTGATAATTTAAACAATCACTTCGTTAACCCGGCGTACTGTAACTTTATTTTACGTGTTTCTTTTACAAGTTCATGCGAGCGGCTGACGCATAATCCCCCCTCCACCATGCAGATGACGATTTTTTTTAGTTCAGTATGATGTAAAATATTTACGAAAAAAAAATCAGCCGGCAGCGTACTATGACAAAAAAAAATTTTTCACCACTTCCGTAACCTTTCAATCCTACACCCACCGCGGGTGCGTCAGCTGACGCTCGGTTCACTTATCAGTCATTCGACATCTATTGAACAAGATGGCAACCGATCGGCGTAAAAACATTAAAATGCAACGCTACGTCCCGGACTAATAGAAGGACTCATAACTCAAAACTGTCTGACACAATCCTCTTCATTTATAACTTAATCATAGTCGCCGTATAATTACTTTCCAGGATGTCAGGTACTCAGGTATGTTCAAACATTCCCAGAATTAAATCTTTACAAACTGCTGTTCAGCAAATAATTTGATTCCATGAAATGTGTTTGTTATTTAGTATTTAAATTAGGTATTTACTGTGGTAGCTTACAAATATATTGCTGTGGTTGTGTTAAAACGTCACTGGGTTTCATTACCTGACAGTTTAGTAATAGAATGCTTTATTAAACAGTTTGTGCTAACTGTTTTGGGTTTTAGTATAATTATTATTATGATTGGGTCAAATACCAGATTAAAATTATTAGGTATCTCTACCTACCTTTACAGTATAGTTGTCGCATAGCAATATCGGTCATTGACCCACCTAAATTTTATAGTATTTTTTATTTCAAAAGCTGAAATAAAGTCCGTTGACGACCTGAACCAACAATCTATCGTAAATATTTAACATGTTCCAATTATAAAAACCATACATAGGTTATTGGGGTTCCTACGAACAGAGTTCCTTATTTTTAAGAACATTCACATTCGCATCTCATTCACAATCTGTCAAAAAAACCATCAATTTATCAACATTTTTGACAAGTTTGACAGATTGCTACTTGAATGTCAATGATTAAGTAAGCGACTTGGCCCTCAGATATTAGGGAAAGCGCAATAACCTTTATTGCCACGTTAAAACACGACACATATAATACGACTCATGAGTTTGTAACAAACAAAAAAATAAAAGAAATCATTTAAAAAAAAACAAATACAATTCAAATAATGAACAGTGTTGACTTAGCACATTTTCTGTCCATCGGTAGCAGCATTCGTTGATTAAACGACACGGTATGATTATTTTATTGGAACAATCTACAAATATTGGTAAGAAAAACAAAAATACAACATTGGTTTTAGTAAAGCTATCTTCAAACCCATCTAAAAATAGTTTCTTGGGTTCGATTTTTTTTCTCATATCTTAACTTTTATATGGTCCATTCAGATAGGTACCGATATACCAGTTCATAGTTCGATGTGAAAGCATGATCACTTTTAAATAACTTCAAATAGCGAGTGGCATTCTTACATCGTGCTCTGCATTCGTTCGCTTAATTATCTGTATTAAATATCTCTGAATTCAGGTTACTTATACTTACCGTTAATGAACAAGCATTTCATGAATATTCCCCTAGGTATTTTTTTTCGATAAAGTCATGTTTAATTAGGTTTAAACGAACGAAGATATTTTATTGGTAAACCAGATAGTAAGCTCGTAGTAAAGATACAAAACATCATTACAATGTCTTACGTCACTAATATACTTTACACGTGCCGAAAAAACAAACTAAATTCAATTGTTCAATTGATTTTGACAGTTCTTTGACAGCTGTCAAAAGAAGCAGCGCGGGAATGAAGTGTCAAGATAAACTTGATAGTTTGTTCTGAAAGTACAATCGTTTAGGAAACTTGTGATACAAGTAATAAAACCTTGTCAAAGAATAAGGAACTTGTGCTATTCAGTTAGTAGTGTGCCGAGTCTGCCTCGTTGGTAGCTGAGTATGAGGTCCTGGTTCGATTCGCGGGTTGGGCAAAGTGTTATTCGGTTTTTCCATCTGGAATTTCTCAGTAGCAGCCCAGAGGTTGGATTTGTGCACGGTTGATGGCAATAGATACTTAAACATAACGAAATGTGGGTGTACTATTGGTATACCTCTGCCCAATCCTTCGGGAAATTCAGGTATGATGTTATGTAAATAAACCTATGTAGGTACTGCGTGTTCGCTCTAGTTATACTGCGTAAGTTCCACTATTTATTTATGCTATTGGTATTTCTATCTTAGTAGGTAGAGTAAGTAGCAATATCGATGATAGCCACTCTGGGACCTTTGTGATTCGAACTCAAGGAAAACGGCTGATAATTTGTACGATTCGTAATAAGTATAGGTGCCTACCCATACTTATTAGTAGATAGCCTCATGTATAGATAAGTTTTAAGCTGCAGAAGCAAGGCTCGGATACAGGTAAAATTTTCAAACTGATATGACTTGAAGCAAAAACCTTTCATTCGGTTTCGTTCGCATATACCGGTTTTTTTAAAACAGGTACTTGGAAGAGTATTACATAAAGGTTTTTTCAGATTTACCGGTTTAGAGCAATACAAACCGGTTAATACTTCAGTTTTTATTCAGCGCGGCATCCTTAAGTAGTCACAAGTTGCAACGCTTTTACCGACTTGAATAAACCGGTTAATTTGGGTTAAAATAAAGTTCTCTAAACATTGGCGTTCTTTAGAAAAGTTCGGAAGAAAACAGAAATGAACCGGTATTAACCGGTATTTTTTAAACCAGTTCTGAGACTTGTGCAGAAGTACTTTTTCCACATTACTTCTACAGAACAATCTTCTTTAGACTTATCTCTCTTCTTAAGAATATCTTATGGGTCCGCGTCACCGACATGCTTTAATACCAGTATACCTGTAGCTATAAGGGTGATGTGTTGTTCAACATTATTTCAGTTGAAAGTTTTCACTTCTGTCGGTAGTCCCCATGACTGCTTATGTTTTTTTAAATTATTCGGCAGGATATACTCATACCTATTAAGGAGCTCGTGGCTAAGTAATAACAGCCGCTCGGGTCGATCCATCAAGTTAAGCTACGCTTGCCGGGGTTGGTCCGTGGATGGGTGACCACCTTTACATTACCAATACTCCTCCGTGACTCGGAAAGCGCGTTAACCCGTTGGTCCCGGCTGTTATTCCGGGATCTTTGACAGTCGTTATGGTTCCTCAGAAGCCCGAAACTCTGACAGCCAGTCTTACCAAGGGGTAGCAACCCAGCTAAAGGGTTGTGGAGGTCAGATAGGCAGTCGCTACATGTAAAATACCGGAATTCAGTTGCATCCGGTTAGACTGGAAGCCGACCCTAACATACATAGTCGGGAGAAGGCTAGGCAGATTGATATTGATTATTACTTATTCGGAATAAGTAATAAGTAATTTCTATTATGTAACCTGTCATGCGGTTTTCAAACAATCGCGTATTTATGTAATTGAAATGCACAATCCGTTTTTATTGCTAGTGGTCACAATATTCAGTTTTGCGGTGTCACGATTTGGTAAAATAATTGTTTCGCAATTTTGTTGCTTTCCGCGTGTATTTAGTTTAACGAGTGGTGGCGTGTACACTGTTTCTCCTGTAAATTTTAACCGAGTTCCAATAAGGAGGGGTTGTTTTTTTTATTTACGCTCATCGATATGTTCGTCAATATTTTGCCGATTTCGAAAATTATTTTTTATCTGGTTGAGGAAGCTTTCGCGGTGATCCTTTAACTTTGGTAAAGTAGTTTTTGAGTTTTTCCCACTTGCTTTTTAAGTATGATGTTATAATAAGTTCCTGTCACTGTTATTACCCGACTACGGCGAAGAAAAAAGGAGGGTTATGATTTTGACCGGTATGTATGTATGTATGTATGTATGTTCATCTGTTCCCTCCTATCTTCTAAAGCACTCATCACAATTTGACAAATGAGGTATCGTTGGAAGCGTCTTGATTGTCCGCTGGTTATAGGCTATGTGACGTCATATTAAATATAAAAATGGCGACCTCTAGAGGACATAAAGTCAGGAACTAGAAAAAACAAATTGTTTAATCGTACCATGTTGGGTATCAAATGAAAGGGCTTATTGAGCACATTTCAAAAATATATAGGTATATTATAACCACAAAAGAATTTAAAAAAAAAAAAAAGTAATATAAAAACTAAAACCCAACTACGACTAAAAAGGTATAAACAAGACCCCACAGACAGACAAATAAAAAATCCGGAGTCACACGTGTTAGGGCATAAATCGAACAGATTACGTGTGACTCCGGATTTTTTATTTGTCTGTCTCTGTGTTTTTATTTATTTGTCGGTCTTGTTTATACCTTTTTAGTCGTAGTTGGGTTTTAGTTATAACATGTTGTGGTATTCGAATTTGTGTGGGGTAGGTAAGGTACTATAACTCAAAAGTAAAAATAAACATTATAATTAAAAAAAAAAACAACCGCCTTCCAAAAAAATATTACAAAGTGAAAAATAAGGTGTCTTTGGTTTAGAATTTTCGTTTTTAGCCACCAACTTCCGAAATTAAAGTAACATTATTTATCACTTTGTGGTGCGTTTTTTGGACGGCGGTTATTTTGACTCCAAAATTCGCGATCTAATTTTTCATTAAACAGGGTCAAATTAAATTACTTAGCGAAACTCGAGAACAGCGAAGGAGTCAGCTGCGTGTCGTCTGTGTCACGTCTGCGGAGTATCGCTATTTAATTTGACCCGATATAATTCACCTCCAACACCATACAAGGCGAAATGGGCCTAATACTTTTTTTTCCCTTTTTTTGTGTTCCACGTTCCACTCTTATAAAAATGCATCCTCATAAATATGTAGAATATATTCCAAAAAGTCTCCATCACAGTCCGTCTGTATGTCACAGACTCACAGTACAACACTTTTATTTCACGGGGCTTTGTACCTAATGACATTTTAATGACTCGGGCGCTGTTTCAAGTTTTTTAACGCCCGTCGGCTATTCCAATAGCCAAGACTGACCAAACAAACTTAAATCGGTATTAACACAGTGGTCACACTCTACACAGTGGTCCAACTCGGAAATATTCTTATAAAAATTACTGAAAAAACAAGGTTCGATCCACAAGCAACTGAAAGCCGACCTGAGGGTCTAGACAAGTGACAATCGCTTCGAAATCGTTTCGTATTTCTACAACAACTTTCAACAGGATTGACATAAGCTTTTCTTTAGCTTATGTCACTCCTATACATTTTTGCCTTTTCCATCATCGTTATCGCTGATAGAATGTCACTTTGTCTAGGGCCTCTGAGCAGAAGAGATAAAGAAAAAAAATTGCGCCCGCAGCGTACACGTGATAGAAGTGAAATTTCTTAAAAAATAAAGAATAAGAGAGTGTGACAGACAGAGATAGTTATATCTTTCTTCTCTCTCATGTAACGAAATGTACCTAAACGTGACGCGTTCTTGTTTCACCCTCAATTCTCGTCCTTCGATAGACAACTTCAAAAACCCAACTGCAAAAATATGGGTATATTACTGGGGCCAGGCGTGACGACAAGGTTGCAAGTGTCTAATATTTTGGACTGGTAGTAAGTACACCAGCGAAATTAATTCAATAACTATTATTAAAGCCCCCTGCAAGTAAACGGCACTGTAGCTAACTCACTCACTGATGAATTTCAACCCTATCGGGTTGATTGCAGGAAGCATGCATTTATTGTATTTGATCTTGACCCCATCGCGTCTTGATGCGCGCGAGTTGATTCTAGGTTAGTTGCACTACTGTTTGACATCGACAGTGGCACCGAACGCCACTTTCCATTTGTACATCATCCTCGGCCAAGCATTACATGCAGAAGCATCATTAACTCGTTTTGGATAGAACTTGTAATTGATTTCTAATTAACTTCAAATACAACTTAGTTTTACTTCGTTAGCTTTCACGAGAGTTCCGTTTGTTTGAAGCCGAATTGAGTAAAAAAGCTTTTATTCGATTTTGTAGTTTTCTGTTATCTGGATGATTTATTTGATGTTAAAACATAATGATTTACGAGGTTCATAATATGTCAGTTACCTACCTCATTTTAGTACGCAAACGATGGCCATACGTAGATCTTTGTCAGTCATTACGGTTAATCAGAATTTGACAACCAATCTTACCAAAAGGTATATCCAGTCTGCAGTTTCGACATATGTAGAGCTACATATGTCTAAACTGCAGCCCCGGTAAATGGGTTGTGTAGAAAAGATAGGCTGTCGCTCCATATAAAAACTATAGAGCCCAGACTTTGTGTTAAATAAGCCACATTTTTACAGCCATAACCCATATTTCAGAGCCCAGTGCCAATAAAACAGTAGTGTTTGTTAAAAACATAGTTCTTTTTAACATCGTTTTAAACTGGAACGTAGCCAAAATTGACGTTTTATTATGACCAGCAATGTGTCATGTTATCAAGCGGCCCGCAAGTTATGACGGCCGGGTGCGATCTCGGATAGCACTTTGAAACCCTTCCTAAACTTTTGTTTTAAATGTTAAGTTTGCTTTACGTAATTTCTGGGTTATGTTATAATTGAATAGTTTACTTTTATAGGTTACTTATATTTGCGTAAAGATATTATTATGAGGTTTAAATTTTACAGTTGAAATATTTTTTTCTTTACTTATTTAGTAATACCGTTTCCATCATTTGCCTAGCCTTTTCCCAACGATGTTGGGGTCGTCTTCCAGTCTAACTGGGTGCAGCTGAATACCAGTATTTTACATGGAGTGACTGCCTATCTGACCTCCAGAACCCAGTTACTGGGTAATACAATATCCCTTAGTAAGACTGGTTGACAGTCTTTCGGGCTTCTGACTACCCGTAACGACTGTCAAAGATCTACAAATGGCATCCGGAACCAACGGTTTAACGTGCTTTCCGAGGCACGGAGGGGTCTCGAAATGCAATGGATGGTGACCCATCCACGGACCGACCTCGGCATGCGTAGCTTAACTTTCGATCGACGAAATAAGAAAATCCTACTGGTAAAAGGGTGGTCTAACCCAGGACAACGCTCAATACTTAGTCGCACGAGCAACCAATACCTATACCAACGCGGTAATTTAAAACTCAAACTCAAAGCATTTTTGAATTGTCAAAGAGTCGGTCAGTTAGTCAGAAAGTTGAAGCTAGTTGCCCATTCCAAAACGTAGATCTGTATGGAGAAGAACGGGCAAAAAACTCCAAGGACATTCTTTTAAATATGGATATAGATATAACAAAATCCTGGGTACAGTATTCTTGATGAGAAGAAAACAATGTAAAACAAAAAATAATTAAAAACAATTCAAATTTGATAAAATATAAGCTCTGGCAAATAAGAGATGACCAACTGACGGCGCCATTCACGAACATGACACGTGGATCAGCACCATCACCATCCAGCTCAACCATTTGTCGGGAACCGAATGATCCAACACCACGCGCCAACATCAGCGAGACATTTAAGCCTTACCCAATAAAAGTACCATCAAAGACTTCTGTCTTCATTAAATTCCAATTGCAACTAAAGTGCGATTGAGGTTAACCGATAGAAAAATCTTAATTATATCCCGTGTTTAACGATCCATTAACTTTAACTCGCTCATGTAAACGGGAAGCCGACAGCTACTGTCCCCCACGTACCTTAGGGCTGCCCCCCAACTTAACGAAGTGATTTTATTGACCGTGGAGATGCAAATGTCCATGCGAATCTCGTAGGCGAGAAGCGAGAAAGTCCATGCTAGTTTTGGTAGTCGTAGGCGACGTTAGACGATATACGATATAGAGATAGACGTTTATCATAAGTATGACATACGGTACGAGATGGGAATGGCTATATTGCTCTAATATATAGGTATGTTCTCGAACTGTGATTTGACGTTACGATATATGATTATTATTTGGAAGTCGTCAATTTTAATGGCGAGGCGATTCTCGCGGCTACTGACTTTTTTAGGGTTCCGTACGCAAAAGGTGCCAATCGGAACCCTATTAATAAGCCTACGGTGTCAGTCTGTCTGTAAGGGGGCTGTATGTCATGAAAATAATTAATGATGATGATGTAAGCAGAAAGTTTTCACAGATTGGGTATTTTTTATGCCGCTGTAACAACAATTAATAAAAATAAAATAAAGTAAAAATTAAAGGGTACTCCATACAAGAAAGGTGTTTTTGTCAGCGTTTTTTTTACTAAAGTATTTAAAAAAAATAGTAGTGAGTGTTAAATATTGTATGGTAGTACGGAACCCTTTGTATGCGAGTGCGACTCGCAATTGGCACTTTTTTTATACTTTCAACCATTATAATGAGTTTGGCCTGAATACAGACACTATGCAGATTTTATACCTATTTCAAGCGTTCATGTGCGTTATTTTTTTGCTAAATATTGTACCGTGGTACAGAACCCTTCGTCTGCGATTCCGACTCGCCCCTGGCCGATATTTTATCTCGTCACCAATCACCTATTCGAGGCGGTAAACTCTCCTTCACGTATTTACACATTACTCTCCCGATTTCATGGAAAACACATAAAACAACCGCCAAAGTAATGATTTCGCACAACTCGTCTCGAAGGGAATAAAATGCAAGTAATGATGTTGTTTGGAGATTGAAACAAATTGATAGTCGGTGCCATAAGAGCTTCGGCAATAAATCTCGGAACTGTTAACCCACTGCTTACGGGTTAACTTGGCTTTGAACCAACCGCCTTGGATGATGCATACAACTGATTTGTCATTCTGGCGAAATATGTCGAAAACCCTTTCGCAATGTTGTCAACCGATTCTTTTGAAATAGAAAGTTAGGGTACCTTATCATTGCGGGAAAATCCGAAAGGGATACCGGGACCTTGGCAATAGGCGAAGGACTTGGCATACGGGTGGGTTTTAGTCACTAAAAGTCTGACATGCCCACTCCGCCCAGAGCGGGAAAAGTCATTTGATTATTTCCAACCATAAAAAAAAGGTAAGTGTATGGGGTCGGATTCCAGACTAACCTGGCACCACTCTGACTGGCTGTCATTCATGGATCTTTGACCGTCGTTACGGGTCGTCAGAAGCCCGAAAGTCTGACAACCAGTCTAACCAAGGGGTATCGTATTACCCAGTGGGTACTGGGTTGTGGAGGTCAGATAGGCAGTCGCTCCATGTAAAATACTGGTAGTCAGCTGCATCCGGTTAGACTGGAAGCCGACCCCAAGATAGTTGGGAAAAGGCTAGGCAGATTGATTGAACGATAAAATATAATAGGTGAAGAATTATGAAGCCAGAAATATATGTATTAAATAATGGAATGTTTTGTTCATTTCACTGCAGTTATTTGATGAAGCAACCACAATATAGTAAACAATAGAGATGATAGGTAATGTTATTTACACTGTGACCATGTTTAACTTCAGACCCCTCGCGACCACGTGTCTCGAGTGCCACTCGAAATATCTATGAAATGTCATTGGACAGAAGTGGAAATTACTACCATATTTTAGGGGCCCGTAGTCAAGTATACGCCCATGGTCACGTTTATTCCCAGCTGTCATTCGTAGATCTTTGACAGTCGTTACAGTTAGTCTGACAACCAGTCTTACTTGGTAAGACTGGTTATTAAACTAACTGTAACGGTACGGTACGATACTAGTATCATGTTACCCAGTAACTGGGTTGTGGAGGTAAGATAGACAGTCGCTCCAAGTAAAATACTGCAAACTGCATCTGGTTAGAGTGCAAGCCCTTCCTAACAGTTGGAAAAGGCTAGACAGATCATGAGTCACGTTTACGAAAGCGTACATTAACGGAACTT
The DNA here is from genome assembly GCA_948473465.1 of Lithophane ornitopus. Taxonomy (NCBI): domain Eukaryota; kingdom Metazoa; phylum Arthropoda; class Insecta; order Lepidoptera; family Noctuidae; genus Lithophane; species Lithophane ornitopus. The sequence goes on from OX419633.1 coordinate 9,971,550, forward strand.
AAAACTTCATTTAGGTAAATGTATGTCTCTGTAGTCTGTTCTTACAGCTTTTTTGTTAAGTTCAATAATGTTTTTAAAGTTATTAAGAAGTTGACTTAATTTAATTCAAAACAAAATGAGTCTAGAAACTCGTACTATGAAGACTTATTTTTAAGAAGTTTGTCTTAAAATAAAACGACTCGTCTCGTCTTAAAACTTGAATGAAACGTTTTTACGTAGCATCATTTTAAAATGTTTCAATAAATGTGATTATTTAGTAAAGTCTAACTTCTACCCGCGACTTCATTTGATCGGAAGTCGTAAGACAGAACAATATACTAAAATAACAGCCAAATCTTTGTAAAAGTTCCCTGAATAGAATTGTTGGTCTCAGCAGCCAAAATATGAAGAAATTCATTTATTAAATGAGAGATTTTTATGTTGTTTTTATTAAATACTAGCCCCGCGATTTCGTTTATGTGTTTCTTTTTTTAACATATACTTAATAATCCTATGACATTCGTAAATACTTTAGGTAGTAATTCCAATGATTACCCCCCACGTACAACTCAAAACCCTATTATAATATTATTATTAGTATGGATATAATTTTCCCCGCTACGGAACCACACTTTATTGATGGTGCGAGCGTGCTCCACGCACTTATCAGGCATATTTCATATTTATATAACCAACGACCATGTCCCAACATGTTATATAATACCAGATGCTGTTGAGATAAGTATACGCATTAATTCGTTAGATGATCAATTTTCCGGAACGTTAAAGTTGTGAAAAATAACATAACTATGAGAGATAAAGTTATGTTGTTTATCTTAAATGTGGGTAGTATTGAATTGATTGACCATCTTATTTCGTGTTTCCGTGTTAACAAGTTTATCTTAGCTTCCAATTTCCACCCAAAAGTTGTGTCGGAAATTACTTTGTACCGAAGCCCCGCCATATTTTATTTTTTATTTTTTGTAGGTATATTATAGAAGAGGTATGAGAAACAGGGTGTAACAAAGTTCACTCATTCTTTATAGAAAGGGAGGATTCTCCGACCGGACGAGTGTTCTGTCTGGTGGGCTACCGACGATTGATGTCAGGATGATGAGTTTCTTGCCAGGATTGGGGGGGACTTTCCCCCCCAGGGATACCGGGACTTTGGCAATAGGCAACTGAAGGAACACGGGTGGGTTCTAGTCAGTAAAAGTCTGACACGCCCTTCCGCTCCGCCCAGAGCGGGAGAAGTCATTTGATGATTTCAAAAATAAAAAATATGATGCGTTTGCGATGATTTTGCGTGACGCGTAGTTCGCCTGTGGCGATGTAGATGCCGCCACAGCTCTATTCCCTAGAGTCCTAGACAGATAGTGATTTCATAACCTGGACACTTTTCCCACTGACAGCGATGCGGAAGAATTTTTTGACGCCCTATGAGCCCTTCGTTTATACATCATTTTTCCCTTTGTAAATATTGCTAGACTTAGATTGTATATTTTATTTAAAACTTATATGTAGAATGTAATTTTTCTTAAAAAATAAAAACAATATTAGTTGTCTAGACGAGGTAAATGTTATAACCTCTGTTGTTGACATTGTTACACATTAACCTTACATAATCCCAAACAAAAACCAAGTAATCTATACCTTGCGCCAGATAATCGTGGAATAAATGTCATTAACCCCAGTTGTATCGAAACTTAGTTACTAACAAAAAAAACATACCACATGCCGCGAAGTACGCCTCGTAACGCGATACGTTTGATTTGATCGTGTTAGCGACACTACCATAACATTTTTTCGTATCGTTTTCAATTATTGGAATACATTGGTAAAAGGGGTCAACGACTTTTATTCCACGTTTATCTGGCGTAAGCTATAGTTAACTTTTTACCCGACTACGGCGAAGAAAAAGGGAGGGTTATGATTTTGACCGGTATGTATGTATGTATTTATGTATGTTCATCTGTTCCCTCCTATCTTCTAAACAAATCATCACAATTTGACAAATGACATATCGTTGGAAGCGTTTTGATCGCCCGCTGGTTATAGGCTATGTGAAATCACATTAAATTAAAAATGGCGCCCTCTAAAAGACATAAAGTAAGGAACTAAAAAAAAACTTAATGAGCACATTTCAAAAATATATGTATTATAATCCCAAAAGAATATAAAAAAAATTAAAGTAATAAAAACTAAAACCCAACTACGACTAAAAAGGTATAAACAAGACACCGCAGACAGACAAATTAAAAATCCGGAGTCACACGTAATCTGTTCGATTTATGCCCTAACAAGTGTGACTCCGGATTTTTAATTTGTCTGTCTGCGGTGTCTTGTTTATACCTTTTTAGTCGTAGTTGGGTTTTAGTTTTTATTACTTGTTTTTTTTTTTTTTATCTTGTCTTTTCATCCTGGATCGCAAACGACGTCGGGGGCAATAGCTAGTAATAAATAAGTAAAGGTCACCACTCATCAGGTGGTCTCCATCAGTTTTCTAACAATATCTAATGAGGTACCTAACAGTACATTAATTGCCATGTAATTACCTACTTACAATGTAACAAAATATTTTATTACTACATTAACGACAGATACTTTCTTATGGACCATCAAATGTTCACATACCTATCAAAGTTTTATTAGTGACTAGTATTTTGCCCGCGAGTTCGTCTGAGTTAATTCCGAATTTCCTATAAACTTGGACACGTATTTTTTCTTTTCTTATGTAATCAAGAGATTACGGCGATACATTGGGTTGAAATGTGCCATGACGTCACGAGTAAGTGTGTAGATTTTTATACTGAGTTGTGACGTAGCGAACCCCCACTCCCCACATTTATTGGGTTTTTATCTATTTATTTTTTTATTAATATCAAAAACAAAAAATACTTGTCTAATATTTAATAATGACGGACCAAACAGAATTTTTTTTTTTTACCCAGGCATAGTCCCTGTTAATTTATGTATTTATTTAAACTTTTCGTACAAAAAAAAAAAAAAAAGGTACAAAGGCGGACTTAATGCCTTAGGCATTCTCTACCACGGGCTTGCGGACGGCGAGCAATGGGTAGCTCGCCGTCCGATAAGGACCAGGCCCGGGTCGATGGCGCGTCGTGTTCCACGCGCGCCTCAAAGAGATGTCAGCACCCTGACGGGGTCCGTTCGGACCGATGCCTGCAGGGTTGCGGAATAGTCCGAAAGGGATACCGGGACCCTGGCAACAGGCAACCGAAGGAACACGAGTGGGTTTTAGTCAGTATGAGTCTGACACGCCCTTCCGCTCCGCCCAGAGCGGGAGAAGTCATATGATGATTTCCCAACCAAAAAAAAAAAAAAAAAAAGTCATTCTCTACCAGTCAACCAAGGGTGGTGAAGAGATTCGATGGCGGGTGCTCTGATTGAGAGGAACAAACAGAAAAAAAAAAATAAGGAAAAAAAAATATATCATAATGCATTATAGATAAAGCAGTTTTTACAGTACATAAATACGCAATCAACTTATGATACATAATTACTTACATACCTACTTATTTACTATAATATATACCTACCTATAATATATATATATATATACTTAATATAGAAATTCAAGGCAGAGAGGTGTATATGACTCTACTCTATTTATTTTGAAAAAATCTCATCAATAAATCAATCATAATCATTACACCTAATATGAATCTCATCCAAAATTTGTTCAGCTGTTTGCGCGTAAAAACGTAACAGACAGACAAATATTCTTCCGTATTTATAAAGATTAGTAAAGATACAGCTATGATCGTAACACAAGGGCCAGTGTCAAGCCTCTTGGGTCTAAGCACACAAGTTAAAGTTACTTTCACTTAAAGTGGATGATAAATCTCCAAGTTATTGTTGTGAGAATATGTTGCTACTGCGCGCTTTCAAGTTATTGTGTCGAGTGACAGTATTTCTTAGATAATGCTTTTAAAGTACTTTCGATTTTGTTGTTGAATTGATTGCTTTGATAACAGATAGGGACGTGGAATTTTTATTAGCTTCTGGTGTTATCAAATAAAAGTTATTTTTTTCATTCAACGTTGGAATTTTATCGAAATTTGGTAACTATTTGTTATTTACACACGGGAAATATTGATTGATTAAAAAACTTAATGATCAGAAGATCCACTGTACACAAAGTGGACACAATAGTTATATAATTAACCTGAACCATGTGTGGTTTATGGGACAGAGAAAGTAAAAGTATTTCAAAGAAGAATCTAAAAAGGCCATAGCCTTTTTTTCTACAAACTTTTTGGTCTTCTAATGACGATTGCCTTTTTTAATAAATAGGCTTCTTTTTAACGAGTCATGCCATTCTAATACCAAAAACTTTAACTATAACCAAAAATTACATACGAAGCATTTTTACTGACTGTACCTTATATCTTCAAACTTGTTTTGGTATTCGTTAAAACAATGGTATCCGTTCGGAATAGAAAATAAATATGAGTTCCAACAAATACCAGTGGTATTAGTTTTTGGTATTAGAATGGAATAACTCTTTTTAACTTTCTGGTGTTTTGGATCGTTACTAACACGTTGCCGTCTTTGAAAGATAAAATCAGAAATTAAATTATCCGGAGTTACTGACGAAGTTTGCAGAAGGCAAGGTGAAGTGGCAGTGGGCTGGCCATGTTTGTCGAATGACCTATGGCCAGTGGAGCAGATGAGTCTTGGAGTGACGACCACGTATCGACAAGCGTAGTGTGGGACGCCCCCCAGCTAGATTGACCGCCGACCTTAAATAGTTGGCTGGAACAGACTGGATGCGGATTGTGGAAGGCGGAGGAGAGAGTGTTGTGGTGCAGCCTGGGAGACGCTTATGTCCAGTAGTGGACTGCGATAGGCTGAATCGATTGATTAACGTTAACTTCAAACATAAACTGATTAGCGTATTCAGTCATTGGAACCATTCTGTATTTAACATGAGATTAATTTCAAGTCAATGAGTATTAAAGAGGATCGATTCCGTTAATTGGTTGGGATTAACACTTAAGAGCTTATCAACTCAAGTGAACACAGATGTTTAGATTGTAGAGTATCTTAGATTACCTACTATGGGTTTAATTAACCGTTATTCCTTCGGCCATTTTGTTCAAGGCCTCAACTAAACGCAAAATATTCTTGCCTAATAAATCATATTTTGCCTTTATATCAATTATTAAGGGAAAAAAATTACGTGATCCTATAAAAGATTATTGACCCTCTAATTATGAACACCTTTTAAAATTAATGAACCTCTAAAAACGTTTTGGGATTCTAATAATGATCACATTTTAAATAAATAAGTAACTAATTAAGCTAGGGAACCCCGACCAAATAGGTTAGGTTAGATTAGAACTTTGAATAACCACTCTGGTTTACTTGGCTATTTTAAGTATTTTTAGGTCCCCAAAATAGGAATAAATAGAGGTTCACAAAAAGAGGCCCAATCATAATAATATTAATGTTCAATAATACTTTTAGGAGTGCAATGTGAATTATTTGAGGTTGGAGGAGCTCGTGGCTAAGTTATAACAGCCGCACGGGTCGATCCATCAGGTTAAGCTCCGCTTGCCGGGGTTTATCCGTAGATGGGTGACCATATTTACATACCGAGACTCCTCTGTGCCTCGGAAAGCACGTTAAGCCGTTGGTCCCGGATTTCATTCGTGGATCTTTAAGAGGCGTTATGGGTCGTCAGAAGCCCGAAAGTCTGACAACCAGTCTTACCAAGGGGTATCGTATATACTTACTGGGTTGTGGAGGTCAGATAGGCAGTCGCTCCATGTAAAATACTGGTATTCAGCTGCATCCCTTTAGACTGGAAGCTGACCATAACATAGTTGGGACAAAGCTAGGCAGATTGAATGGGAATTATTTGAGGTTCGATTACATACATACCTTTATTATCACTTAACCTGTAAAGTTCTTGTTGACCACATACGTGTATTCCCGTTCGTCCCACTGGCGTCGACCCACTGGTGGGACGAACGGGAATTTAATAAATTATATTAAATTTATTCCGTCTCGTCCCACTGAGAAACTCAGTGGGACGAACGGGAATGATTTAGTAATTTTATTTTTAATTCCCATTGGTCCCACTGAATAATGTGAGTCTGGTTGTTGTTCAGTTATACACTTATTTATCCTAACTAATACTATAAATGCGAAAGTGAGTTTGTTTGTCAATACATTATTGATCGAAGAAAGAACATTTATTTTATTTTTCATGTGTATTATTTAGGTAGTCACACCCACTAGCCAAATATAAACTAAAGCTGTATTGAACTGTCGGCCGCACCTTACATTTAGATATGGTTACGCCCTTTGTCGGCAGTTTTTGAGTAATAACCAACACTGTTAACCGTCAACTTACATATTAATTATGGAAGTTAAGAATAATGGGTTTGTGTTTATATGAAAATCAGATGTAATCCTTATATGGAAACTTTTTAGCAACAATAGGTTTCCATTTAGGGTTGATTTTAGGGTTACAACAGAAAGAATCAAAACAATTAATAGTAAAAATACTAAAATCGTGAGGTTTTAGTCAGACAGAACCCTCCGTCTGCTCCGCGAGTTTACAAATACTTCTTCATCCCAAATTCCAATTTTCGTGCCTTCATCCAAATCCGTACAGCCGTTTTAGCGAGGAAGCGTAACAGACAAACTAACTCACTATTGCATTTGTAATATTAGTTAGGATTTATGTCTCCACTTTGCATAGCGATCGCATTGCATTTCCTAAGAACGCCTTTGTACCGGAATCTCTATTGAACTATCACATAAACGTGTTATGTGAAAACTGGACGGCAACACGCCCTTCTACAGGTTAACTATTTGTGACATAGCCGAGACAGTTATCGACTCAATTTATTAAACGGTTTGTTTATTAATTGCCTTGAACATCTGCATTAACTTTCTACAAAATCTACTGAATTTATTACAATATTATTAAAGAAATAATGTCATAAATCTTTTAGTAATGTTAATGTGTTTTGATAAATTTTAAGAAAAGGCAGAGATAATATACTAGAGCAGTCTAGAGCCTATATTTTGCTATTACAATACATTATTTTGCTAAATAACATTAATTTATTACAAAGACAATATTTGGCTAAATAACGTAATTTCATTTTCTTTTGACTAGTCATTATAACCGTAACGCGATTTTTCCTCTTGAATTAAATTAGTTTAGGCTGAATTTCTAAATATTAATTTACCAACTGTAGGTAAGTAGACAAAGAAGTATTATCGTCAAGCCGATTTTCCCATTAAATTAATTTACACTGAAACTGTAATATATATACAGGGTGCTAGGGTAGACACCGTTATCCTTGAAACTAGTGGTTTGGTGTCATCTATAATATACTTTTTCTATGGGACGAATTTAGAAATCGCAAAAAAAAATTCAGCTGTTCCATACATTTTGTCGATTTAAGTGAACACAAATCTATGGAACAGCAGATTTTTTTTTCGCTATTTCAAACTTGGTCCCATCGAAAAAGTATATTGTAGATGACACCAAACCACTAGTTTCAAGGATAACGGTGTCTACCCTAACACCCTGTATATCGACGTAATATATACTTTACCAATTATAATGTAATATATATTTTACCAAATTACAGTATGATAAATTCCAAGTAATTGGGTGGAAAGACTATCCTAACTAAAGTGACTTTGTTTGTTTGTTACGCTTTCACGCTAAAACGGCTGACAGGATTTTTGACACATGGGTAGACCATGATCTGGAATAGGACATAGGATACTTGTTATCCCGATAATCCCACGGGATCGTGACTTACGCGGGTGAAACCGCGGGGCACAGCTAGTTTCCAATAAAATTAATTGACATTTATTTTCTAGCGTACAATTCAATTACCTTTTTGCGTCTTCAGAATCAAATCATGGAATCTTATGAGCCGCACCAATTAATTCATAATCTATGTACATGCTACGTAATTAAAAATAGGATATTTTCATAAAGGAACTGCCTCGTTGTTGCGCAAGCGCTACTAGGGTTTGATCCCCAGGTCGGGCAAAGTAGCCCGTCGTCCAGGCCCGGGCCGACGGCGCGTCGTGTTCCACGCGCGCCTCAAAGAGATGTCAGGACATTTGACGGGGTCCGCTAGGAACGATGCCTGCCAGGGTTGCAGGAAAGTCCGAAAGGGATACCAAGACCCTTGGCAACAGGCAACTGAAGATACACGGGTGGGTTTTAGTCAGTAAAAGTCTGACAAGCCCTTCCGCTCCGCCCAGAGCGGGAGAAGTCATTATCATTGAAGATTTCAAACCTACAAAAAAAAAGGTCGAGCAACGTGTTATTGGGTTTTTCTATCTGGAATTTCTCAGTAGCAACCCGGAGTATGGATTTATGCCCGGTTGATGGCAATAGGCTCGCTCCCTATTACATGGGACTTAAAAACATAACTGGCGAAATGTGGGTGTACCTACTACAAAACCTGCCCAAACCTTCGGGGAAACAAGGTAAGATATTATATTATGTATGTTAACTATTTTATAAAGGGTATCAAAATATCTTTGGCTTCGCTAATGGTATATTTTTTCACTTATTCTTCCCTTTATTTTCTTTTTTTTTTGTACCTGGGAACTTTCTGGGTTCGGAGATATTGAAGCTCAACTTTTCTATTGTATTTTTTCGTAGACACGTTTTGAATGTTTTAATTTAACTTTAATTACCTCCACGATCCCTGTACCGTGGCATGCACCTTAAAGCACAATGTTTTACGTACGTTACGTTGAGCATTACCTACCATCATCATCTGCCTAGCCTTTTCCCAACTATGTTGGGGTCGGCTTCCAGTCTAACCGGATGCAGCTGAATACCAGTATTTCACATGGAGCGACTGCCTATCTGACCTCCACAACCCAGTAACTGGGTAATACGATACCCCTTGGTAGAACTGGTTGTCAGACTTTCGGGCTTCTGACGACCCGTAATGACTGTCAAAGATCCACAAATGACAGCCGGGACCAACGGCTTAACGTGCTTTCCAAGGCACGGAGGAGTCCCGGTATGTAAAGATGGTCACCCATCCACGGACCAACCCCGGTAAGCGTAGCTTAACCTGATGGTTTGACCCGTGCGGCTGTTATTACGTAGCCACGAGCTTGAGCACGAGCACTACCTACCGTAAACACTAAACAGCGAACTTTCACACCAAAACTAAAAAGTCGATATTTTCTAGCAATTTGTACAAAGTTTTTTATAGTTTGATGTACAGAATGCGAATCTTTTTAAGTTAATGAGTTACTTTCAACGAAAGTTAATTATTATTTAATCTTGAAAACGCCGTATAGAGCTTTGTTGTTTCATTTCGAAACTCCTATTACCTACATACCTACTAAATATACTTAGCTTAAAATCTTCATCATCATTTTATATAAAGGACTAGTTTATAAGTAAAGTTGTTCAATTATTAAGGCTAAGAATCTCTTCATAATAAAGGTAGGTACCCACTACACGTAATATTGTAATTATGCCCTTATGTAGCCAATGACATGTGAAGTAATATTATGCCATTTTCTATTTATTGTGATTCAAATTATTTGGCATTAATTTGTAAAATGGGATTATAATGATATTTCTAATTTTATTTTAAAATGATATTAATTGAATATGATTTTCATGTGACGGCAAAACATAGAGAACTAACTTTATGACACCACCTACGTACAAATTTACCCAAGTTTGCAAAGGAATATTTTTTTATTTATTTTTTAGCTTGCGTAGCAGAGTTGTCTATCCCTAAGTTGGAGATGAAGGTGGTGGTGGGTAACAGCCCGTATTCTGGATTTATGCCTGGTTGATAACAATAGGCCTCCTACTCTATCTGACCTCCACAAACTCGTCACCCGTTGGTAAGGCTGGTTGTCAGATTTTCGGGCTTCTGATGAAGTTCTGACTACGTATAGGTAACGACTGATAGATCTACGAGTGAAACTACCTTTTGGAAGAGGCAACTAGAACCAATTCTTTTTTTTGTAAATCTTGGCGTTGAAAAGTGCCCTATTTGAAATAAATTATTTGACACATATAGAAACATAAAGAAAGAAAGAAAATTATTTTATTTGGGACCCGCTCAGGAAATACAAAGGAACATTTAAAAACAACATGTTTTTTTTCGAATTGACAAAAAATATTACGTGTGCGTGGCCAAAAAGGCTGCTATCCTGAGATAACAGCCTTTTTGCCCTCGCACACGTAATTTTTTTACAAAACAAATACCGCAGATAATGATAGCTGTGTATGATAAAAAGCACCACCATTAGGTAAGTACTATCCCATCGGTCAATTTGCTTTAATAGAGATTGATGTTATCGGATCATCCCAAGAAATGAGAGATTCAGGGCATCTGGATATCTTAATTGAACGCAATTGTTCCTGGTTAATGTACCGATACTTGTACAACGACGAGCATATAATACCATATACCTACTTACGCATGTAAAATTGTTTTACTCCCGAAATAACGATTGCAACTTGGAGAAAAAAACTATTTCATAGTACTATGGTTTCCAAAACACTATGTTCGTAACACCATAAAATTACTATGAATATTTTTCGAGACGATAGACTTACCAAGGGGTATCGTATTACCCAGTTACTGGGTTGTGGAGGTCAGATAGGCAGTCGTTCCATGTCAAATACTGGTATTCAGCTGCATCCGGTTAGACTGGAAGCCGACCCACTCATAGTTGGGAAAAGTCTTCGAGACAATCGCATTAAGACTCCAGCAGACATGCGCGACGCGCCTCTAATAGACCAATTTCTTTGAAAACTTCATTGGTAGTTCCATGATAGTTCTAATAGTATCACGTCACACTGTCGCTACGCGCCTGTCAACGGGAACCTTTAGAATCATGCGTAATTGTAGGTTTTATGCTCCTGACTGTACCTACCTACGATGCCAACGCATATACATAACGTGTAGCTATGAACCTTTCCACTAAGTTACTTGATTGATCATTAAAACTTGCGTTTTCTTTAGTCATTGTGACTATTATTAGTAGAGACTTTGTTTATAACGAAAAGTAAACAAGCAACAAGAAACTAAACCAACGTTATTAGTAAAACGTTTGATAAGCAGACAATTACACAATTTGAGTGCAAAGGTACAGCAGATTGTCTCACTCCTGGAACCCGAGGTGTAGTCAAAAGTCCAAAAGTCTGACAACCAGTCTTACCAAGGGGTATCGTGTATCCCAGTAACTGGGTCGTGAAGGTCAGGTAGGCAGTCGCTTCATGTTAAATACTAGTATTCAGCTCCATACAGTAAGACTGGAAGCCGATCCCAACATCCCATTTCCATGGGAAAAGACTAGGTAGATTGAATGTCCAGCTAAATGCGTACAGCTAAAGAGTGGAGCTTCTTGCAGGAGGCTGGAAAAATAAAGTCTGGTTGCCTAGCCTTTACCCAACTATGTTGGGGTCAGCTTCCAGTCCAACCGGATGCAGCTGAATACCAGTATTTTTACATGGAGCGACTGCCTTTCTGACCTCCACAACCCAGTAACTGGGTAATACGATACCCCTTGGTTAGACTGGTTGTCAGACTTTCGGGCTTCTGACGACTTGTAACGACTGTCAAAGATCCACAAATGACAGCCGGGACCAACGGCTTAACGTGCTTTCCGAGGCACGGAGGAGTCTCGATATGTGAAAAAGGTCACCCATCCACGGACCCCGGCAAGCGTAGCTTAACCTGATGGATCGACCCGAGCGGTTGTTATTACTTAGCCACGAACTCCTCCCTCCCTCCTGGAAAAATAAAGTAGCAACATCAAATTAAACCAATGTCATAAAATAAAAACTAAAACCCAACTACGACTAAAAAGGTATAAACAAGACACCACAGAAAGACAAATTAAAAATCCGGAGTCACACGTGTTAGGGCATAAATCGAACAGATTACGTATGACTCCGGATTTTTAATTTGTCTGTCTGTGGTGTCTTGTTTATACCATTTTAGTCGTAGTTGGGTTTTAGTTTTTATTTTATGACATTGGTTTAATTTGATGTTGCTACTTTTTTTTTCAAGTTCCTGTCTTTAAGTCTTCTAGAGGGCGCCATTTTTAATTTAATGTGACGTCACATGGCCTATAACCAGCGGACGATCAAGAGGCTTCCAACGATACCTCACTTGTCAAATTGTGATGAGTGGTTTAGAAGATATGAGGGAACAGATGAACTTACATACATACATACCGGTCAAAATCATAACCCTCCTTTTTGCTTCGCCGTAGTCGGGTAAAAAATGTTTGTCAAGCGGAAAATTACATTGTATGAGAACAAGAACAAAGGTATAGATATACAGAGTGTAAGGGTAAACACCGTTGCCAATCAAACCATGGGTTGATAGTTGAATTAAATATAAAAATAAATGACCGAGTAACAACAAAAAAAACGTTATTTTAATTAAAAGATTTTAAAAAGTTTCTATCCAACACCGTGCCCGCGTAGAGGATTGCATCTCTCCTAAAAGCGCGGGTAAAAGACAATTTTGCTTTGGTAATGTAAAAACTTTTTGGTTAACAAGGGGTTGGTTAATGATGGTGTAGGCCAAAAATAACCTGCATGTTTTTCCCTTGATTACATCAAACAAGTCAAACAAGCAATTAAAGTGCTCAAGGGGAAACGGAGTGTGTAGTCCAAAAGAAAATTAAACTAAAAAGTGAACGATAAAAACTTATCACAACGAAAAAAAAAAACAACCGACTTCCAAAAAACACTACAAAGTGAAAAATAACTTTAATTTCGGAAATCGATATCTTTGGTTTTGAATTTACGTTTTTTGCCACCGACTTCCGAAATGAACGTTTGTTTTCTTTTTGTAAAAAGTTAAATTGTTCACTTTCTAGTTTATTGTACTTATGCACCTTTAAAAAGTTTATTTATATTAAAATAATTAATTTAAAAAATTGAGATCCTCACAACAAGCCCTTCTAATTGTTAAGACACACGGTACAGTTAGCAACTTTTTTTTCCAATTTGCCCCCGAAAAGTGACCCGATATTCAAAATACATTTATTTACGTTACACGTCCGTGTTTGTGTGTAAAATTGGTCTAGTAGATTCAAGCAAATTGTCTGTGACAGACGGACAGACGGACGGCCAGCCAGCTAACCAGACAGACAGACACACGAGTGATCCTATAAGGGTTCCGTTTTTTCATTCGGACGTACGGAACCCTAAAAAAAACGCAGCAACCAATTTACGAGAAAAACTAGTCATTTTCCATCATTCGACACTTTAATTTAATTAGATAAACATTATAAGCTTCGTAAAGAAACGACCAAGAGCGAGCACCTAATGGAATTAAAGTATAATATGAATTAATTTAATGAAATTGGTCGGCCAGTGCGGCGGCCAGTCCAGTTTTGAAGTAAAGGAAGCATTTCATCTAATGTATTAGAATGTTCACGTAATTAAATTAAAAACTAACAAGGTATGACAGGGATTAGGAGCGATTGTGGGAACCATTTGGGGGAGCTATTAATCTTGTGTAGTACCTACATTATTGTCTGCTTTTAGTAGTAATAGTCCCTTTGTTTGACTATTGAGTTGATAATTGGTAAGTATAGCTCATCTCGTAGGGGAAACTAGGTACCTATATTCATTGTTGAGTTCTGATTTGAAGGGTAGTAGTTTGTCGGTGATAAAGGTATATGAAAGCTTTTAAACTCAGTTTTACAGGTGTCGAGGCAACGAGCAGACTGTAAGCTTCATACTAACGGCTCGCGCGGGAACACTACTACACGCACAGAAATGTGTGCGTGGCCTGTCACGGACGAGGCGCGCTGGGGGTGCACCGGCGCCCGCTAAAAGATAAACCGGTTTGGGCCAGCACAGTAAAAAGATAAAGCGCAGGGGTATGCCGTGTGCTAGCGGCAGCGATACATACGACGACGCGGAAGTTTAGTTTTTTATTTAAAAAATGCCAAATTGCTGTACTGTGTGTATTTTATTTATATCCAAAGGATCCTGTCCTTTGTACCTATACTACACATAAACCTTACACATTTTTAATGCTTATTATAGAATTACGAGTTAGGTAATATCCAAAATAACTAGGATGGCGATAAGGTTTTCCCATAAGAATTATTAAATATTATTCTTATGGTATAGGTACCGCCTGTATTGGCGTATTATTGTTCGTCTCCTATTTTTTTCGAATTTTTGTTTTAGTGGGTATTGTAACGAAATAAAACATGTTGCTTCGTTATATACGTATAATTTCGCTTATACAAAAACACTGCCGAAAATATAAAAACGGGACGTTAAAAATACAAAATATTACAAATCAAGTCGCGGCTAAAGAAACTTTTATGTTATTACTATTATTTATATTTAGGTCAAATTTACGGCCGGATTAGTATAGGAAAACTTTCTGAGTAATCTCAGGTGAATTTAGTAACGCGTCGGAGTTCGGTGTGTATTAGCAATTGCAAACGCTTATAATCCGTACCCGTACGTACGTTATAATCGCGTAAACGCAACGCACCGAATAAGGACCGCAACCAAATGTTAGCCTAACACCAACGCAATTTATTTTTATTTACAAGATCATTTGCGTGTAAAAAAAAAAACCTAAATCGATTAGCCGAATTCTTATGATCTTCAATAGGGAAAATTCCGGAGGCACGACGCTTCGCAATGAAGTAATTAAAGTTAAGTTATAAACTGAGGGTAAGTCGGTCAAACGCTGGGCCGCCAGGTACGTGGGCAGGCGGGGACGGTACGTGGCACGACGCTCTGCGCACTGAACTGCCGGAGCGCCTGGTCCAAGCCCGCAGACGAACCACAGGATCAGGCGGATTCCCAATGCCCTGCCGGTAAAAGCCAAAATAGGGCTTTTCTCTGGTTCTTAACAAACCATAAAACTCAGAAAATATTCACGAAACTGCACTGCTGATAATTTACTATTATTTCCACCACATAGTTCACCAAGAAATTATTAAAAAAATACAGAGATGTTTATCACCAAGAAATGGAACCGCGACTCACGTCCGCCTAAAATAATTGCTCATCTGTTTTTCATTGTCAGATTCAAATTCAAAAATTTGAAATTATCGGAAGATTTAAGACGACAACATCGATGGCCAGAAGATTAATAAAAAGATCCAAGCTCGAAGATTTTATGCAGGGAAATACTGCAGTATGTAGGTACCAAAGTATGTTTAGGTATAGGCCGTCTCAGCACATGAAGAACATATAACTGAGTGTTTGTTCACGGGGTCTGACGGGGTCTAAGCAAGATGCCGTTTGACCTTTTCTATGAGATAAGTACTAACACATTTTCCAACAATTCAGTGCGCGAAAAAAAATCGCCACGGGAAAAAGTCGCTCGTGCGTAGGCGTACCTGGGCTTAACATTACATTATTTACCATTTCGGCTTTCAAAGCTACACAATTTTTTTTTATGTTCCGTACCAAAATTGGAATACGGAAAACTTATCAATGCCTGTCCGTCCGTCTATCCGTCTGTCCATCCGTCCACCATCCGTCCGTCCGTCCAACTGTGCTCATTGCCGAATCTCGAGTCTCGAGTCCCTTGCCCGGTTTTATTTTATTTTCAATAACCGAGTGACAGCCCTATGAGAGTAGGTAAGAATTTTGAGCTCTGTTAGGAAGCTTTCATTCTCCTCTTATTTATTCTGTGACATCTGGTTCAGTAGCCTTTTTTTCAATGTGTTTTTCAATCAAGCTAAGTAACAAGATATGATCTCTTGCGCGTCTTGCACTCATCTAGTTTTCTTTAATTTTTTTCGTGAAAGTGAAAGATTTTAATTTCGTATAGTTGTGGTATCTATAATGGTTCAAAGGCGTACTACTCTATTAACGACTACTTAAATGATAAGAATAGTTGTTCCGTGATTAACTCAAGACAATGTTTATGTTCTTTCTCCAGAATTAGCTCACCTTTTATTTTTTTATTTTTTTTTATTTGACTGTATAGTCAATTTAATATTATTTTTAATCGCATTTATTGTTGACATAATCCACTCATTACAATGTTTTCTATATGAGTTGTATTGCAATATGTGGTTAGCTAGTGACGTCGACAATTGATCTTTATTGTTCATACCTCAGCAACCGGCAGCAGGTTCGTCATGCTCGTCATGTTTCTGCTTGAGTACTACTTATAGTTCTTGATTTTAATAATAACATATTTTTTTTGTTTTATTTTATTTGGTATAATGGCGTGTGCTAGCTGACATATGGCTTATAATTAGATTTATGTTTTTGTGTTCCGTAATGTGAATGATTTTGCATACTATTGTATAGAATCTTTTTTTTTTTCTAACTAAACAGACAGCTGTGCTGCTGGGGAGTTTGTTGCGCCACTTCTTCTTCCCAGCTAAAGCACTAGGAAGTGGTGAAGGGTGGGCGTTTTGGGGGACTGTCTTATGCAATTTTGACGTTCGAAAAGTGCTGATTCTCAGCCTACTTTGAATAAATGACTTTTGATTTGAATGCCACATACGCATCAAAGACTTGACGTTCCAAAAATGCTGCATCGCGCAAGCGGAGTTTCCCGCGAGACGAGTAGGTATACTATAAATGTCGCAAGCAATTTGTATGTTTCCGCTTTTTACAAACGGCGTCGTCTGTTTACAAACGCTCGGCGTTATGTAAAATGCCGAAGGCAAAATGTAAATTGCCTTGACACTTTATAATATGCCACAACATTTGATGGACAATTATTCGAACTCTGTAAAACGATAAAATAAGCAATCTTAAAACTAGTTAAAGGCTTTGAAATTGAAATTTAGAACAATATACCCGCATCATTGTATTGACGAGATTCATTGGAAATACGTCATCGCTAATTGGATATCAATTATCAGTCACGGCTGATGATAGGTATGTTATTGGCACTTGATATCAATACTGATCCATTATGATGGATATTCCAGGAATATACAAGAGTGATGTACGCAGTTGTATTATGAAATAATAATTAGGTGGTTACCTCCTTGATAAGTTAAGTTCTTGGATAATTCTTTATAGAAGAACTAGCTGTTGCCCATGGAATTTGCCATGTGGCAAATTTCATCCAAATCCGTTCAGCCGTTTTAGCGTGAAAGCGTAACAAACAAACTCACTTTCGCATTTGTAATGCCCGCGGCTTCGTCCGCTTGAAAAATTATATACTAAAACCTTCCTCGGGAACCACTCTATCCATTGGTGAAAACAGCATGAAAATCGGTGCAGTAGTTTTTGAGTTTATCGTGAACAGACAGACAAACGCGGCGGAGGACTTTGTTTTATAATATGTAGTGGATTAATATGTAGTGGATGAGGATTTTATTAGGATTAGGATGGGCCAATTAATTGTCTTCTCAATCTTCTTAGTTATCCACCATAATATGTCCATATTGTGTCCATATTCGGGGTCACCGGTATGAGGAACAGGGTGTAAAGTTCAAGGTTTAGACATATCAGAATTCTCCAGATTGTTTTGTTCTTTAGCGTAGGCCTCCCCCAGGCTTTTCCATAGCTCACGGGCGTATCCCTCCCGCTGTAGTTTTCAAGTCTTGTTCCCATCTTTGAATTGGTCTTCCACTTTCCTTCTCTGGGATTCCATTCTGTTACGTCTCTGGCCCATCTTTCATTTTTAGTCTCTAATTACTCTTATTATCAGACCAAATAAAAAACCAAGAAAGAGCGCTCCGAACAATACAGTGAAGCATGCCAAAACTACACCTCCGCTCTGTGCTAACACGCTCACACGCACACATTTACAACCATTTATAATCAAACTACACCTCACTAAGTGCACACATGTTTACTAAACTGGCCTCACGTCACTGTTGAGAGCGCTCTGTTTAGGTCTTTTATTTGGTCTGAGCTCTAATTATACAAAATATGCAGACAATAATACGTAGAATGTGCTGGAAGCTGAATAACTGAAATCGTTATTCCATTACCTCTTCGTTGTGAAGAATTCTTTGTGCAATTTGTATAAAGTTATTTACTAAATAACTGGGTCATCGTGGCTTCTTTAGTTTCTGAAAACATTTTTGTTCAATTCTGGGTGTGCAAAATTACAGCTTTTAAAGAACAACTCTAACAAAGACTGTTTTAAAAAGACGCATAATTTAAAAAACATTACCCTCCTTCTGGGGCAGTCGGGTAAAGATACCTACTTATACCCCGTTTAAAATACCTATACAACGTGTAACGTTAAATGCGCAAAACCTCAGAACTGATTTTTAATTCAATATTCAATTGACCTATTTCAGAGAAAAAAAATCATATTTTTTTTTTATGTGCTGGTTTAGTTTTGTAAGATTCTTATTTGCATTGAAATGAAAGCTATTATTATCCCGCGTATGAGAAAATTTAAATTGGTCGACAACAATTTAACAACAATTTGATGTTTGACCTATTAATAAATAGACACGGCAACGTTTTTAATGAAGATTTTTTGAAAAATGTGACCTATATTAAAAAGTGGTTCAATGAATTCTGCTCGTTATTCTGATCAAACTATTTTCAGGTTTTGCGCATTTAACGTTACACGTATACATAATAAGTACAAAGGGTAGACGACAATAAATTAAACTGCGTACCAAATGCCGTTAATTTACTCTACATACGAAAATTCAATAAAAAAATAAGGTGTATATTTTCATCCACGAAATCTCTTAAAGGGTCATTGTACTCATCATTATGAACAACTTTCACTAAGGGAACAAATCTAAAATCGCGAAAAAAAATCAGCTGTTCCCTACATTTTGACGAGCTATGCGAACGTAACTGCACATAGCCTATACTCTACACACTCGCCTACGGCCAGAAGCACAGAATTCTTACGAAAGGTCAGAGAGCCTTGACAAAGTGACATTCTATCAGCGATAACGATGATGGAAAAGGCAAAAATGTATAGCACTGACATAAGCTATCGAAAAGCTTATGTCAATTCTGTTGAAAGTCGTTGTAGAAATACGAAACGCTTTGGAAGCGATTGTCACTTGTCTAGGCCTTCAGGTGCGTTAGGTGCGTAATACTAGCAACCGGCGTGCGTGTGTATGACCAGCAGGGTAATGGCGTAACACAATTACAGTAGCAATGGCTTTCATTTTGACAGTTCAACAATACAAAATTCATTGCGTTATTTATGCTATTTGACTTTTTCGAACATAATATAAAGCAAAGGTTTGCAACATCCTTCTAAATAATTCAGATTGTGATTGATGGTGTGTTACGCAATTAGGGTGCAGAATGTAAACGAAGCATCGTAGCAGATGGCGTTCTGTACCTATATTTTTTGCCTACCCCCATTGGAAGAAGGCGTGAGTTACGAAAGCCTCATGGCTTTTTATTGGGAATCAAACGAGCTTACCTGTTAAGCGAAGTCTTGATTCTAATTTTACGAACGGCGATCTGAAATATAATTAAGATTATATACAGAGAAGTATTTCTTCTCCGTACTCTGTATGTAATCTTAATTATATTTCGGATCGCCGTGACGTAAAATTGGGAATCGAAAGAGGTTACCTGCTTTTAACTAGATACTATACTACTTACTACTATCAAATCCAAACAAACCACAGATCTGATATAAACAAACATAATATAACTAGCAACATTTCCAATTAAAATATTACCAACAAAATATTTGTTTAACTATAAATTACTTGTAATTATAGTTGTGTAATCCTCAATGAAAGCTCGTTATACAAACATTAATATTGTTTCTTGAACCATTTCATTATGGTTTTAAATGTTATGACCACGCGCACAATTAAGGGAATTGCTGTGTTTTTTATATTTATGTTCCGGCATTTATTTTATATTTGTGAGTGCTTTGCTTTAGGAATATAATTTATTTTTAGTTTTAATTGGAATTGGATTTTATTGGTATAGAGGAAATTATTTAGAAGTTCTCAAATTGGTGTTTGTGTTGGAAGATTGTGCTATTGTTTTGCTTGTGTTAAAGAATTCGATTTGTATAATGTATACCTTCCATAAACTATGGGGTAGTGCTGCAAAAACTAAACTGTCACAAGTCACAACTACAAAGCCGAAACAAACTAATAGAATTGCTCTTCAACTACGATTAAAATATACAGAGACGACACAAAAATAATGAACATAAAGCAATTTTACATTTATAATACATGATGTATCTTTATCAAAAAAGTTCTTAGCAAAAACATTCACAGAAATATCACACTTACCCAATACAAACAAGTTAGTCAACGAAGCACACGACGAGCATGTTTATTAGTCTTACCAAAAACCAGAACCAATTATGGCAAAAAATGCTTACATTTGAAGGAGCACAGCTATACAATAAATACCCTCTCGCTTAGGAAATCTACACTCATTCAATGCATTCAAAACCCAGCTTAGCCAGTATCTAATGCGGGAAAGTTCGAAAGGGATACCGGGACCTTGGCAACAGGCAACTGAAGGAACACGGGTGGGTTTTAGTCAGTAAAAATCTGACACGCCCGCTGCGGCCGCCGCTTCCGCTCCGCCCAGGAGCGGCAGAAGTCATTTGATGATTTCCCTATAAAAAAAGCCTGTATCTAATCGCAAACCGGACATTACTTGAAAAATGAATGCATTGAGTGGGCCGAGTTTCGAGTTTAGTTTAGTTTTTAAATAGTTTGTGACGGATGTTGTCGCACCTAAATTAGTATTTAAGTAGGTAATACTATTGTTCTCAAGTAAGCGACATATTATGTTTTTATTAAGAACTAGCTGCCCGCCCCAGCTTCGCACGGGTAGCAGTATCTTAACCTACACTACCTACCTACCTACCCTACCTACCTACCTACCCTACCTACCTACCTACCCTACCTACCTACCTACCTACCCTACCTACGTACCTACTCTACCTATCTACCTATCTACCTAACTATCTACCCTACCCACCCTACCTACCTACCCTACCTACCCTACCTACCCTACCTACCCTACCTACCTACCCTACCTACCTACCCGACCTACCCTACCTACCTACCTACCCTACCTACCAAGCCTACCTATCTATCCTACCTACCTACCCTTTGTTTAAACAACAGTGAGTGCTTGATGCAATATGAACTTTATACAATA
The DNA here is from genome assembly GCA_948473465.1 of Lithophane ornitopus. Classification (NCBI taxonomy): domain Eukaryota; kingdom Metazoa; phylum Arthropoda; class Insecta; order Lepidoptera; family Noctuidae; genus Lithophane; species Lithophane ornitopus. Next base: position 9,992,638 of record OX419633.1, read on the forward strand.
GCAATAAAGCTCGTTTTAGTTAGAAAACGTTTGTATGGGAAAAGAAAAGGGCTGTTTTTAGGGTTTTTCCGGCAATTATTCGAATTTTTCTCGCCGTAAAAACCATCTTTGAACTTCAACGAACATTTAAAAAAAAGAATTGGCCAAATTGGTCCAGGCGTTGTTGAGTTTTGCGATTCATTTTTATATTATAGATAAAGTTTTTTTAAACCTAAACACAATGACAATTGCACTTGAATGAAATGACTCCGTTTGGTCAGATATCTTGTTCTCTCTTCTTTCAGTATTTTCGCAGAAAGCGATAAGGCTGCCCATTGTATGTTTTGTAGAGTTAAATTTGTTTATTTTCACTATGTATTTTCTGGTATACAGTAAAGTATATATGTTATGGACCAAGTGATTATTAGGACATTATGAAAAATGCCCGGGCAGTTTGAAAAATGCCCAATATGAGAGGGCAATGTGATAACAACTATTGAAATAATCAAATTGACCGGGCATTTTTTATAATGCTAGTCACCTATGGGGCAGTATAATTAAAACCAGATTTTAATACTATTATTTTAATTTCAAACGTAGAATCAATCATCATTTAAGTCGAAAGACGTCCACTGCTGGACATAGCCCTGGTATCCTGCCTTTTTGCCAAAAATTTTTTGGCAGATTATCACTTGCCAACCAACGTTTCGCCGATGTTTCACTTTGACTACTAACGATTAGCAAATTTTTGTATAACGTTTCATTTGGTAGAATTATTGTAATGCTGATTATTATAATAACACAAAATGTTTGGGACATTTATCATTTGTCAAACATTTCAATCTTAGGTTACGATATGCTAGGTTAGGTTAGAGTAGGACAACATTTATCATTTGTCAAACATTTCAATCTTAGGTTACGATAGGTTAGGTTAGGTTAGAGTATGACTAACAACGCACGAGCCGAGTGAGCGAAGCGAGCGTGCCGCGGCAGCAAACGGCAATGTGCCAGAAGCGATTCGCTTTTGTAAAAGGAAACAGTTAAGTTAGGTTACATCACATTAAAGATAAAGTAAAAAAACACTCACTCACTGAGCACTCTTCAATACACTCACTCATTTTAATTGAACTCTACTTGAATGTTGGAATTCTGCCACTTAAGTTTGGCAATACTTCGGGCTATGTCGGACATGTCGGTTACCTTGGTTCTCCTACGGATCTCTTCATTTCAGAATCAATATTTAAAATCAAATAAAATATTTCCATTCATAGACACTCTGCTGACCTATGATGACTTTACCATAATTAAATGTTAAACTGTTGTTAAAACTGAATGGTCGGACTGGAGCGGGCGCGGCTCCGAAATGCGAGCCCTCACCCCGCGCGATACCCGCACCCCGTACAAAATACCTGTGTATTATCAGATTGCCCAAAGACCACAGGGCAATATTTATAATGGCGAGGCAATGTGATAAATCAGGAAGTTCAAATTATAATTTATTATTTTGCCCTAAGTAGCTTGTCATTATTCATAATGCGCGGGCATTATGAAAAATGCCCGTATTTATCACTTGGTCCATAACATATATAAATAAATAAATATTTTGTAGTCAACGTAGTAACTAGGGTAACCTGTCAATATAACATTTAACGATTTAATTTTCCTATTGCCTCGTTTCGAAGTTCAGACTGCTTGTTCTGTCTGAACTTGGACCATAAAGAATAATCTGCCTAGCCTTTTCCCAACTAAGTATGTTAGGGTAGGCTTCCAGTCCAACTGGATGCAGGTGAATAGATCCTGACACTTCACAACCCTGACATTGGGTAACACGATAGCCCTTCGCAAGACTGGTTGTAAGACATTTGGGCTTCAGACTACCCGTAACGACTGTCTAAAATCTACGAATGGAAGCCGGGACCAATTGCTGAGACATGGAGAGGTCTTGATTATGTAATGGATGCTTACCCATCTCCGAAATAACCGCGGCAAGAGTAGCTTAACCTTCGATTGATCCGTGCGGCTGTTTTAGTCATGAACTCATGACACATGCTCTAATAATGGAAGAATTATCATATTTGCATTTGCGAGATTGATTGTAATCTTTTAAACTACACAATGTATTAACAAACCCTTGTACATTAAAGATATTCTAACACCATTACGAAGATAAAATGCCAAACAAGAGCAAAACCGTAAGCACAGTATAATAAAGTAACAGTATTACGTCTCGGTAGTGACCTTAAAATAATCACCTACAGCCGCAACACTCGAGACTATTGCGTAGGTACTGAAATACACTCGAGATTTCGAAGCGCGTCGTGTCGGCCGTTTTTTATGAAGACATAATACTGTTACTTATTTATACTGTGCCACAAGCAGAAAAGGAAAGCAATCTAATGAAAAAATTGTACTATAGTCAGTGATTAATTGACAATGGGACTATAAACGTCCATTATGAATGTAACTATTAATCAAAAAGAAATGCCAATGCATGCGTAGGTTATAAATACTGAGTGACATTATTGAATAAAAAATTAACATACAATCGTATATCACAGTGAGAAGTGTGCTAGTGACTTGCGCTAGTTTGCTTTGCCACGTGAAGGAAGCATGGAACGATTTCTGCGAAAGTAACTTAGTCTAGTGGTCGCAAGGGATTACACGCTCCTGGTCACAAACGCTATTCGTCACGTACGTAGTACGTCTTTATTCGCGATTGGACACTTTCGCTACTTGTCATAGACGCCGTACGTCATTAACTCTGTTCGTCACAAACGCGTCATGTCACTAACGCAATACGTCACTAACTGAGTTCGTTACAAACGCAATTCGTCATGTTTTTGTGGACAGTTCTGGCTAACATGTAAAGAAAACAAGTAAGTATGTGTCAAGTGTCAATCATTATTTATTAAAACAAGTATGTGTAAATCATCATTTTTAATAACTAAACAATAGTGATACAAAAATATAATCACTATGATATATCTTGTTTGAATTAGGTATTTGTCATTCGTTAAAATTATATTTTTTATTATTATAGGTATTTACAAAAATCTCAATCTCAATAAGAGATCGTTGTAAATAAATTTTCGTATGTATTGCATAGGTGTGATCTCGCCGGTTTTTAATTTTACTAAATATTTTCTGATCTTTTTTTCAAAACGTATCACTGAATTCTTTCTGTTTTTTTTTAAAGAATAATATATACTGTTTTTGCAAAATGAATAGATTCCTTTTGTAGTTTATGCTTTTCCTCAAAAGCATAAACTACAAAAGGAATCTATTCATTTTTAGGGTTCTGTACCTCTACAGAACCCTAAAAATTCACTATTTCAACTATAACGCAAGTTATAATGTCTGTAAGTATTTAAGTGGTACTTACAGGTATCTGTCATACACGAAATAAGTATAATTTAGGGTCATCATGACAAACAGCGTTTATGGCAAACGGCGATTATGACTAATCGCGTACATGACGAATTGCGTTTGTGGCAAACTCCGTATTAGACGAATCGCGATAGTGACGAACTGCGTAAAATCAGATATGTATGACCAACAGAGTTTGTGACGAATAGCGTTTGTGACCAGGAGCGTGTAATCCGTCGCAAGGGGTGCTGCTGAGCTTGAGGTCCTGGTTTCGATTCCCGGGTCGGGCAAATTGTTGTTGGGTTTTCCATCTGTAATTTCTCAGTAGCAGCCCGGAGTCTGGATTTCTGCCCGGTTGATGGCAATTGAATCGCCCCCTATTACATGGGATTTAAATATTACTGGCAAAATGTGGGTACCTATATTATACTGTAAGTGCACATCTGCCTAACCCTTCGGGGAATACAGGCGTGATGTTATGTAACTTGAACATTTTGAAGTAGATTGTGTTGAAAAAGAAAAGTTTAACCCTTCCCCATCTGTAAAAAGGCGAAGTAATCTTCAACCCTCGCTTTCTGGAGGCTCGAGTAACCCTTTGATTTGTACATTTGCTGTCAAATCGCATGTTAGCTGTTGTGAATGATTGAACAAAGAATTGTTTTGTTGACATAGATTTTATTACTTTGCCCGCGGCTTCGCTTGCGTGGATGACGAAAAATATTCCGCGGGAACATACTACCCGTACCCTATGTGTTATCTGGGTTATAAATTAGATATCTGTGCGCCAAATTCAAATTCAAAAAATTCAATTCCATTTTTTTTTTTCAAATTTGAATTTCATTCAAATCCTGTCAGAAATTTTTGAGTGATTGAGTAATAAACTTTCACATTTATAATGTTAGGTATATTAATTTCAAGGACGGCCACGTTTAGGCACATTTCGTTACATGAAAGAGAAGAAAGACGTCTCTCAGTTTCTCACACTAAATCTCGAGAGAAGAGTTTCACTACTATGACGTGTACGTTGCTGCACGTACAGCGCAATTTTATTTAAAGTAAGTAAATATTAAATAAGTGAAGTTTTCATAGAAATTGTTCCACCAGAGCCGCGTCGCGCCGTCGCGCGTCGTCTTGTCGCGCCTGTCTACGGGAGCCTTAATGTGAAATGGCGGCTCACTTCACCTAAGGTTTCACGGTGAGATTTTTACAGAAGAGACCGACTAATCTAGTATAATATTATGAAGAAATTGAATAGGTAGTACTTACCTACATCTTTATATTTTTTTGTTAGTCTTTCCAAGTATTTTTACAATTTATTACTATTATTTTTGATTTATCACTATTCTATTTTATTTGGTAGACATTTTCGTTTTGGGATTTGAAGCATTGTTTAGGAATACTTAGGTACCTACAGCAACTGAACACCGCAATATAAGACAGATAGGTAGGTACCTCGATTTGATTACAAACGACAACCTAAATTCCTTTGACTTTCAACATTAAACTTTGATCATTGACATTCACTTTGATTTCTTCCCCCTGAGATTCGACACAGCCTGGCTTTTCTCTTTTACAAAAAATCCTCACCCATACTAATTAGCTTTGTAAGTGAAACTATGTAAATTAGTCTTTGTTACAGTTCGTATAGAAGCTCTTAGGCTTAATTAAAGCCGTTATCGCTTCGCCGTGTCCTCGTTCAGGTGAAATATTGGCTGAAGAGAAACAAGGGGGCACTTGTGATATTGATCCTGGTACGATACTCTTTTTTACATCTTTTGAGACATTCGAAGACATTTAAATTCTATAAGTGGTGATACCTTAGCAGATAGCCAGCTCTGGCCCTTACGTCGCTGATGAGTTAATCTTTTTGCTCTGGATTGGACTATTTTTGTCTCAGCGCCAAGGTAGCACGTGAAGTTAAAAGTTTCTTACTATTTTGCAATTTAGTGGGTCAGTGTCAGGCTGTATGTTGAATATAATATGATTCGCGACCGGAAAAAAATATGGCTTTACAGAATTAGTTATATCATTAGAATCAGCAATACAACTTAGAATTGGCCTCTTATTGTCATGATTTCATGAAATAATCATTCAGTAGGGTAATATGAACTTAGTGTATTGATAATTTGTATGATTATAATACTAGGTATAAATAAATATACGGCCGCGAATCATATTCAGATCAACATACAACCTGATAGAGTACCAACTGACGGGCAAATTGCAAAAAACAATTTCGAGAAAATCAAAATCGTAAATCATTTTAATAAAATCGGTGTCGTTACTCCAAATCAGCTAACAAGACCACATTCAACGCGACAATATCTAGTACGACATATTACTCCACAACATTCAACACGACAAATGACAATACCTATCAGCTGATCTATTCTATAAAAATCTCATCGCGAAAACCCAGTTCAAGTTAGCTTGATGTGTGACCTGTTAATAATGTTAATCCCTAGCGCGTGACTGCGGGAGCTTCGACGCGACGGCGACGGCACGACACGACACACCGATAGAACAATTTCCGTGAAGTTTTCATAGAAATTGTTCCACCAGAGTGGCGTCGCGCCGTCGCGCGTCGTCTTGTCGCGCCTGTCTACTGGAGCCTTAATGTGAAATGGCAGCTCACCTAAGGTTTCACGGTGAGATTTTTACAGAAGAGACCGACTAATCTAGTATATTATGAACATTTTGTTGCAGTGACGATTACTGAATCGTCATTCATGTTTTTGTAGTATGATTGTAATTCTTGCCTCGACGTACCTACTTCTGTTGGTCAGTATCTATAGAAACATGAGTGACGATTCAGTAAATACTAGATCAGTGTGATTGTAATTCTTGTCTCGATGTACCTAAGTAGGTACTGACCTACTTAGGTACAAGAATCTCGAGAGAAGAATTACAATCACACTACATTATTGCGATAAAAAATAGTTCATGCATAGTAATAAGTATTGGTTGCGAGGGCCAATAGAAAAGCAATTGCAAGACCATACTGACGATAATATCGGTTCAGTGCATCGTCGGATCCCATTGCGATAATATCGAGCGATATATTATTGCTGATAACATCTAAAGCTGCTTGCCCGTTGGAACGCAGAGAAGTGCAACATTGACCACTTTATTCACGTTGACATGAATTTTGTTGATTTCCTCTACTGAAAAGCAACTTGTTAGAAACTCAAATCGCACTAATACTACTACTACAACTACTATAATATTTCAATGGTAACTTACTAATACGTTATTAACTATACCCCATTTGAAATAAGATTAGACATTAAAACAAACCCTTTTACAGTCCGTTCAACCGATTTTGACTTCTATATCGTAGGCATAAGGATAGCATTAGAAGCAAATAAAGTTACACAATACCAACTATCTACTGCGGCTGCCATTTGTCATGCCACCAACGCAATAGAATTCAAAATCGGTTGAACGGAATGTAAAAAAGGCTTATCTATACCTCTAATCTTATTTCAAATGGATATAGTTTGTGATTGGTTTGTGGGGCTTGTGGCTAAGTAATAACAACCGCACGGGTCGATCGATGAGGTTAAGCTACGCTTGCCGTGGTTGGTCGGTGGATGGGTGACCATCTTTACATACCAAGACACCTTCGTGCCTCGGAAAGCACGTTAAGGTACCGGCTGTTATTCGTGGAGCTTTGACAGTCGTTCCGGGTCGTCAGAAGCCCAAAAGTCTGACAGTCAGTCATACCAAGGAGTATCGTATCCTAGTAACTGGGTTGTGGAGGTCAGATAGGCAGTCGCTCCATGTAAAATACTGGTATTCAGCTGCATCTGGTTAGACTGAAACCTGACCCCAACAGAGTTGGGAAAAGGCTAGGTAGGTAGATAATGATTGCTTGGGTCGCGGACGTACCTACTTAGCTGTGTTTCTAGTTCTTCACCTCCCCGCTCCCATGGAGCCTAAAGGCTCGTTCAAGCAGACGCGATATCGCGGGCGCGACAGACAGCGGCACCTTTGTCGACCCGCGATATCGCGTCTGTTTGCACGAGCCTTTAGTGCTCGGCGTCGCGACGCCGCCATCGCGCCGCCACCGCGCCGCAACCGCGCCTCACTTATACTGTGGGCACAATCTTTCACTTTCAGCAAGATATAAATCTTTATGATAGCAACTTTGTTTTAGATTCCATACTTAATAGTCTAACAAAAATATGCAGTGGAAATAAATGCTTTCTGAATAAAATTAACATAAAATAATGGACACGTCTCGTCTATCGTAAGAAAAAGTTTTCTTTTATAGCTAAATAAAAGATTTTATTATAATATGTTAAATGTGCGGCGATCGGCGATTTCTTTGGGAAACACATTTGTTTGTTTATTTATAGTTTACCACATATATTCTTACATTCATTCACATATATTTTGAAGAAAATAGCTTTCAAATAACCCGTTTACTTAAATTTTCGTAACAATTTAAAGTATTAAGCTGTTATTTATGCCACTTGTTTGATTATTCTGTCACTTACTATGTTATTATGCTGGCCTCAATACTATAAAATGATTACTTTGAACTCGGCATTTATTAAGTCGTACAAACAATGTTACATTGTCAAGCCGCATAATAAGATACAAATGTAGTAATCTACATTGCAATAAAGTTGTTTTAGGTACTTAATTGTTTTACTTCATCATGTGCCTAGCCTTTTCCCAACTATGTTGGGGTCGGCTTCCAGTCTAACCGGATGCAGCTGAATACCAGTATTTTACATGGAGCGACTGCCTATCTGACGATACGATACCTTTTGGTAAGACTGGTTGTCAGACTTTCGGGCTTCTGACGACCCGTAACGGCTGTCAAAGATCTACGAATGATAGCCGGGACCAACGGCTTAACGTGCTTTCCGAATCTCGTAGGAGTCTCGGTATGTAAAGATGGTCACCTATCCACGGACCAACCCCAGCAAGCGTAGCTTCACCTGATGGGTCGACCCGTGCGGCTGTTATTACTTAGCCACGAACTCCTCCTCCTTATTTGTGCAGTACTTACTGTATACATTTTACACTACACAGTATTAAATCCACATACCTGTAACTTGCACAAAAGTAAGTATGTAGCTTGAAAGCCATTATACCATAACAAATTCCGATTCGTATAGTGGTCACAAGCTCTACTGCTGGCAGTGAGGTCCTGAGTTCGATTCCCAGATCGGGCAATTCTCAGTAGCAGTCCGGAACCTGGATTTGTGCCCGGTTGATGGCCATAGGCTCGCCCCGTATTTACATGGGACTTACACATAACAGACGAAATGTGGGGTACCTTTACCTTCACCCTCCGGGGAATACAGTCTTAATGTTAAGTAAATTGTAAATTAATTGCATACCCTCTCTTTGCTAGGAGCAACCTTACACTAACGCAAGACTCCAAGTAATTTTCTCGTAAATTATTAATAGGAATTTTATGGTGAAACTAATAAGGCATTTGCAAAACCGTACTATCATGAAACAGGTATTTTCTCAAAGCAATTCTCAATGGTTCTTTTATTTTACGAGATAGTCATCATATTTATGCAATTCTACCCTTAACTTAAGGAGAAGATTTATAAAACAACTAGCTTCCGCCCGCGGCTTCGCCCGCATGGTATGTCGATAAAAAGTAGCCTATGTCCTTTCTCAGGCTCTAGACTATCTGTGTACCAAATTTCATTTAAATCGGTTCAGTAGTTTTGGCGTGAAAGCGCGACAGACATACAGACAGAGTTACTTTCGCATTTATAATATTAGTAAGGATTTGGTTAGAGCTGCTGTTGTGTATGGATTAGAATGTCAAAAGGGATGAATGAAAGGCAATTGCATGCAGCTAATAATCGATGGATGGACTGTGTGAAAGATGATATGGCTAGAAAGTTGTGTAACTACGAGATAACGACTAAGAGAGATTTATGGAACGAAAGGACATGGTACCAACCACAAATAAATTACGAAAAGGGCAGGAGAATTAAGATACGAGCTTCATACTCACTTGATAAAGGTTTCAGTTGAATTTTTTAAGTGGATAAGATTTTCTTTCAGTTCTAAGCAGCTTTGCTCAGAGCGTAGGCATTGAATTAAGAATTAAGTCGAATTAAGCTTGAAATGAAACTTGGTTTCATGTGCCTCGTGTCTGGAATCTAGATAGACAAGAAATTTATTCGTTTTGTTATTATGAGGGCCCGACAAATGTCCTCTGCTGAAGGTAGACCTTGCAATTAATGGCAATGACATTGCTCACGATTTGCAGACATTTTATTGATTGCTAGAATACGACCGAAATTGGTCATTCTTTCGGGCGAAAACGAAAACGTTATTCGGCCAAAGAATTTTCGGGTGAGAACTGATAATAAAATAAAATATTTTTGTATGATGATAGGTTTTTTCTTCGGTAATATTTAAAGAAATACAGCATTTATTAATATGTGCAAGGTCATGTAACTATGACCAGCAGTGGATGTCTTTCGACTGAAATTATGACCTATGAATTTTCTAGAATATAATAAATTACTGAGATAATTGAAAGTATTTATTTGCCAGCACTAAATTGTTTCCGGTCACAGCAAAAAATTATTATTTTTTTCGACAGGAAACGAGAATTGCTGAAAGTGGATATTTCAGCCGGAAATTGCGAAAACAGAAAATGAAAACGAGATTCGGTCGGGCTAGTGATCGCAGTTTGTTGTTATGCAGCCGCCAGCTTACTAAGGACACTGTGCACCATTACAGGGTCATATAAAATTAGCTAGTGAAACTCGACAGACTTGTTTGGTTTCGATATTTAAACATAATAAAACAAAATAAGATGATCATCATCATCTGCCTAGCGTTTTCCCAACTATGTTGGGGTCGGCTTCCAGTCTAAACGGATGCAGCTAAATACCAGTATTTTACATGGAGCGACTGCCTATCTGACCTCCATAACCCAGTAACTGGGTAATACGATACCCTTTGGTAAGACTGGTTGTCAAACTTTCGGGCTTCTGACGACCCGTAACGCCTGTCAAAGATCCACAAATGACAGCCGGGACCTTCGAATGAACGTGCATTCCGAGCCACGGAAGAGTCTCGGTATGTAAAGATGGTCACCCATCCACGGACCATCCCCGGCAAGCGTAGCTTACCTGATGGATCGACCCATGCGGCTGTTATTACGTAGCCACGAGCTCCTTAGCTAATTTAGTTTGACCCAGTATAGTAGATACTCATGTTTCATCCCAAAAAATACCGAATTAATACGAATTGTAGATGAAACTTGTCTCACCAACTTTGTACAATATAGAAATTACACTGTTAAGTATAAATAAAACTTGTAAGTCAATAAAATCAGCTAACTAATAACGAAGTGTTACAAAGTCTTTATAATTGCTGTTTTAATAAATTTAATGACGTGCAACAATGTTGTACTATAGGTATTAATTCTGTATATTTAATATGTTTATGTGAACATTTAACATTGCCGTCGGCCACCGTCGATGCTTATTTATGTAGGTAAGCTTTAGGTGGCCTAACGGTACCTACATAATTACTTAAGGTATATATTTTTGAAATCAATTATATCTACTTAGTACCTAATAAAGAATTAGCTATTTACGAAAGAGTTCATTGGGGATCTCGCGTCTGTATCTTATTCTTTATCAATTTCATTAAAATTCAGAGCACAGTGATGACCGTCGAACTGCCAAGTCATAGGTCTCAAGTTCGAACCCAAGGCACGCACCTCTGACTCTTTATGTGCTTGTTGTATAATTATCTATCTTAAATTAATTAAGGCCACACCTGTACCATTCAAATTCAGGCCCAGGTTCAGGTTTAAGCGAAAAACCAGACTCCAGCAAGAAGTTCCACTCTTTAGCTGTACGCACAATGGAAATTCCTTTCCAAAAATGAACTGAAGAAACGATTATATCTTTATAATTTCACAAGTAACTTATGAAATAGAAGCCACGGTGTGGTAAGCACTTACTTACCATCATACCCTAGGGATGAAAGTTGGAACCAACCCTTTGTGGAACGCTTACGTCATGCACTCCGCCCTTATAAGTAATGTCGCGAGAAAAGGGTAAGGAGTTAAGGACTCATTGGAGATGTCGGCTTTATCATATTGGATGTTAAGAGATTACTTTCAGAGCTTAGGTATGTGTCTGGTGTCAAGAAGAGAGAATCTACGTTTTTGTTATACCTCAATAATAAAAGTGTCTCTTTTTTAGGATTCCGTAGTCAACAGGGAACTCTTATACTTAACTGTCTGTCCGTCTGTCCGCGGTTTAGCTCAGATACTGTTAGTACTAGAAAGCTGTAATTTGGCATGGGTACCTATAAATATTAATCACACCTACAGAGAAGTGAAATTAAAAAAAAAAAAAAAAAAATGGGTTGCCTCCCTATTAGCAGGTATTTGAATATTTTTGTTTAGACTTTAACTTAACCCACAGATCCATCTTACTTTAAATTATTGAGACTTTCAAAGTAAAACAATGAAAAAGATATATCGTAGCTTGCATCATAATAAACTAAAACAATATTCTATTCAGCCAACAAATTCAACGTCAGCGGGATTTTATGAGCTCAGGTTAATTACAAAATACTTTGTGAATAAACATATTGGCACGCACAACAGTTGGTGCATAACAAACTATGCCATTATTATACATATTTTACACATCATTGTAATTACATATGGCACATATTTCTACGAGCTCCATCACACAACCGCCCGCTGCTACAATTTAGACGTTAATGATCATTTTAAACATTGTGCATTCCCCCACCACTAGCCTGCAAAGCGCGTGTTCGTACTACCCACAAAATAAGTAGGTACCTACATATTATGCACTCACATGTCGAGAATTTATAGATAGAAACCGTTACCCGCAGATTTGTCCCCGTAACAAGAAACCAAATATTTAGACGCGGTAACTTCCCAACGTAACCTACCTAAGTAAATAGTTTTATTTAGCAACTATTTTATTTATTCTTCGGTCACAATTAATCAAGAAGTTGTGAAGTTATCTGGAACAACTTCGTATATTTACGTGATGAAATAAACTTAATTACCTTCTTACGTTTGTATGGATTCAGTTCCGAGGGTACGAATATTATTTATGAAAGGAAGTAGTGGAATTACTTTTATCAGCTTATCTTTAGGCTTTACTTTTCTTGGAATCCTTAGAGGACTCATAAATTCATCGGACGGGGCCTTTATTAGTGGAGCGGATTTGAGTGATGATAAATTACAATGAGTGTTAATAGACAGACGGATAAGGCGAGGGAAGTCATTAGTTGCTTAACCTTCCCTAAGGAACTTTGAACCACATTTGCCAAGTTTTTTGAACGAATGATAATACTAAGTAAAGTACCTATACTGGGTGTTAGGGTAGACACCGTTATCCTTGAAACTAGTGGTTTGGTGTCATCTATAATATACTTTTTCTATGGGACCAAGCTTGAAATCGCGAAAAAATAATCAGCTGTTCCATACATTTGTATTCACTTAAATCGACAAAATGTATGGAACAGTTGATTTTTTTTTGCGATTTCAAAGTTGGTCCCAAAGAAAAAGTATAATTATAGATGACACCAAACCACTAGTTTCAAGGATAACGGTTTCTACCCTTTCTACCCTAACACCCTGTATAACTGGTGAAATGTGGAGGTAGGGACTCTACACAACTTGTTTAATAATTGAACTTCGTTTTAACTTTCTGGCCTTTTCTGTTGGTTGCAGTAACTAAGCTAAGGTACTCGGACCGAGCATGTTAGGTTAGTTTGGAACTGTGAACAAACACGCGCGAGCCGAATAGGTTGCATTTTACTTAATGCGACCTATCGGCTCGCGCGTGTTTATAGCGCGTGTTTACAGGCGATTTAAAATTATTAGGTGCCCAAAATAGGAATGATTAGAGGTTCACAAAAAGAGGCGCAATCATTATATGTATTAGAGTGTTTAATAATATTTTTAGAAGCGCAAAATGGGAATTTTTAAAGGTTCTTCAAAATGGTTGAGCTAAATGGTGCTAATCCATGCGTCAGGTTCTAGAACGGGCGCCGTCAGTAGCGACTGGTCATCTCTTAGCTGCCACGTCTTGTTTTAATTTTTGATTTGTTTATTTTTCCTTTTTATTACGGACGCCCTTCTTTATTTTTTTGCGTCGTTCTCAAGTCATGTATAATTTCAATATGAATGATGTACAAGTTATGTACTTAATCAATATTTTGTAACCATAATTTTGAATTAAAAGAGTGTCCGTGGAGTTTCATGCCCGTTCTTCTCCTCATCGTCGTTGTATTACGCTTTGGAATGGGCAACTAGCTTCATCTTTCTGACTGACCGACCCCTTGACAGTTCAAAATTGCCTGTAATTTGTTTAGTTGGAAATAAATGCTTTGAGTTTGAGTTGAGCTTAAGTTCGATTAACTATATCATTGCTAATCACCTTCAGATCTAGAATTCGTACACAGTTACTACAATAACTTTGTAATTAAACATTCACTCGTACATACATCATTGCTAGTCATTTTGAGCTCGACAAATAACGATACACATCTAGCCACTCCTGCGGCATAAATAAGCACAATCTGCGTAATAATACGCTCGTATCGCAGCGCGCGCGCAGCTGTATTTATTACGTTTATTGCACTTGATTGTACTTGGTCTGCGTAATTACGGATCTATGTAGGTACTTGTTTGTACAGCATGACTGCTTAAATGAGGGACTTTTCTCATTATACTAAAATATTCATAAAAAATATTAAATTGATACGTAAAGGAAACACTCTGTACATTTACACTTGTGACACTTGTCTTTCCACGTTGAAATACTAATGTGGTCGATTATTACTCGGTAACTTGTAGAGCCTTCTTAGCTATGATAGTTTTCCTTTTAATTTCGTTATTTAAACTACTGCTGTGAATTATTTCACATATCCAAAACCAGCCATTTAGCAGGCAGGGGGGGACACTTGACTCTAACAAAAATTAGCACTTTAAAGCGTAATATTTCGCAAACGGATCCCTGAATCCACAAATCGCCACCAACTCTCAATATTTGAATGACCTTTCCAACGACACCTCAAATGATGGGACAGGCGAGAAAAAAAAACGTTCCCACTTTAAGTGTACGGGAGGTACCATATTATTATTATTTTTTTCAGGATTTTATTTTAGCTCATTGTCGGCGTGATTAATAATGTAATACCTATACCAAATTACAGCTTTCTAGGACAGACGGACATGGCGAAACTATAAGGGTTCCTTGTTGACTATAGAACCCTAAAAATGATCAGAATGACGGAAATAACAAGCATTTACCTACTAAGTTTCGGCTTCGTTAAGCGTCTTGTCATACACGTTATGTCCCTTGCTTAACCAGGCACCCTAGAAGATGTTGTTGTCGTTATCCTCTCACCCTTTTCTCAAGTATGTGGGTACATGAAGGTTTTATTTCTTTTCGTATCCTGTCTTTAAGTTCATTATAAAAAGCCTCATTTACTTGGCGCCTGTGAGATGACAATGTCTAGCGTTCTGTTTACTGTTTTTTGAGTCGTAATTAATATGAGTTTATGTAGCGTAGTGTGTGGTCTTTTAATTAGTAGGGGAATAACAGATCGAATATCGTTTCTAGTTTTTGTTTAAAAAACATTCAGCGAGAGAAGAAAGGAAGATTTCATGTAAACTTTTACACATTAACTAAGGCAATTGTCCTACCGCCGCCGGCGATTAACGAGTAGCTTGTAGAGCTAGCAACTGAAAACGAGTTGGCGAACAGCGAGCAGCGAGTGTGTAGTTCCAATCGTTTTGTCGCTAGGCTATCAACGACTGTCCGAGTTCGACGGACGATTACTCGCACCACTCGCTCAACCGCTGGTTGGTCTCTCGGCGTTGTTGTTCTGACCACCAAGCGAGCATCGCTGAGCAAGTAACCCTGAGCGAGTATTAGCTTTGATATCTCTTTTCGCTCAGTGACAAAATAGTGGAACCAGTACTCGCTGACGGTGTGAGCAGTCAGCGAACTATTAATACCTATATGCATCTCTTTTGTTTACACGGAATTTAAATCTATTGTACGTTTCTTGAGCGAGAAAGTAGCCGATAGTTAGTCGTTTCCTCGCCGGCGCCGCGGGCAACTGCCTAAGCGCCCTATCAAAAGCGAATTTTACACTATCTACATAAATACTTACCTGTAATCAGGACTGCATGGACTGTAAGTTTATAACTAACTATAAATTCGTCCGCGTGAAATTTCTTGCTCCCCCGAACAACCCATCGCATCGCATGCCAGCCGCGCTATTACTTCATTTTCGCTTTGCGTTCTTTCTGTCATTTTTCCATTTTGCTCGGCTGATAAGGGAAATTAAACACCCTATAACTTTTCTCTTCAAAATTTGGGCTAAAAAAAGCAAAAAGAATGTTTAAAATCCGTCTGGTAGTTTCCGAGATAACAAATAATTTAAAGGTAATTTCCATGTAAAATTAATTGTTACCAATGCATACCTAACCTAACTCGTTTCAGTAACTAAAATATATCTAGGTATCTACACCAAACTCCGCGTAACAAATTGAAAACATAGAGAGATTCGAGTAGCAATTTTCCCAAACTTTCTGTGGGAGCGCTTGTCGAGCATTTCAACAACTGAAGTAGACCTCCAGGACACGACCAATATTAGCAGAGATAAAGTATTTTCCAATAAACTTTTATAGAAATTATATTACGCGGAGATGTGAGAAAATAGGAAAGGACAAATTAAGATAAGTAGTTTAGAAGGTTTTAGGGAACAGATGAACATACATACATCCGGTCACAACCATAACCCTCCTTTTTGCTTCCCCGTAGTCGGGTAGAAATATTGTGAGCAATTTTATGTAGAAATCCAACTAATTGGTCCTTGGATAACTTGATAAAAAGGTTTTATTTTTAACCCTTAATATATTTCAAATTGTACTGAATAAATAATTAATAGAACTACGTACCTACTTATCTATTTCTATGTAGTTTAGTTTTCGAACGCTTTAGAATTTTCTAATGTAAAACTACGAACCTTATACAAAGAAATCGTCCACCAGATAGAACAAATAAAAGAAAAAAAAAACAACTCAACCAAAAAAATTTATCGGTACTATTTTACTCTCTGCATTGTCC
This sequence comes from Lithophane ornitopus, assembly GCA_948473465.1. Classification (NCBI taxonomy): domain Eukaryota; kingdom Metazoa; phylum Arthropoda; class Insecta; order Lepidoptera; family Noctuidae; genus Lithophane; species Lithophane ornitopus. Next base: position 10,009,125 of record OX419633.1, read on the forward strand.
TAATCATGCTATATTTGCGAAACCCAGCGGGCAATAAACCTTATGATTAATAATACAACACTTTTTACGCCTCAACAAAACAGGGGTGTTGTCTATGCCCCCTTGATGCCTCCACCCCCTCCCCCCCGGGGCACCTATAAGTTCAAATAATGCTGACGCGCCATGGATTGATTCCATTTGGGTTTTGTTTGCCCAGTTACAATAAAACAGTTCCCTTTTTTGAGGATGTTAGTAAAAGAAATGTTATATTTGGCCGGGATCGTAATATGGTTAGGAGAGTGGATACTTCTCAATTTACTGGAGGCGATGCGCGATGTTCAAAAACGTTATTCTCAAAAATACGACTGCCTTTTACCTATTACAATAAGGACCAAAATATTTATTTAGAATTTTTGAGATTCAAACGCAATGGGTAAACAATGCCTGCAAAACTTGTAAGTAGGTACTGTAGTGTATCTGTCGCCGTAAGATGGTTATAGCCGTGATATAGTTATACCTATCCCTAGGGATAGAGCTATATACCGTAATATAGTAATATGACACCGGTTCATAACTGTGTTACTAGGAATATGACTATGATAAGAGCACGATCTAGTAATATAACTATTAGGGAACTCCGAGCAAATCGGTTAGGTTAGGTTAAAGCTGTGACCAACTACGCGCGAGCCGAGCGAGCGAAGCGAGCTGTGTCGCAGCAGCGGCCGGAGAGCGCTACGTCGAAATTGGTCGCAGTAACAAAATTAGGGCATTCCGACAGTGTTATGAAACGCATTCATATTACTATATCCCTAGGGATATGACTATATCACGGCTTTAACCATCTTACTGCGACCTATTAAATAGATAGGTATGTAAACACTATCTCATGCACGTCAGCAGTGAGGTCGCTGTCACTAATGTCAACTGTCAGTTCACCACGAATGGCGGGAAACGGTAAAAAATGAGGCTGGGTGTCGTGATGAGCCAGTGTAGTGATATACTCAGCTTAAATACGGGATCAACAGGATTTTACAGGTAATTATGAAAGCATCCCAAGGTAAGCGTCATTAATATTTTCTTTTCTTCTTTATAAAAGCGAAGTCGTTGGCCGCACCTTGATTAGTTTATGATCGGACTCTTGCGAAGACGCCTTTAGGCCCTTTTTAAAAGCGATCCTACGACCTTCAACTCGTAAGTTGATGTCGTTACCACTGGGCCACCACTGCTGTACTACTACTAAAATGTATAGTTAGTTGGTTGAAAATAATGCCGCCGTATTTTTTCATAGTAATCCTATTACTATCGATATCTACTAGTACCAAAAAATGTCACTCCTTTGATGACGATCAAAAACAACTCACGCAGCAAATCAAATATTCTGTTTTCACATATTTTTATTACACTTCAAATTGTCGCTCGTCAATTCGCTTCACATGTTAAATGTAATTTTTTTTACAAAAAAAAAAAAACTAATAACCCTACACTAAAACTTTTTACACAAGTCTTATTTTTTTTTTGTAAAAACGTTTTTTATTTTTCACTTTTAGTTGTTTTCTGTTGTGTTTTTAGTTGTTGTGTGGTTTTGGTTGTTGTGTGGACTGTCTTATGTAATGTTGACGGTCGAAAAGTGAATAAATTACATATGATTTTTTATAGTTCATATCTACACTAGAGGAGAAAAACTACCAGTTATTTTTTATCACTGCAATTATGTACCATAAATACGCATACTTAAAACGATATGTTAATTACATAATTAACGATGGGCTATCCAATTACTGCTAAAATTAAGCTATTTTACGAAACACGGATGATTTCCAGTGATATGATGAGCATTCATTATCGGGTCCGTCGCTGCCGCCGCTAAGGGCCGGGCAGATAGAGGGATTAAACGGCTTAAAGGTGGGGATACACATGCCAGTGTGACTGGAAAATAATGGGCATGCAAGAACATTGTATAGTCATGCATGTGACAGTAAGCGGCACATAGGTACACTAAGGGCGGATTCCACCAATTAAAACCGCGTTCAATATTTAAAAAAATGATAAGTTTTAAAAACGGACTAGGTAGCGCCTGAGCGGTGTAGCGTATTCGTATTTTTTCTACAACAGCGGAGTCAACATTACAGCATATGAACAATTTGATGAAACGTCCTCTATTCCGTCAGCTAATAGCTAATAGCTGTCAGTGTCAATACACTGACAGCTCTTGAACGCAGTTTGCATGAGTTGATCGTGTTCAGTTTCATTGATGAAATTGGCACTAAGGCCCGTATTACAGAACCTCACTCAAGACTCAAGCATTACTTAAAACTCGTTTACAGCCTTTTGATTGGTTGAAACTAGTTTTAAGTAATGTTTGAGTGAGGTTCTGTAATACGGGCCTAAGTATCAGCTGGTAAAATGTTACAACAAGTTTGATGTAACATTTTAACAGCTCATACTATGTAGGCTATTTCAAATGATTACAGTTGAGTGGAAATAAAGTTTAAAATCGAAGACTTGTGACAGTCGTAGCAGATTTAAAGCTCTGGGAAGCTTTTCAGATTGTTTTATATTACGTATACTAGCGACCCGCTTCTGCTTCGCACTGTTTTTACGAGTTGACAAAACATCGAGATTTCTTAGTTATACAACGTGCCGCTACAATGGCGACATTAATTTAACACACGTATACGATGTCGCGTATTCGTTTTATGAAAATATTTGAATTTCATTAAACGTTATTATTTATTGATTTATTTATAATTTTCTAAATTACCATCCTGGAGCAACCTGTACTAAAAGAACTGTAGCGAAGAGGTCATTTGCCGGGGTCACGGACCGTATGGTAGGCGAATAGATGAAAGCCGCGCAATTTCTTAGAAATTATGCCGACAACAAAGCATAGTACCGAAAAGCCGAAAGAACGTAAGCCATCTTTTACACAGTGATCTCAATTTTGGTTATGTTTTTGTTATTTAGTTTCTTTGAAAATTTAAATTTAACAATTTACGAATTATTTTATTTTATTATAATTATTATGTTTACTGGCTACTAGCCACCCGTGTGTTAAATTAATGTCGCCATTTTAGCCGCACGCTGTATGTAAATATTAACGTATTATACACATAAACCTTCCGTGAGTAAGAGGAGCTCGTAATAAGTAATAACAGCCGCTCGGGTCGATCCATCAGGTTAAGCTACGCTTGCCGGGGTTGGTCCGTGGATGGGTGACCATTTTCACATATCGAGACTCCTCCGTGCCTCGGAAAGCACGTTAAGCCATTGGTCCCGGCTTTCATTCGTGGATGTTTGACAGTCGTTACGGGTCGTCAGCAGCCCGAAAGTCTGACAACCAGTCTTACCAAGGGGTATCGTATTACACAGTTACTGGGTTGTGGAGGTCAGATAGGCAGTTGCTCCATGTAAAATATTAGTATTTAGCTGCATCCGGTTAGACTGGAAGCCGACCCCGACATAGTTGGAAAAAGGCTAGGCAGATTGATCACACATAAACCTTCCGGAATAAATTCTCTAGTTTCTCATTTTTTGACAAAGACGTCGCGTATCCAACCACCATACTGGTATTTTTATAAATACTTGCACAAGTACCTATCTTGCATATTACGGTGCAAGTAACTGCCACCGTATGTATTCTCGCCTTAACAGATAATCTACTGGTTTTCCGGAATTTGAACTTTATGTTTAAATGATAAGATACTGTTAAAGAGCTTTATTAGTTCGTTGAAACCGATAGGTTGGGCCATGAAAACAGCGTGCCGCGTAGACAGTAGCAGTCAGGAAGTGCTTTTGACACCGAATTTAAAGTGTGGGAATCAGAATTAACTGAACAGATTAGTATGGAAACTTGTAAGAAGCTGTTTACTTAAGTTTTTGACAGTTGTCGACTATTGTCGGGTTTCTGAATTGAGAATTTGAAGTTGGGAACTTGCCTGCCGAACTCTACTTTAGTCTTACTGAAGGTAAAAGCCAGCGATATTTAAATTTCTTTGCAAAACTTGTAAAAAATTGAATATTGCGTGCTATTTATAATTCTCAAATTCCAATTCAGCACCCTAATTGCGTAATGCACGATCAATCACTATCTGAATCGTTTTGAAACAAATTGCTAATCAATTGCTCATACCTAAGTTCGAAAAAAAAATCTGCTTATCAACGTAAAGAACGCAATGAATGTTGTTGAACTGTCAAAATGAAACAGATTAGTCTTAATCGTTAACGGAAAATAAGTTACGCAATTAGATAGGTGATCAGAATTTCAATTCAGAAAACGGGTGTGAGTATACAAGACGTATTTTATTAATTGATGAAAGAGTTCTTTAAGTTGACTATCAAGTATGTTGGTATTGCAAATATATGTAGTTTGCATCTTAAACAAGATACGTAAATTATAGGACTAGCCTAGGCTAGCGTATCCAGATTATTCATCCATAATTTTCACCCCATTCCCACAGTTAATTACAACTATAACGGGAAGTCAACGTCCACCACTTATCGCCATAACACGCAACTGCCATACGCACTTACTGGCCCATACTACACTACATTTACTCACGCAAATTGGACCTTATCTGTATCAAAATAAGGCGATGTTAATATAATTTAATTCTAATTACTGGAAAGTCGTAGATAAGTAAAGTTAACAAGGTGATAAAGTCAGTTGTTATCAGTTCATGTTTCGATGCGCTTGTGTGGAACTAATGGGTGTTGGACACCATGGGGTCCATGGACCCTAGTTTGTTTTATTATGATGTCGGCCCATGGATCGTAATGACCATAAGCCGCTTCTTGAGGGTTTTATGGCATGTCTTCGTAATATTTTCATCATATTTTTGAATGTGTAATAAAAATATTTTGTTTTGGTTTTTACGTTGTAAGTTTGAAAGCGCGGCGTTTAAGCCGAATTTACATTACAACATTAATTGTATGAAACATAAAATTATTTTCACGAAACAAGTTTCAATAACAGTCCAAAATTGTTTCATAAAATAGTATTAGTATCGTGAAAACGACAGTATCACCGAAATCATGGCCCCGTCAGCATCAAAGCTTTATTTAACAATGTAACATACTATCGCACGAATGTGCTTTCGCGTCGCCTGTGAAATTAGTTTCGCGACATTACTTTTTTCTAAAATCGGGCTTGACACGTATTTTGATTACATGAATTTCAATTCAATTCAATTCTTTATTGCATTCCACAATTTATTTGCTAAGGTGGTAAACATTTGCGTATGAACAATTGTAGAAATATACAACATTATTTTTTCTTTATGCGAAACACGCGCGAAAAAAAAACGCGAAAAAAAAATCAGCTGTTCTATACATTTTTTGTGTTCACTGAAATCGATAAAATGTATGGAAAAGCAGTTTTTTTTTTCGCAATTTCAAGGTTGGTCCCATAGAAAAAGTTGTTCAAAATGATGAGTGCAATGACCCCTTTTCGGGTTTAGCATAAAGAAAAAATAATGTTGTACCTATAGGTAGAGAGGACTTATTATTCATCTTATAATCTAACATACCTACAAAATAATATTTAAAAAAAAAAGAGTATTTTACATGCATCATAAAATTATGTGTGAAATTGTTAATGACATTAATGTCTTGAAACTAATTTTATGTCACTTATTTTGTAATGTAATTTTGGCTTTTAAATATCTTTCTAAAGATAATTATAAAAACGTAATAAAGTAGGCAGGAAGTTGAACCATATTTTGATTACTTATACTTAGGTACCTACATTTAGGGAAGAATATAAAGCAACTGGCTCAGCACTGGCTGGCTCTGACCAGGGTCGGTTGTACTTGTATGCATGCCATTGTTTGCAAAAAAAACCTGAAAGAATAACACTACTCACACTGAAAAACTGGAAAAACATTTAGCAAATTAATAAAGAAAATTACTTTTCAACCATTTCAGTCTTCAAACGAAATGGAAGACAAAAGAATGCAGCAGCTGCCTATATTCCCACGGTCAGACGTGTAAATCAATTAAGAAAACAAGTTGGGATGGTATAGTACCTACTCATAGCCCTCATAGCAAGTAGGTACTCATAGATAATTGAGCAAACCTCTTCTAGGTACTTTTCTAGTAGAATCCTATCGTAATTTAATTAATAATCCTTACTAATATTATAAATGCGAAAGTAACTCTGTCTGTCTGTCGCGCTTTCACGCCAAAACTACTGAACCGATTAAAATGAAATTTGCTACACAGATAGCTACTTTTTATCGACATATACCAGGCGGGCGGAGCTGCGGACGGAAGCTAGTTATAAATATGAAAGTGAGTTTGTTTGTTTGTTATGCTTTCACGCTGAAACAGATATGTAACCTAGGTCCTGGAGAAGAACATAGGCTACTTTTTATCCTGGATCGCAGATGAAGTCGCATGTAAGAGCTAGTTCTGGATACTTCACGTCGAACCTGACTCAAGTGACCGCACACATCAAAAGCGAACTCAAATAGGTACATCATTTCTAAATTCGAACGATGAATTGGCAAGCAATCAATCTGCCTAGCCTTTTAACAACCCCATTTTGTTGGGGTCGGCTTCCAATCTAACCGGATGCAGCTCAATACCAGTATTTTACATGGAGCGACTGCCTATCTGACCTCCACAAGATCTCCACATGATTTCGCAAGCAATCATTAAAAAAGTAGGTAGTAAGGTTGATTTTGAATTGCATGCGGTCACTTGAATGAAACTCAAATGAAGTTTACAAAAACCCTTCACAAATTAATAATATGTACTTAACTTGTAGTAGGTACTTAGCTTGATTGGGTTATCCTTTTACTCTGCAGGTTACTGTAATGTGTATGATTATGTAGGTATAGTGTAAGTGTGCTGTTCGATTTTATCTGGAAATAAACCATTCCATTACTTTTATTGGGTGCTGGATTTGGGGTTCATTTTTATGCGATAGACATGAACATTCATCATTATAGGTACCTATGTATTTTCGTCTTTCAATCTGCCTAGCCTTTTCCCAACTATGTTGGGGTCGGCATCCAGTCTAACCGGATGCAGCTGAATACCAGTATTTTACATGGAGCGACTACCTATCTGATACCCCTTGGTAAGACTACCTATGTATTTTCGTCTTTACTTTGTGTAAATTATTTCATCACCACTGCTCTCAAAATGATGAAAGAACACATCATGAGTAAATGTAAATGTAAAAATGTCCTAGAACTAAAAATTCGAAGATACGTGACATTCACCAACCCGCACTGGGCCCGCGCCGTAGATTACGGCCCACTCCCTCTCACAGAGAGAAGGCCTGTGTCCCGCAGTGGGAACATTATAGGCTGATTATGCTTATTATGATGTTGTATTTCCTATTCCATAAATCTAATTTAAAGTGTAATTATCATAAAAGAGAAAATATATAGTTGTTTATTTATGTACTTGTCTACTTTTCACTATGTACTGTAGAGATTTGGTCCGGTCGAGTGTGACAAGCGACCTTCACGAATATTTTACAAGTTGATTAGCTTAGACTAGTGACCCACCGCGTCGCATCGCATTGGCTGTCCGCACTATTACCTACTTCCTTTCGCTTAGCGGTCTTTCTGCCTTTTTTTTGCTCGGCTCCTAAGGGTCCTGGCGTGAAGTTAAATAGCCTTTCTCAAGAACTGGGCCATCAATAGCAAAAAAAAAAACAATTCCGACTGGGCGTTCCAGAGATCACCGTGTTCAAACAAACAAAAAAACATACTCTTCAGTTTCATTATTAGTACAGATGAAATTAATAATAATATAAGATAAAGGTAGACCCTGTTCCCGATACTAATTTTAAATTACTTATTTTTATTATAATATTTAAAAATGTAACATAAATATAAATAGTGAAATAAAAGAAAGATTAAAAATATTTTCTTATTTAGAAGATAGAAAAAGAATTGAGATCAGCTTGAAGAGCCGACAGAGAGCGCGCATCATGTTAATAATGTAGATCCAACATTAGTATTATGAATTATTCATTATAAAATACATCTTTAATTTCATTGATAATCCCGGTAGGTGGGGCGCGGAGCCCTTATGAAACAACGAAACAACAACAACAACTGAAAAATAAACAATCATTCAGCACTTCAAAACTTCGGCACTTCTTGTTTCGGTAATTATTTATATTTACATTTGCGAAATGCATACTTATTTTCTTTACAGCTCGTAAGAACAACAGTTTCTTTCATTATGCCGCTACAATATTACCCGTTCCATGCGTACACGCAGCCATTGAAGCCTAAAAATATTCTGCAAAGGAATTTGTTTACAGTTCTGTCTGGAACAAAGCTACTTTGTTCATTGGTTACAGAAATACATTCGAATAGGGATCTGAAAATAGTAGTTATCGATTTTGTACTCGATACTTGAGTAAGAATCGATGATCCGATACACGATACTGTTAGAAAGACCTTTTAAAAACTATTATTTTTACTTTTTTATACTCGGTACTTACCTTAGGTATCGAAGAATCCTGCCAGGGTTGCGGAAAAGGGCTTGCGGACGGCGAGCAATGGGTAGCTCGCCGTCCGATAAGGACCAGGCCCGGGTCGATGGCGCGTCGTGTTCCACGCGCGCCTCAAAGAGATGTCAACACACCTGACGGGGTCCGTTAGGACCGATGCCTGCCAGGGTTGCGGAATAGTCCGAAAGGGATACCGGGAACCTGGCAACATGCAACTGAAGGAACACGGGTGGGTTTTAGTCAGTAAGAGTCTGACACGCCCTTCCGCTCCGCCCAGAGCGGGAGAAGTCATTAATTTGATGATATCACACCCAAAAAAAAAAGGTATCGATGAATACCTACTTTTGATTCCATATTGTAGGTATAACTTTCCCTAAATGAGCCTTTTGTAAAAAGTACGAAAGTATGACATTCTCATGTTTATTACCTACATCTTTCATATTTAAGTACAAACCAACAATGCTTCGAAAATAACTCAACTCGTAAAGCATGAAGATTACAAATACTCGCCTTTTCGTTATAATTAAAATGAACACAAAATCCTTAGAATTTATAGTCAGTAAGATTGTAGACAGTAAAACTAGGTGATCTGTACAAATGCCTGAGATTTTGGTCTTGGCAAGAAGTAAGAACTGTCGTAAAACGTTGTTGTATCTTGGCGGTCCGACTAAGGGTGAATTTCACCAATTAAACTGAACGCGATCAGCACACGTTAAGCGCCTAAACCGAGTTCAAGAGCTGTCAGTGTCATCATTGCTGTGGAATATTGATACTGACAGCTCTTGAACTCAGTTTAGGCGCTTAATGTGATGAAATCCGCCCTAAATATTAAAGTTTGCTATCACACCTGCTGGAAAGACGAAGGGTTTTGCAAAGATAGGGATTATACAGGGTCTAAACGCGATCAGCACATCTAATCTGAGTTCAAGAACTGTCAGTAGCAATATTCCACAGTAATGATGACACTGACAGCTCTTGAACGCGGTTTAGGCGCTTATCGTGGTGAAATCTGCCCTAAATATTAAAGTTTGCTATCACACCTGGAAGGACGAATGGTTTTGCAAAGATAGGGATTATACAGAATGGATGATTTGGTAATAAATGACACTTAAGTATCCATTCGTCCGATGTCTACCTTTAATCTTGTAAAGTTGGTAACATAGTTTGAAGAATCGATGGTATACCTAAATAGTCCATAGAGAGTGAGTTAAAAATATCCCTTGGTCGGTTTCGTAATAAAACACAGCACAGGGAAAAAGTTCATGGTAGAAGCTGGTAACTCGAAAAGTGAGGTTTTCCCCGCAATTGTGTCATTTAAAAGCTCTACTTTTAACTATGAAAAATACTGAAATTATTAGGTAAACCACGAGTCATCGTTCAAAATCTTATCCTCCACTATTTTTTCTATCTAATTAATTATCTATCTAAACATACAACATTAGCATCATTTAAAAACCAATACAACGTGTGAACAGCCGCTATTTCACGTGTGTGGGGCGTCAAATTCTCCACAACCAGTCAGCTGTGACGACAAACATGGTCGGCACACTTGACCTGCGCACACGCGTGTAGAACCTCGATGTTCACCGAGAGGTACCGAAGATACTCCGAAGAATAATGTCTGATGTTATTTGTTTGATAGAGCAAATAATTTGTCATCTTGTTGAACGCAAAGGCAAGGATTCAATTCATGTTATGTATTTGTGTAGTAAATATCCATGATAAATATGTAGGTACGTATTGAAGATTTTCAACCATGATAAATAATGAGTGATGTACTTTTTAACGATAAAATAATGTAAAGAACTGTTTGGAGATATAATCACTACATATTATAAAACAAAGTCCTCCGCCGCGTCTGTCTGTCTGTCTGTTCGCGATAAACACAAAAACTACTGCACCGATTTTCATGCTGTTTTCAGCAATGCGGGCATCAGCTAGTATATACAGGATGTTAGGGTAAACACCGTTATCCTTGCAACCAGTGGTATGGTTTCATTTATAGAACGTAAAATAAATGGAAAATTACAACAAAAAAAAAAAATATATATATCTACGTTTTACCACAAGAGACGCAAGTTCGTTGCCCTATGTGCTAGGGCAACGAGCTTGCTTCTCAACACGGGCGGGAGGTGCGGGACGTGACCTGACCGGCCGCGAGCACGACCCCTCCCTCAGTCAGTCAACTGTTTCGCCAGCGAGCACGGTGAAACTTTTTAAAATCTTTTCATGAAAATAACGTTATTTTTTGTTGTGTTCGGTCATTTATTTTTATATTTAAGTCAACTACCCATGGTTTGAGTGACAACGGTGTTTACCCTGACACCCTGTATACTCATCCTATAATGTTCCCACTGCTGGGACACAGGGTCAGTGACAACTGGGCCCGAGTCGACTCAACCCGAATGAATGAATAATGAATGTTCCTCATGATGTTTTCCTTCACCGTTTTGAAAGCAGTGATGATGAAATAATTTACAAAAAGTAAAGTGCCTGGAGACATTATGGCCTGTTTAATAATGAAAACTACATTGGAATGTGTGTATTCCAATCGTTTCTTAGTAAAGACTAATATTTATAAGTGCAGCACTTTTCTATTCAGTGTTAAAAACAACACACAACTTGGCAAACACTATACCCCATTTGAAATAAGATAAGACATTAAAACAAACCCTTTTACAGTCCGTTCAACCGATTTTGACTTCTATACCGTAGGCATAAGGATAGCATTAAAAGCAAAAAAAGTTACACAATACCAACTATCTACTGCGGCTGCCATTTGTAATGCCACCAACGCAAAAGAATTCAAAATCGGTTGAACGGAATGTAAAAAAGGCTTATCTATACGTCTAATCTTATTTCAAATGAAGTTATAGTTCATAATATTCCAGATAACGCCATCAAGTTGATTCACGAGCTCAAGTAAACAACTGTGTATTAACTTTAACGATACTTTTATTGCAGCTACCCAAATGAGAGATAACTATAGGTTTTAGTCGTAACAGAAATAATTGTGCGGAGCTATTTACGTATATAATAACATCTCCGACCGTTAATAAGGAAAAACCGAGCCCCGAAATCGTAAAATTGTACGATAATGGAAGTAAGCTATAATCGTTACCTCGTCTATACTTAAACACGGAGCCGCAATACTAATATCTTAGCCAGTACGAGCTAAAATACCTGAATACAATTTGCCAGTCAATACACCCTCGTTTTGAACAAAATGAGCTGTTATTTATTGAGTGCAAGTACAAGGCGGTTGCAGTAAATCAAAACATCTATTTGTCGAACATAAACTGTGTATTATTGTATGAAAATAACGCTGCACGGTTTTCAAAACTACAAAGTGACTCCTAACCACAGTATAATAAAGTAACAGTATTATATCTCGGCCGTTACCTTGAAATAATTACCTTCCGCGTCCGTGTGTAACTGCCGCGCACTCGAGACTGTTCCGTTGCGCACTGATATCCACTGAGATTTCAAAGCGCGTCGTTTCGGTCGTTTTCTATGTACAAATAATACTGTTACTTATTTATACTGTGTCCTAACTGAACGAGCGCACTTGCATTTCAAAGAACGATGGCGATAAAAACTTTGTAGGGTGGATTGTTCCTGTGCAGTAGCCGCGACTTCCCATCTCGCTACGTAAGTAAAGGCGTTTTATGGGACAACAAATCATTTTGGCTCATGTGTGTGGATAACACCAACAGACTCATGCATAAGTAATATACATATTTCGGTATTTTTTCCGACAGAATTTATGACCGCCCGACCAAACGCATTCGAGGCCAGCTGTTAAAGTTCGGAAAATAAAATAAAATTTGATTGTGGAATATTAATAAGGGGCAATTATTAAAGCGAGGAAATTTGTTATTTTTAATTAATATTCTGAATAAATTTTATTTATGATGTCGGTTGACTACATGGTTGTCATGTTGAATATTAAAATTGATAGCATACACGCGATAATATTTCTTTGTCTCACGATTCAGAAAGTTTGGTTCAGGATAACAAATAAGTTTCTACCTCATATCATTACAGAATAATAACTATACCCCATTTGAAATAAGATTATACATTAAAACAAACCCTTTTACAGTCCTTTCAACCGATTTTGACTTCTATACCGTAGGCATAAGGATAGCATTAAAAGCAAAAAAAGTTACACAATACCAACTATCTACTGCGGCTGCCATTTGTCGTACCACCAACACAAGAGAAGTCAAAATCGGTTGAACGGAATGTAAAAAAGGCTTATCTATACGTCTAATCTTATTTCAAATGAAGTATAGATACGGCCTGCTCCAAGGTCGTTATCCCTTATTTTTCTTAAGCAATGTCATTACGGACCTAAAGAAACAACGTATCATTGCGGCAAGCATTCATGGTTTTCCTGCTTGCTTTTGGCTCCCAAAATTAAAACACAAAAGCCCGATTACATGGTTTCAAACTTTCGCCCTTTTGTAAATATTAATAAGGAAAAACTGAAAACTCGTATCCTACCTTTTTTAATCGGATTGGCTCGCCTTTGACCACTGTCACATTAAGTTTTTTTTTTTTTTTACGTTTTTTGAGCCGTTTTGTAGAAATCGTCACGTAAGGAAAAAGCGTTAAATATACGACTTTTTCTCTCTGTCTCTTTATATACGAGTTCTTTTTTTTCGATATATCTATATCTTTTGTATGCACGTGTTTCTGTGACAAATAAATCTATTTTTCTTTCTAGTGTTAAACAAGTAACGTTAATTCACTATTATGGTTATAACATATAATATTTGTTTACTGTGTGACTTACTCTATCTCGCGAGTTAAGTAGATACGCTGGAGTATACCTACCTTTTATCTCCTGACATCTTAATACAGGTTATATTCTATACTTAGCCAACAGAACAGCACTTATCCCACCAGATTAATGTTATTATAGTTTATAAGTAAGTACCTTTAGTGAATGTGTAATTTTATGTGTAGATAACTTGGTTTCCCAACGTTGCGGAGAATAAAAAAAAAGCTAGCAGCCTTCTTCGGCAGTGTCCAGCTATCCCTGAAAAGAAAAATCACACTTTCTCAGAATTGATATCGAAACGTCACAAATAGCTATCCGAATATTTCAAAAGCGACTACAGTTTTAGATCAAAATGTGTGCCACATTGAACGCGCACGTTTACGTTTGACTCGAAACTCGTAAACAAGAAATACAGGTAAACAGTCGATCGTAATGGCTGTTGAGAGATCTACATTACGAAATGCCCTTTTTATGCTCAACAAAAAGGGCGAAAGCAGGTGTGTATCATAATATACCCTTCTTGAGTAGATGTTTGATGTTGATCTTTTTTTATTAAAAGGTTAACTGCATATTGGCTGACCTATTGCTGATCAACTGATAATATAAAGCATACATAACAGGCTGTAACTAATTGTCTCACTGGAAGTATAAGGTATAAGGTCACTTCTTCATACAGAGAAAAAAACCGTGCAATGACCACCATTAACCACGCTTGTCCAATGTACACTGCGTGCTATAAGGTCTGAAATTGCAATCAAACCATTAACTCCGAATCCGATTAAGATCAGATATTGTTTCAGTTTTGTACCAGTAGCTATTGTTACTATTTGGTTACAATAACTAAGAAGTAATTATAGAGCAAAATTTTAAAAATATAAAAATATGTCAAGTTTTTACCTACGCAATAAAAAAGATGCTGAGCAGAAAAACCCGTGTATTCCCGTTCGTCCCACTGGCATCGTCCCACTGGTGGGACGAACGGGAATTTAATAAATTATATTAGGTTTATTCCCGCTCGTCCCACTGACTTTTTCAGTAACGAACGGGAATGATTTAAAAAAAATATGTTTAATTCCCATTGGTCCCACTGAACAATTTGAGTCTAATAACTAATACTATAAATGCGAAAGTGAAACAAACAAACTGTTTGTTTATTTGTTACGTACACTTTCACGCTAAAACGGCTGTAATTATTTCTAAACCATTTCATCCACGACAAAGAATTCGTACCTATTGTTTTTTTTTTTCAACAAATATGTCTGTAACAGTCAAAGCTTGGGATTGCGTCCGGTCGTTCGACCGGGCAAACCCCATGGGGCCAATTAATAGAAACCTCTGTCATCGACGGACTATCGGTGGCTGACGGTAAACATCTGACATTCTGCCTCTAAACCTTTGGGGAATATAAGCCGATGTCACAACTGAATGTTTTTATTATCAATTAGGGTTCGCTTCGGTTATTGGTAAAGGTAACTAGGCCGAGTTTGTTAATTAACTTTTGTTATTAAATAAAACATCAATATTTAAATAGGTGCTTATTCTGTTTGAATGGAGTTCCTACGAAATGAGGGCTGTTACATTCTAGTTTAATTTTTAAGTGTTTAATTATGGCCACATTCTACGAGAAATAAGTACTACGAGTTTTGAATGAGGTATTTTAATACCGCTTTGCGAAATTAAGACAACTAAATCCTACTTGTGTTGCTATAATGCAGGGCTGCCCGACCAATTTTGAAGGAGGGCCATAATTTTGATTCCGTGTCAGTCAGAGCTCATCTAATAAAACTTGCCTTTCAGTTATGATAGCTACCTAGCTATTCTAATCAAACAAAACTTGAAGTCACTCTTAGTTTGAATAATAATAAAAAAATCTTCACTGATGCCTTTGAAGAGGTTTTTATGTTAAGGTTGATGCGCTAGGGTAGAGAAAATTTCATGAAATCGTCAGTCAATACACTTACATGAACTTAGAGAGTTGTATTGCTGATTCTAATGTTTATAATTCTGTAAATCCATATTTGTTACGGCCGCTAATAATATTTAGATCAACATACAACCTGATACTGACCTGCAAATTGCAAAAAACGTAAGAAAATTTGAATTTCGCGGGCCAACCTAGCGCATCAGCCTTAACACAATATATGGCGACAAATCTGAGGTCGATAATAAAATCAAGTCAAAATATTTTATGATCTGTTTTGAAGTACTGAAATCTCAGACCAAATAAAAAACCAAAACAGAGCGCTGCAAACAATACAGTGAAGCATGCCAAAACTACACCATCGCTCTATACATACACGCTCAAACGCACACATTTACAATCAAACTACACCAAAATATGTGCACACATGTTTACAAAACCGGCCTCACGTCACTGTTGACAGCGTTCTGTCTTGGTTTTATATTTGGTCTGAGACTATGGCCAGCTGATAGCTTTTGGCGGGCCAATTGAAATGTGTTGGCGGGCCAATTGGAGACCCAAGGGCCCTGGGGTTGTGCAGCCTTGCTTTAATGTATGGTTTTGCAGAAAATAATTATGTTTTGGTATCTTAAAAGCGATTAATAATGTAACCTTTGTTTTAACTTCCGGCACCTATATTACAGGTTAATTTATAATTGAAGGAAACAAGCAATTTTGAAATAACGATAATGCATGGCCATAATAACAACACTAGTATTTTTATTTATGTGATGGAAGTCACTGCGTAGTAATAATATGGAGAAAACTTTTTGAAGTCAATAAAACGACCCACGAATACTTCGTATAAAAAAGGTAAACTGTTCAAATACTCCTGAAAAGATATTCAGTAAGACAGTTTGCTCATATTTGCATAAGTTAGAAAACATTGCCGGGAACAAAAGTGACAAACGACAACTATCACACAAGTTACGGATCCCTCAACCAAGTACGAAGATTATGACAATTTCCATAATGTTCATTCATTGTTAGGTACGGTCATTGGGGGGAGTGTCCTATAATCTAGCAGTTTATGATAAGTTAATTATACTTATAGGTAGGTACGATGTATTGGTCCCATTCCGTAGCCGACCGCAGCCGGCAGCAGCAGGCGACGTGTCGCCACGACACAACGGGTGTCTATGTATTTCTATGAAACCGACGTGTCGCTAGCTACGGAAGGTATTTCGTCAGCTACGGAATTGTTTCTTTAGAATTATACGAAATTGTATATTTATATTAAACTATTACGTACAAAATATTGCGCCAGTTTATTCTGCCCCCCCCCACAATATTGTCAGCATTAAAAAATCTTGCCAAATTGGCCGGGAATTTGATTCATACGGTCTTATCCCAGCGCCGAACTTACCCCGACATGCCTTAAAACATAAGGAACCTCTTCAACGATCTCAAACCGCAGTCTGCAGACTACAGACTTACAATATCCAAATACAGAACCAAATATATTATTAGCTTTAATATTTTACCCAGACAGCTGATATGGTTTACTGCCAAACACATAAATCCACAAATATTGCTCCTATATGTGAACTCAATTTATTTATCCCATAACTTATAGCCCAGCTTAATTTACATGAGCAAAATATATTTATAAACATTTATTTTGATATATATTTATTTATATAAATACCTAAGTACACATAAGTCACGCATTCTTGCCGTGGGGGTAGGCCGAAACTACAGAACGCCACCTGCTACGATCCTTACATACCCTTTTTGCCTCATTTACGTTCATAGATGTCATACATGCACACCGGTTGCGAGTACTACGCACCTGACCTTTCTGAAGAACATCACCAATAAGGTCACCAAATTATATGTCCTCCTAGGGCGTCCCCTCCTTGTGTTTCCACTCACATCTGCCGTGTAAATAAAACTTTTGTTAGTCGCTTAAAAAAATAAATACCTAAGTATCAAAATAATTATTTATGAATCTGATCTAATCGAAGGGATCTAATTTTACACAGTATGTTAGCGTTAATAGTGATCTTCATGAATTAAATATGAAGATTTATGAATAGAACACTAATCCTTAGTCTCGTTTTAAATCTAGAAGAAGAGAATTTAATCTGACACCTCGCCTTGCGGGGGTATTTCGTCTATCTGTGCCCGCGGCTCTACCCTCTTAATTGTTAGGACAATTTATTTTTATAAATGTAACCTCATGTCATTGTCTTTTTTTGGGTACCAACTAAGTAATCGTTTAACAGATAAAGAGTATAATAGAACTCTCTTCCTTTTTAGGGCACCGTACTTCCGAATGAAAAAACGAACCCTTATAGGATCACTCGTGTGTCTGACTGTCCGTCTGTCCCAGGCAATTTGTTCCAAATCGAATGGAACGGTTTAGTTGAAAGGTACGCAAATATCAATTTTTGAGAATTTTGGTTATGGGGATCACTTTTGGCTGGTAATAAAATTTGTGACGTACCAAATGAAAAAATAAAAAAAGGACTGTGTCACGGGTCTCAATTTTCGTTTTTTGTCACCGACTTCCGAAATTAAAGTTATTTATCACTTTTTTGTGTTTTTTTGGAAGTCGGTTGTTTTTTTTTTGTAAAAAGTTTTTATATTTCTACTTTTTATTTGTGATACATATCCCACACAAACTCGAATACCACTACCTGCTATGTAAATAACAGTGACGGCGTCAAACAATATATCGTCTACATACACTAAGTGGGAAAAAATATGTAATATTGAAGCTAACTCAAAAATATGGGACTACCTCTGAAGCATGACCTACCAAACAAAAAAGAATCATCAAAATCGATTCATAATTGGCGGAGCAATCAAGTAACATACATACAAAAAAAACATACAGACGAATTGAGAACCTCCTCCTTTTTGAAGAAGTCGGTTAAAAATGGATGAAAATTGACCATCCCCCCATTTATCTCCGAAACGAATGGGCCTAAGACTACGAAAAAAAAAGTAAGTAGGTAACGCTTTTGTAGATTTAGATTAAGTACAGGAAAACCTATAATAAGTATACGGTCTTAAAATAACATGCTAAATCTCTCAATATTGCGCGTACAAACTTACATTTGCACTCAGAATGTATGGGAGAACATGTTTTTCAAACAAGTACAATCTCAAACCAACTACGGAACCCTTTTTTTCAAATTCCCTGTCTTTATTGTCGAACAAAGGTCTACAATTAACGTTAATTTTGTCTGCGAGTTTAGAAGTCAGCATTTCAGCAATGTCAAGAAGGGCTTGTGGCTAAGTAACAACAGGTTAAGCTACGCTTGCCGCGGTTGGTTCGTGGATGGGTGACCATCTTTACATACCAAGACCCTCCGTGCCTTGGAAAGCACGTTAAGCCGTCGGTCCCGCTGTCATTTGTAGATCTTTGACAGTCGTTACGGGTCGTCAGAAGCCCTAAAGTCTGACAACCAGTCTTACCAAAGGGGTATCGTGTTACCCAAATGGCTTGTGGAAGTCAGATAGGCAGTCGCTCCATGTAATATACTGGTATTCAGCTGAATCCGGTTAGACTGGAAGCCGACCCCAACGTAGTTGGGAAAAGGCTAGGCATGATATTTTGATATGATTGATTTTTTATGATATTGATTTTTTTATATTGATTTTTTATGATTTTGGTTAGACTGGAAGCCGACCCCAACGTAGTTGGGAAAAGGCTAGGCATGATATTTTGATATGATTGATTTTTTTATATTGATTTTTTATGATTTTGGTTAGACTGGAAGCCGACCCCAACGTAGTTGGGAAAAGGCTAGGCATGATAATTTCAGCAATATCAATTACCTCGCAGCCAGGCCAGTACACTTTAGCATGATACTTACTGCTGATCTCCGCAGCACGTGTGGAGTTTTTGCCAAGCCACAGCATTAGGTTGCATCACATTACAAATGACTCACAAATTCTGCTCACACGGATAATAACAGTAATTACTGTAATTACAATTGAGTAGGTATGTAAAACCTCTAATTGACAACAAAAATGCAGCTCTGATTGTATTTTTTACAATCGTCAAGAGCTCAAAGTGTGATTCGTCTCGCATTTTCCAGTTCTTGCTGTAATTACATTAGACCTGTTACTGTTACATCATTGAATTTAATTTGACGAATATTGCTTCAGTTGTTAAATATATTAATTTACTTATGAGGTCTATGTCTCACACTCAGACAAAATAAAAAACAAGACAGTGCGCTGTCAATAGTGGCGTGAGGCCGTTTTCGTAAACATGTGTGAACTTAGTGTGGTGTAGTTTGATTGTAAATGTGTGCGTGTGAGCGTGTTAGCACAGAGCGGTTGTGTAGTTTTGGCATGCTTCACTGTATTGTTCGCAGCACTATGTTTTGGTTCTTTATTAACCGACGAAAAAAAAAGGAGGAGGTTCTCAAGTCGACACGTTTTTGGTCTGAAGTCTCATAATAACGGTTTAATTATTTCGAGTAATTCATGGTCTTTTTGTATGTAAAACATATTTAGTAGAGATATTCCATGTGACCATAAATTATTTGTTTGTCCCATAAATGTCGGTAGCGATATTATGTAACATAAAAACTATGATGAGGGACAAAATCGTGTTCAAAGTAGAGGAAAAAGAAATATTTATGGCCACAAACTCTTGAACAGGTCGTAAAAGGAGGAGCAATATCGTTCACGAGATGACTACTAACTTGAAATGAATTGGGCCGGCAATGATGATCGCCAGAAATTACCTTATAAACACTTGGGGGTTTATTCATAAACGATGATCAAAGTTAAGTGACGTTCAAACGTCAAAAATGTATGGTTAAACAACGTTTATTTGTTGTTCATTACTTAACTTTAAGCAACGTTTATTGAAGTTTATAGTCGTGTGTTTGGCCCGTGTTCTCCGTCATGATTCTCAACTTAATAAAACTTGATAAAAGTTGAGGTAAGCAGATATGAAACTGTCACTTTGCAATCGAAATTCAAAATTGCGATTTCAGTGTCAGAATTCGAGTGCTTAGTATGCACCGTAAAAAGTAAAAAAAAGAAGTGTACTTTTATCCGTCATTTCATATTTGGAGCGATTTAATTGACACTTCGAAACACTCTGAATTCAAAGTCAAAAGAACAAAAGACATAAGTCGATTACCTACTTATTTCATTTCTTATTGGAATATCTTCTGAGAAGAAACAATAAATTCGATTCGATATCTAATTCAATAAATGAAATTAAAAACTTTTTCCAATAAACTCACACATAAAACCGATGAAAACTAAAATCTACTGCAAACTTATTATTGCAAACCAACCAGTACAAAAACTAATAAACTCCACCGAGTTGCAAGCATGAAAGTTTATTACAAAATAGGAAAAATTAACTTTACGGCCATTGTATGCAGTAATCGAGGAGTCGGGCAGAATAAAGCAATTAGATCGTTTGATACCATTTAGGAGGGCCTCGTAAAAAGTGGCCAATTTATACCATGTTTATGGGCCAATGTAGAGATGATGAAGAATGGCCATTGGCCAGTAACCACTTAATTATCGAAGATTGAGGAAAGAGGATCTATTGGTCAAGCCGCGGTAATAGGGAAGTGGAAAATAGAAACCGCTTGTGATGTGCGAAGAGTGATCTATTTTTGGTTATTATCGATAGGTGCCTGAGGGTTATAATTTGAACTTCAAATCCAAACCGAACACTTTCCAATATTTTGTAACTTTATAACCATTAGAAAATATTGGATAACTACCTATACAACTTATGAAATAGTTTTTATACTGCAACCTAAATGTAGAAAAAAGAATACTTACTAACATACTTTTATATATAGCTTAATTAGTGACTTTGCATGGATCCTCAGTACTTATGTAATGAAACCCTGGTTTGATAAAATTTTCTGTAAGTGCCAGCGCAAATTTTCGTCTTGTCGCTGCAACAAGATGCAGAGTTGTAGTGGGCATCTAAGTCTTGTCGTTGGAGCTGTCTTTTCCGTCTGCAACTAGTCACAAACTGACAATTCATAATAAATATGATCTGCGTGAGATTCATATTATACGAAATAAATCATCTTTTTGACAGTTTTTTAAGGAGATTCGTAAAATGGTCCACATCATATGACTTGCTTTTATGTCAAATTAGAGGAATTGCTAATGACAACTGGGATTCAGGAAATAAACTGCTTTTAGAGGAATTGTTAATTGAGAGGAATAATGTGGCCGGTTTAGGCCCACAGTTCGTTATGAAAACATCGACTCTGACTCGAATACACTCTGGCCCATTATATCCATCTGAAGTTAAAGACAAAATTCATTGTTAGTGATAAAATTATACTCCATTTGAAATAAGATTAGACATATAAATAAAACTTTTGTACAGTCCGTTCAACCGATTTTGACTTCTATTGCGTTGGTGGCATGACAAATGGCAGCTGCAGTAGACAGTTGGTATTGTGTAACCTGTTTTTCTTTTAACGCCATCCTTATGCGTACGGTATAGAAGTCAAAATCGGTTGAACGGACTGTAAAAGGGTTTGTTTTAATGTCTAATCTTATTCAAATAGACTTATTTAATATTCAAAACCGATTTCTTGACACAATTTTATTCAAACAGAATAAAATTCCCGATTACCATCAAAGTTGCATGTAATTTTGTTGATTCTGAAATATCAAATGTCATATAGAATAGACTTTGATTACCATACCAATACGTGATTAGACATTTCAAGTTATATTTAAATTTCTACCTTGTATCCTTAATTTTAAGATTGAATATCTTTTGAAGCTTTCGTGAGAATCTAGCAGTAGGCATTACAAGATTCTTTGATTTGAACAATACGATTTATACGATTATTTGTTAATTTAATTTAAATAAGTATGTGATGTCTTATGTTCGTCTTCAAATAGTTCGTGATTGCGTACCTCCATTACATATGTACGATTCGAATAAATATTTACAAATTATCTTTTACTGAGAAACCGTCAGATCAATAAATATATGCCTTCATCATTATATTTGTTCTTTTTGATCGACATGAAGGACGAGTGTTAATTGTCATCGCTTAGGGCTGATTGATTCTAAAGATAGGCATTCTTGGATCTTTGACACTGGTCAGAAGTCCAAAAGTCTGGCAACCAGTCTTACCAAGGCGTATCGTGTGACCTAGTAACTGGTTTGTGGAGGTCAAATAGGCAGTCGCTGCATTTAAAATACTGGTATTCAGCTTCATCCGGTTAGACTGGAAGTCGACCCCAACATAGTCGGAAAAAGGCTAGGCAGATTGATCAAAGGTGACGGGCAGAAGGCATTGCAACAACGCGAATGGAAAATCCTATATAGACGTGATTCACGAGGTAGAAGTTCCAATGGACATAGCTTTACAACAGTTGGGACATCTGCCAGGTATTGACATACCTACGCATAAAGAAGGACTTATACGTCACGGGGATTGACCGTCGTCAATACCAATATATTTCCCATGGCGTTTTGGGTCTTGTGGATGCCATATTAGCGTATAATTAGCCGGAACATTTACGTCCAAAAAAAATTCAGAAAAAGTTCATAATTCGAAAACTATAAAAAATCGCGGAACATACATGGGGGTGATTCAGATAGGTACCCCACGGCACGATTTTAAAGCAAGTCGGTTTAGTTATTTCCAACCACTGGCACTAGGGTAGGTACCTAGTTAACTACTTATTTATGAAATGATAAAAAAACAATATATATTTCTAAAAGTATACAGGGTGAAATTGAATTCATGGGCATCCTCATAAGGGGTCACTCAACATTATGAACAACTTTCACTGAAATTAAATTGTTTATTCTGTAAATAGGATATTGAAATCACTTTTACACGTCATAATAAAAAAAAAATTACATGGTTCTCATATGGCTTGGTCAAGTCAAGCCATATGAGGACCATGTAAATTAGAGTCTGAAATGGTCTTTTGAGGAAAGTACTACACAGATTTGAGTGGACCTGTCCAGTCAGTACAAGCATTTGTCAGTAATAGTGGAGCTCAACTCAGAACTTAAGGAGCTCAACGACTCGACGAACAATACCAAAGAAAGGACATTTGGGTAGGCCGCAAAAATTGCCAGACCATCGATAAAGCTAACTGAGAACGAAAAAATATAAAAATAAAAATTCACATAGTCCTCACATTCACAATAATACAATACTTTACAAAGTAATCATGTCATTTTGTATAGAATATTCAATAATGTCAATTTGTATATAAAATTGGTAGATATATGATACTTGGATGATTTTCCATAATATTCAAAATGTTACAATGCTTAGCAGAGCGAGCAGCTCAATCCCATGTTTTACTATGGGACCAAACCTGAAATCGTGAAAAAGAAATAAGCTGTCCCCTACATTTTGACGAGTTATACGAACTATAAATGTAGGGAACAGCTGGTTCGTCCCATAGTGAAAGTTGTTAATAATGATGACCCCTACAATTTTCACCCTATTTATAAACGATCGATAAAGCCTCCTAATTAGGAGGCTTTATCGATATGTAAACGAGGGCAATTGCCCTCGTTTACAATATAACACGTCAGCCTTTAACAATCAACTGATCAGAGAAATATAAAACAGTATACTTATACCTTTTATTTTTTAAATTGTATTATTCGCAAAAAGTTTAGGCCAGCCCTAACAAAAACCTCTAATTATTTGTTTGATTTTGATTAACACGGGCACAAGCCACAGATGGAGTAACGAACGTTATAATTAAACCCAAATAACAAAGTTTGTTTGAATAACAGACATTTAAATCAATAATGGTGTTTCCTTTAATTACTGACGCCGATTAGTCTGGTATATATTTTAAAATAATTAAAACATATGTGCTAGCTATTACTAAACAATTTATTGTGGATTGCTCGTGCAACTATGATAATCTGAGTTTTAGAGCGTATAGAAATTCGCTCTAAATCTCTCCCAGTCTCTCAATAAATCCCAGAATAGACTAGAAAACTGTATATTATTATTTTTTCTACAAAAAATACAGATATTAAAGTAGAAATTTTACTTACACAATCTAGTCTTATCGCTAAAAGCGATCTTTTAAAGACAACCTTTGAATGGATTTATGTATTGCTGATTCTAATGATTATATTATATGATAATTCTGTAAAGCCATATTGGTTACGGTCGCAAATAATATTTGAATCAACATACAACCCGGCAACCTGCAAATTGCAAAAAAAAACGTAAGAAAATTTGAATTTCGCGAGCCACCCTGACGTTATCGCCTTGAAGTGAAACGATAGTTGTTATTGCTCTACACCCGTCGTAGTTTTATTGGAACCAATAACCCTTTAAACTTTAAAATAGCAATGCTACAGGAAATAATGAGAACTGAGAGAGCTGAGAGAAGCTGAGAATGTCACTGTCTAGGCCTAGATAGAGTGACATTCTCAGCAATCATAATAATGGAAAAGTAAAAAGTGTATGTGACTGACATAAGCTACTGAGCCGAAAGCCTATGTCAATCCTGTTGAAAGTCGTTACAGATAATACTTACAAAACGTGGAAGCGACGGAACGGACGCGGCTGATGGAATAGAGGCAGCCCTAGAGAGGGCAAGAGGAGCTTTGAATACCGATGACAATTGATTGACAGTAATGGTTGGCCGACGACATAATAATTAAGATAATCGTGAAGGGACAAAACTGGGTCAGATAAGAGGAAGGAAAAGAGGAAGATGCCAGCAATGCTGCTCTCAGTAGAACTATAGTTACGGCGAGCTATTAACTGGTGGATAGTATGCTAGTTAACTATTAATGAATGGCAGTCATACTAATAGCCTAGCGTCATAATAGAAATCATATGAAGATAGTAACGCTAGCTCTAATCCTGAAGCTACAGATCTGTTGAAGTCAATCTCCGACCGAGTAGATACAGTTTGATTCAAACTTAATGGCGGCTCGGAACATGAGGCGAGTCAATGCGCAGCGAGAAGCTAACTTCCGAGTCGAACTGTACCACACAGTTGAATTAGCTGAGCTGGAATTTCAATCGTTCACAATGTGACCCAACTTAATTAGCTATTATTGCCATTTCGCTCATACCTCGTATATCAAATATATTAAATAGCTACTAGGTAATAGCTCTCAATTTGACCGCACCCTTCTAAGATATCATGGAAATACTCCCCTAAACAAACTTTGTAACAAGAAGCTCACCACTATTGAAGGAAATGAGCAAGAAAATAATTGAATCTAAAACAATCAGTTAACGCCTTCTTCCCAGGGCGCTGCTCCTAATATCAAAGTTGGGGCCTGCTAACAAACTTCCAAGTTTTGGGCGAACGTTATTGTTCCGACAAATGAAACTTCAGCGAAAGCTCTTCAATTGAAAACATTACTTTAAGACGAGACAAAGTTTTCATATTGATACTAAGTGTGTCTTTAACTATATGATAGTTATATCTAGTACCTATAAATAAAATGAGATATATACATCCAACTTACAATTTTTTTTTTGTTTCTTTTTTTATTTCACAATTTTTATTACATAAAATTAATCTAAACACTAACTCTAACAAAACTAACTATTACTAATATTAATTAAAACTAAGTATACAAATAAACAATTAATATCTAAAATATGGCGTCGAAAAATTCCTCCGCATCGCTGTCGGCTGGTAATGTACCCAAGAAACTGGCGGCATTGCCACGTTGAATGGTAATGCTTAGCCTCTGACCAAGGTAAAAGCCAGCCCTTGGGTCACGGGAAGTGTCAAACAGCCGTTTGGAGATTTCATTAAACTTACAATAAATACGAATCTTTTACATTCGTAACGGGTCGAGTCGTCAGTAGTCCGAAAGTCTGACAACCAATCAGAAGGAGGTCAGATAGGCAGTCGCTCCATGTAAAATACTGGTATTCAGCTGCATTCGGTTAGACTGGAAGTTATACCCCAACATAGTTAGGAAGAGCTAGGCAGATGATAACACATAGATAATGTATTTACTATAACAGTAGATACATTACAATTTTACTCATCCTCATTACGTGATTTGGGGCAGCGAATTAGGTGATCGGCGTGTGGTAGGATCGCCACCTTATATTTATGTTTTTTTTTAACTAGGGCATCTCGTTGTTGCCCTCTGAGATCGTGACTACTTATCCGCTTTCCTGTGGCTGCCTTCAGCTACTACACTTAGGGCCTCTAGCCAGGGGCATAAAACTAAACTTATTAAAACTAAAGCGACTGCTCGCTAAGTGTGGGATACGAACCTCGGGTTAGGGCGTCTTTAGGGGGAGGACAGCGAGATGGGACAGGCTGGATCAGGATTATTAATATATGGGGAATTTAAAGCTACAGGCTCAGCTGCGGCGCGGGCTGGGACTTCAACGAGCAAGGGTCGGGGGGTATTTGATCGGGGTCGCGGTCGCGGAGGACCTCGGCGGCGAGGTCGGTATGACGGTTGTCATCTGTTCTTGTACACTGTGCCATACTGCTCTCCTGGAGGAGGGTTATGGGGTCATCTGGGTGGGAAAGAATTAGATGTATGGGGTAAAATCACCCCATATCAGTTCCGCTGTGTATATCTACAGCTGGCTGAAAAGGCGTAAGTCAAAATAGCGCGATTGTAACAGAACCAAATAGGTTGATAACCAAATAGGTTAATCTATCAGTTCATCAACATCTGCTTAGCCTTTTCCCAACTATGTTGGGGTCAGCATTCAGTCTAACCGGATCCAGCAGGTTAATCTCTCACTTGATGGGTTACAAATGACAACTTAGAAGTCTAAGGGGCTATTTGCATTTCCTAATGACTTGCAATACATTCATTAATAATCTAGAGCTTTGCAACTGGTTCGATTCGAGTTGGAATTTTATAATAATGATGATTGTGATCAACTGTCACTATAATGATACGTTTATGTTATGAGACCCACTTTCATCACTTTTCATTGAATTGCCTTTGGAGTGTACCTGTATATCCTATACTATTTAAACGAGCTATATTTGTATGTAATGACGTTCTCGAAAAAGGCTCTAACGATTTCGATGAAAGTTATAGTATCGGGTTTATGGGGGTGAAAAATCGATGTAGCTAGGTCTCATATCTGGGAAAAATCGTAATACAACAAATTTTGTGATACAACGTTGGTACCTCGACGATATGTTTATCTATTTTCACAGACAGAGCTCGGTCGACCTGGGGGCTTAAAACGGTCACTTTAGCAGAATCATTAATTATAAAAACATTATGAATCATCGTAAAATGTCACAAACTAATTATGAATTCATAATATGATTTGCGTGTAATTCATATTACGAAATAATTCATCTGTTTGACAGTTTTCTATGGAGATTCGTAAAATGGTCTACAATTATGAATTGCATTTAAGAGAGATAAGAGAAATTGCTAATGACAGCTTGGATTCAGAAAATGAACTGCTTTTAGAGGAATTGCTAATGTGACCGGTTAAGGCCCCCAGGTACTTCGAAGTAATATGCCATGCCGTTTTGTATTTTAGCATGTTACTTTTCTTTATCATTAAGTAATTTCATAAACCTTTTTATGATGTATTTTATCCCGCCATCTTCCCACCTCCACCTACCTGGAACTCTAAATTAATTAAATTCCCTCAAAGATAGGTAACGCAGGATAACAACAGTATTCATTTAAACCTTTACATTACACCTTACCACTCGGTTAATGATCATCCGCCTTTAAAAAGGCGCGCTTATCGCACTCCCGTCAATTTCTCCCGGACCCCCCATTAGTGAGAGATCGTTAACCTCCAGAGAGGCTACAGGATCAGTTATTATTTCAATTACTTCACCCATAACGGCGGCAACTACTGCTCTTTTATTTTATTTCCTACATAAAGTAGGTTGGTACAGTCAAACACGTCAGTCGACGAGCGAATAAAACATGAAAATCAATGCGGTCCGAATCGGGAACGCTAACTTTAGCATCACGCCTGTATTCCCCGAAGGTTTAAACAGAAGTGCACCTATAGTACTGTAGACTCCGAGAGAGTTTATAGGACCAGATCGAATAAAACACTTCTCGATAGTTTAACTAATTAACTCAAGAAATCAAAGATACATTTTATAATATTCAAGCCCGCAACCGGCGGTGGCGGAGGGCCGACCCGATCTGTCTTCCTATTCTAAAATACAAAATGCTAGAACATTCGAATCAAGCCTTTCTTAACAGCCAGTACAAAACCTTACAGTACCTAACCCACATATCACCAGTAAGTCCCATTGTAATAGGGGGCGAGCATCAACCGAGCACAAATCTAGATTCCGACCTGCTACTGAGAAATTCCAGATGGAAAACCCAATAACACTTTGCCCGACGCAGGAATCGAACCCAGGACCTCATGCTCAGCAGTAGCGATTGCGACTAGACCAACAAGGCAGTCAAGTAGTACCTACCTAGGCAGGTACAGTCGACACGTCAGTCGACCAGAGGCCCTAGACAAAGTGACATTCTATCAGCGATAATGATGATGGAAAAGGCAAAAATATTAAGAACTGACATAAGCTATCGAAAAGCTTATGTCAATCCTGTTGAAAATCGTTGTAGAAATAGGAAACGCTTTCGAAGCGATTGTCACTTGTCTAGGCCTCTGTCAGTCGACCAGCGATTGGAACGTGAAAATCAATGCACTCCGATTTTGAAACGCTAAATTTAGGTGAATATTTCATTCAGACTATATCTGGCTGTCACTTGATACGGGCCACCTTTCAAGCTAGTTTTTTCCCGCCTATCATGCTATGTGACATGACATCCGCCTGTTTTACGGTACCCCGCCTGGCTGGACGGAAAGCCGAAACAAGAAAGTTAAATTCAAATAGATAGGTACTACACGAACCCGCATAGCAACAAGATATCTAAATATTTATACACAGTTATTATGTAATGATACGTCTCTATTACTGTGTGGTATTCTATAAAAAGAGAAAACACGTTAAAAAATAGCTATAATGAAAAGTGTTGATATCCCGAAATAAACCAAAAAACTGAATAGCAACCTTATAATAACGCAATAAAGTCGTATATCGAGCTGAATAAATAGGGTGGTTATATTTCTCTGTATCCGAGTGTATAAAACATCATCACCTGTCAATATAATTAAAAAGACAGCGTTTCACGGGCGATGCCAGATGAAAGAGCTTGTTAACCTGTCGGCGAGGGCTCATTATAACGATATTTTATCGTAACGAGTCTTGGTGTAAAGGCCGGTTAAATATAAGCCCCTCCGATTGTAACAAAGGTTAATATTTTGACACGAGAACTCATTTACACGGAGAGAATTTCTCGACAGTCGAGAGGCGAGAATGTCTATGCGAGACTCGTAGAAGAGACTTGCCAGGCCATTCTCGTACTTATTTTACCAACTCAAGCGAGAAACAAAAGCCTACGAATATGTCAAACGAAGAAAGATAGGTACCTATGCGGTTTTTCTGAGAAGGCCGATTCTACTTATTAACGTGCAAAGTGAAAATCATGCGACATTGTGAATAGATCAAAAAATGGTATTCTGCTAACCTTAACATTCGGTTTGTTCACATTCGGGTCTAGTCTCATGGCGGTCGAATTTGTTTTCTATAATTTGGAATTCGATAATTTGCAACGTATTGAAATCGCGACGCGCAAGTGCGGTGATTTAAGATGTCAAGAAGAGACGTCATTTTTAACCGACTTCTTCAAAAAGGAGGAGGTTCTCAATTCGTCTGTATGTTTTTTTTTGTGTGTATGTTACGCGATTACTCCGTCAATTATGAATCGATTTTGATGATTCTTTTTTTGTTTGGTAGGTCATGCTTCAGAGGTGGTCCCATATAAATTTTATTAACTTTGCTTGCGTAGTTTTTGAGTTAGCTTCAATAATTACGTATTTTTCCCACTTAGTGTATGTAGACGATATATTGTTTGACTCCGTCACTGTTATTTACATAGCAGGTAGTGGTATTCGAATGTGTGTAGGGTAGGTACCACAACTAAAAAGTGAAAAATAAAAACTTTTTACAAAAAAAAAAAACAACCGACTTCCAAAACAAACACTAAAAACGTGAAAAATAACTTTAATTTCGGAAGTCGGTGGCAAAAAACAAAAATTGAAAAGCAAAGACACCGACTTCCGAAATTAAAGTTATTTTTCACGTTTTTAGTGTTTGTTTTGGAAGTCGGTTGTTTTTTTTTTGTAAAAAGTTTTTTATTTAATGTAACTATAATTTTATATCGTTTTTAGGGTTCCGTACCCAAAACGGGACCCTATTACTAAGACTCCGCTGTCCGCCCGTCTGTATGTCTGTCTGTCTGCCTGTCCGTCTATTGCTATTACAATAAGTAGTTGTTGTTCAGGGACTGATGATGGAGTCGGAAGATGGAAATACAAAAAAAAGGACAAATAGATTTATTTGTCACTGAAACAGTGTGTGCAAAAGATAACTCGATAACTCTAGAGGAAATTAATAGGATGACAATAATAAACTTAAAAATACGTAATAAAAACTGGATTTGATTTATAAACTGTGGAACTATAAAGAGTGTTGGGCTTGTTAGATATCTGGTGATGGAACAGATATTTAAACAAATCCTAATGCTAAAAAGTACAAAATAAAATATACTGTAAAAATCTTTTTACTTATTTTTACGTTGGACGCGAGAAGTTCTCTTCGTGTAACGGATCCATTAAATACACGGTGCAGTTAAGTTAAAATTGTTTCGAATCACCACTTTAATGGTGATTATGGGGATAGAGGTGTTGTTATACGAGAGCAGAGGATAGTTGCTCCTG
Organism: Lithophane ornitopus; assembly: GCA_948473465.1. Classification (NCBI taxonomy): domain Eukaryota; kingdom Metazoa; phylum Arthropoda; class Insecta; order Lepidoptera; family Noctuidae; genus Lithophane; species Lithophane ornitopus. The sequence continues at coordinate 10,040,081 of OX419633.1, forward strand.
ATCTGTTCTTAGATAATCATTATGGTTTATTTCTATATAACTATCTGCTATTATAATTTTATTTGTAGCTCGTGCGTGCTTTTGTTCGATGGGTTTGTTTAACTGTGCTTACTTAGATTCAATCAATCTGCCTAGCCTTTTCCCAACTATGTTGGGGTCGGCTACAAGTCTAACCGGATGCTGCTGAATACCAGTATTTTACATGGAGCGACTGCCTATCTGTCCTCCACAACCCAGTACGAGTTCGTAGGTTCGCTCCCAGACAGGCGCTTTACTTTATGTAAATTATTTCATCACCAATGCTCTCAAAACGGTGAAGGAATAAATCGTAAGGAAATCGGCATTTCCTAGAACCAAAAATTCGAAGACATGTGACATCTACCAACCCGCACTGCACGTGATGTAGGATTATGAGCCTCTCCCAGCAGTGGCAAAGTCTGATTTTACTTATGCTAACGGCTAACCTTATCTCTTATATCGTAAAGGTTTGTAACCTATCTTATTAAGTTATAAACATGTGTCCTTTTAAGCTCGATTAAAATCAGCAAGATCGTATCGACAGAGCGACTGACATGAATATGAATCGCTGCATTTACAAAATTAAATGGCAACAAGCATAGCAAATAAAGGAAGTAGGTACTAAGTAAGTATACTGCTATTAAAAACATCATGTAGATACCTAAATATTAATTAAATGATTTAAAAACATGTCCAACAGCACGTAAGCAATTAAAGATGTGAAAAAAGTAAAATATAAAATTATACACGTACGTTTACGGGCGACGAAATGTGGTCTTTGTGATAAACGAACATTATTTAATTTTATTGCGCACCATTTGCACACCTGCCCTCTGGCGGCTTTCGGCGTAAACGACTCTTTAGGGTTCCGTACCCAAAGCGGCACCCTCCGCTGTCCGTCCGTCTGTCTGTCACAGGCATTGATATCAATATCTCAACGCTGCACCCCACTAATGCATCGTTTTGAAAAGTCAAAACTTTGAAAAATGAAATCCATTATAATTAATGCTGTGATTTTTTACTTACCGGTGGGTGGTAGCCTAGGACACGCCACTTCTCTTTTACGATTTGCTGTAATAATCCTATTTTTGTATATAAGCGGCATTTTGAAAAAAAAAAAGGAAATGCCAATGACACATTTCGATGCACACAGACTTAACGGTGCGCCACACGCCTCCAAGCCATATCCCTCGATATCCGTGGTCACAGGGCTGTATCTTTTGAAACGAGGCCCCTTAAAAGAAAGGTGATTTTTCCATATAAGTATTTTTTTTTTAATGTAGTGTTAATTTACGGTGGTACGGAACCCTTCGTGTGAGCTTCCGACTCGTAATTGGCCGCTTTTTTTTTCATTCAAGCCCTGTAATGAGTTTGACATTATTATGCCTGAATACAGACATTATGCAGATTTTATATTTCAAGCACTTAACTATGGCACTTAATTGAAATACTTCGATTAATTTTAACAACGATCTGATTACGTTAAAATATTCATTACAAAGTAACAAGAACCCTTTCATATTGAGACTATTGAATTTAAATCTTTACAATTATTTCGTGTAAAATAAAGACAAGAAGATACTTATCGAAATATTATTTAGTTAAATCTGAATATTAATTTCAATCTCTATTTTGCTCTATAATACCTAGTAAATACTTAGAGAGTGTTTTGTAATGAGATTTCTGAATAATTACTAATATAATTAATGTACGTTTGATCGGGGGGCTGAAGCTGTGCCAGCCATGATCGGGTTGAAGATAGTAACCAAGTTTTGCACGAATAGATTAAAAAAAAGTCGGTCTTCAGGATAAGAAGAGAACAGACGACATCGCGGCATTCTGAAATTCGGAAATTCTGGACAAGGAAAGCCAACCTCTGAAAAGAAAGGCATCCAAAAGAGGTAGCGTACATCGAGGGTTGGGTCAAAAAAAAACCGGCCAAGTTCGAGTCGGACTCGCGCACGAAGGATTCCGTACCATTATCTACAAAAACGGCAAAAAAATCACGTTTGTTGTATGCGAGCCCCCTAAAATATTAATTTTTTGTTATAGTTTTTTTTGTTTTTTTTTGTATTTGTTGTTATAGCGGCAACAGAAATACATCATCTGTGAAAATTTCATCTGTCTAACTATCACGGTTCATGAGATACAGCCTGGTGACAGACGGACAGACAGACAGACAGTGGAGTCTTAGTAATAGGGTCCCGTTTTACCCTTTGGGTACGGAACCCTGAAAAGGCTGAAAAAGAAGAAGCATACACATCGAAATCAGGCCGTGTCTCTGGAAGACTGGAAGAACAGATTTATAATATACTGGTAAGACAGGTAAAGAAGGGTCGACTTTCGAAAGTCAGATTGAAATCAGATGGTAGTCCCTCCCTATTTGCATCTTTTAGAGTGGGCGTCGAGTAAACTTTATTTGAGTTACATGTGTTGATACCTACTTGACATTTTATTTTATTTAAATGAAATTAAATTTCCATTATCAACACGAATTATCGCACTATGGACACTATGTACAGGGCTAAGCACACTTGTTTTTTTTTTTCGCGCATGTTTTCACGTTCGACTTTCGTTGGCCAGACTTTATACTCCATTTGTAATAAGATTAGAAATTTAAACAGTAAACCTTTTTACAGTCCATTCAACCGATTTTGACTTATATACCGTAGGCATAAGGATGGCATTAAAAACAAAAACAGTTACACAATAACAACTATCTACTGCAGCTGCCATTTGTCGTGCCACCAACGCAATAGAAGTCAAAATCGGTTGAACGGACTGTAACAAAGGCTTAATTAAATTTCTAATCATATTTCAAATGGAGTATACAAATGTAGAAATCTGAGCAGACCGACAGACAGAACGAGCAGTACTTGCTACCGTTTTTATATTGTCAATTTCGTTTTAACTATAACCTTCTAGTTTATTTCAGTTTTTATTTTTTATTGCTGAAACCATAATAAGGAAATTGTGAAAATATAAATGCATGCAGTCGCTTTTATAAAGCTGACTTTTGTCCAAAAAAGTAGACAAAAATGTACTTTACTTAACCTATTAATCTTTTCCGCTATGGTAAAAGGAATACAAGCTATTGCTGTGTTGTTTATTCCACCATGATTTATTATGGTGTTCGACCCAAATCCTTTGTTCATTCATCATAATACGTCACGGGGCAGATGATAAAACTCACACAATTAAATTTATAGCCTACATTCCTGAAATAGAGACATAACTCTCATTGGTATAACAAACAGACAACAGAATAGATTCTGTTTGAGTATGAATAAGCTATAGAGTGCTCCTAATGGAGTCGTTTACTGTCGCGCAAAATGTAAATAGTACGACGATATTTTTATAGCTACTCCCACGCAGAACGGTTGAATACAAAAAAAGTGAGGGAGAGCTTTTTTAAAAGAACACGACTAATGGTGAATACTTGTTTCTGATAGCCAAAACAAAACCACAACTAAAAGAAAAATATAGGTAGGTAATAATAGAGTTGGGCGAGTCATTTAGGAGAAAATAATAATGCCAACAATAAGTTGGCAACAAGGACACAAATTCTTGACATACTTTTACCAAAATTGTACTGGCTGTTTGTTCTTATTATGCACGTAATGTGATGACTGATGACATAACGGGAATTAAGGTAATTAATATCGATATATCGTAGTTTACGTTTTTATTTGCTGGACGTTTCGTGCAGTTTGGTCGTGAGCACGGGAGGGACCGTCGCAAGTCGCAACGATATCACAGCAATTTCGACGTACTTGAAACTTCTTCATCCACCTCCGCTATTTACCAAGTAGGTACTGTCCCACCCTTCAATAGGTCACTCACTAAATAGACATATATAATATCACGCCTGTAATCCCCGAAGAGTCAGACAAAGGTGTATAGTGTGTACAAAGGTGTGTGTGTGTGTGTACACCCACATTTCATCATTTACTTTTTAAGGCCATTGTAATAGGGTGCGCCATCAACCGGCCACAAATCTAGACTCCCGGCTGCTACTGAGAAATTCCAGGTGGAAAAACCCAATTTGTCCGACCCAGGATTTGAACCCAGGATTGCATGCTCAGCAGTAGCGCGACCACTAGACCAACGAGGCGACCAAATGTCTGCTCTTATTTCTCACAATACCTACTACTCACAAAAATGTTATCGACGCGTTTTATTTAATTGGAAAAGGCTTCACGACGTCACGTACGCCACATAACGGCGCGGGCCGCTCAAAAACGAACGTTTAGTAATTTAAAAGGCGCTTCACGAGTTGATTTGCTCGAGCGCCAGTCTGCGTGCAGTTCTCACAACGAGTCAACAACTTATTCACAGCCTACGAAAAATGGTAAAAAGTATGAACGTGTGCCTAAGTCCTAACTATTTTGTAATTCCTAAATTGGTTTGATTGTGGCAGCTAAGTATATTAATTAAAGGAAGATTATGAAATGTGCAGAATATGATTTGAAATATGATCCTTTATGTATTTTGATAACATGTAGGTCTTGTGGTAAGTATGTGCTTACATTAAATGAATAGATTGGGTTCCCACCTATGAAATTGGCGTTTTTTTCTCACAAATAGAGAACCGCGTCACTTCTGTGATTTAAAATATTCATCAATTGCTTAGTATTATATCGAATACTGACCATCATAGACAACTACCAATAGTAAAAAAACCTTATTACTTATAGTTTTCTAAACATAAAAAATAATTGCTCATTGGAAATTACCACTATTTTTTTTTTAACTTTTCCAAATTTTTTTTTTTTTCTTTCTTGCGTATTACGTCTTAGTTTTTACAACATTAGTGTACACGGTTGTTATACAAATTAAGAAAATGTTAATATGAAAAAAGCGACTTCTTTAAATTTCCCCATACCTACAAAACGCTGATTTCATAGGCAACCTAATATTAATCTGTGTTTTCCCCACACACACTACTCAATTACACACTCTACATATTCTTAATACTCTAACCGCATAATTCACGCAACAAGATGTGGGATGAAACTTTCCTTGCGACCGATTGAGTGTTGATTCAATTTTGTTTGTCGGTCCGTACAGCAACACTTTATTGCATAAACCTTTCAACCAAAAGTTAAAGCTTTGTTTAGACTCGCATTCCACAAAATGCGGTCGATACAATGCAGGGGGTCTAGTGAGACCGTAACAAGATATTATGTGTCAAGAACAGGTTTAGATGAAACCTAATTTTCCTCGTTTTAGTTGAGATATCATCAACACTTTTTAAATCGATACTTCTTTCACAATTACGCACACTCTATTCTATTTTTAACCTCCGACGGAAAAAGAGGGGTGTTATAAGTTTAAAGTGTGTGTCTGGCAGCGCCATCGTAGCTGCCAAACGGCTGAACCGATTTTGATATTTTTGGTTTTGTTTGAAATGTGAATTGATCGAGAGTGTTCTTAGCTATGCTTTGTTTTTGTCGGGGGTTTTTAATTTTTTTAATTTTATTTAACTTTTTATATAAGGCAATTGTGCCAATGTCGACAATGTGGTATTAAGGGAGATGTGAACGCGCTTCTTGTTGACGCAATTTTTAAAGCAAAGGCATCGATCACAAGTCTGCCTAATACAACTGGCCTGCAGCAGGCATTCAAACTCCGAACTCCGAAGATCAACGGGCAGTATTAACATTCCAATTTTAAACCATTAATAGTACAAACGACTTGAATATTCTTCTAACTTCTTAAGCCCTCCCAGATGGATTGCTGTCGAGCTCAGATCTACAGATAAAAAGATTTTGTAATTTATTCGGTACATTACGCTTCGGATTTTAGACGAAGTTTCGACAGAGGGAGCGGATTGAACGATCTCTTTACTTAATGTTGTTTTAGTACTGGAATATTTTTGTATTTTTAGGAGCTCGGTCTTAAAAAGTACGATTTGGACACGGCTGTCCGTTGGGCGAACACTTTTTAGTCGTTTATGAGAAAATCTCATTAATTTTCACTACCTACCCTTTTGAAGTTTATAATTTTCTATTTTCAACTATAATAATGCTTCATGACCGTAAACGGAGAGACCGGGAGAAAGACGCGCTCTACAAAAAAATAATTATAATTAAAAGCAAAAAAAAAACTTCTTAACTAGCTGCGCCTCGTGGTTTCATCCGCATAAGTCTCGATCCCGTGGGAATATCGGGATAAACGGTATCCTATGTCCTTCCAGGTCATGGTCTATCCATGTGCCAAAAAGCGTAACAAACAAACTCACTTTCGCATTTATAATATTAGTTAGGATAGTTAGAATGAGTTAAGCAAACTAAATATATACAAACTTTTTTAATTTATTATACTGTGACAAATTAGAGAATGCCTACCGTGGGAAAACCTGTATTTATACAGTAGGTATGCTCATATCTACCCTCAATAAATTGTACTCAGTAGGCAATAAAATAGTTGGCCAAATCATTTTCGTACCTACCTCATTATTTATAACTACAACGAAAAATAGACAAAGCCTTCATACGAAACGAAAATACATAGTCCATTACTTCCATCTTGTTATTTTTCGTTTTTATTTACGTACACAATTACGAAGCCTATTTTCGTTTAGTTAGAACATCGATAAAGGAAAACATCGTGAGAAAATTAAGTCTGAAATCGCCAACACATCTTGAGCAAGGTTCCATTTCGGAAGTCGGTGTCTTTGCTTTTCAATTTTCGTTTTTTGCCACCGACTTCCGAAATTAAAGTTATTTTTCACTTTTTTTTGTGTTTTTTTTTTGTAAAAAGTTTTTTTTTTCACGTTTTAGTTGTGGTACCCTAACCCACACAAATTCGAATACCACCTGCTATGTAAATAACAGTGACGGAGTCAAATAATATATCGTCTACATAGACTAAGTGGGAAAAATACGTAATTGGAGCCAACTGAAAAACTACGCAAGCTAAGTTAATAAAATTTATATGGGACCACCTCGGGAGTATCCCCTTTCGAACTAAAAAATAATTTTTGAAATCGGTTCACAATTGGCGAAAATATCGAGGAAAAAAAAAAAAGACATACATACGAACATAGAACCTTCCTTTTTGGAAGTCGGTTAAAAACTAAGTCTGAAATCGCCAACACATCTTGAGCAAGGTTCCATTTCGGAAGTCGGTGTCTTTGCTTTTCAATTTTCGTTTTTTGCCACCGACTTCCGAAATTAAAGTTATTTTTCACTTTTTTTTGTAAAAAGTTTTTTTTTTCACTTTTTAGTTGTGGTACCCTAACCCACACAAATTCGAATACCACCTGCTATGTAAATAACAGTGACGGAGTCAAATAATATATCGTCTACATAGACTAAGTGGGAAAAATACGTAATTGGAGCCAACTGAAAAACTACGCAAGCTAAGTTAATAAAATTTATATGGGACCACCTCGGGAGTATCCCCTTTCGAACTAAAAATAATTTTTGAAATCGGTTCACAATTGGCGAAAATATCGAGGAAAAAAAAAAAGACATACATACGAACATAGAACCTTCCTTTTTGGAAGTCGGTTAAAAACTAAGTCTGAAATCGCCAACTCGTCTTAAGCAAGCGTGGTGATCAATGCTCGCACCTTCTCTGGCTGGTAAGAGGCTGGTATTATTAGTAAAAACAATTGTTTCGAGTAATTTTGTCAGGTAGTGGGCAATATTTAACCTTCCACTTGGGGTTGGCGTCCTTAAAGGGGTGACAAAGCAAACTGGGCTATTAAAAGTACCCTATTCAGTTATTTCGTTGAGCTTTTGTTAAGTGAGGAATACTAGAGCATTCGTATTTTCAAAATCAAGAACTTTTATGGGATTAGGACTCTTTTCTAAACTGATATTATATTATAGAGAAAACATTTGTTCTTTGTGTTTGTACTTTGTATGTTTGTTTTTTACGCTTTCACGAAAAAACGGCTGAACAGATTTGGATGAAATTTGGCACATGGTTAGATCATAACCTGAGTTTTTATCCCGATATTCTCACGGAGTCGAGACTTAAGGCTCCCACAAACAGGCGCGATATCGCGGGCGCGATAAACTTTATGCGGGTGAAACCGCTCGGCGCAGTTAGTACTTAGTTAATATTCATAGGTGAAAATACCTAGTTTTTGCCCTCTAATGTTTAGTGCAAGTATGACATTATTCATTGGTTTCAGAGCGACACGCCAAGATATAATTAGAACGGGGAATATTAATAAGGCTAATTAATAAATATTTAGCAAATGAGTTTAATTTAAAATATTTTGACGCGCAAAGCTTACTTTATGGATAATGATGCGAGTGCGACTCATTTATCAGTATCATCATTACAGAGGATTATCGTCGTTCTGCACCTGCATTATGATATTAAATAAGGCCAATGTCCTTTGTGAGCGAAAGGTGGACATGATTACAGACAAGTAGATTATCAAATACTAATGATCAATAATGTGTCTAATAACTACCGGTAAAGTACAGAAATCATGGTACAATTTCATGAAATCGTCATTCAATGCACTTACCTACATGAACTTAGAGAGTTGTATTGCTGATTCTAATGTTTATAATTCTGTAAATCTAAATTTGTTACGGTCGCAAATAATATTTAGATCAACATACAACCTGGACCTGCAAATTGCAAAAAACGTAAGAAAATTTGAATTTCGCGAGCTACCTTAGCGCATCCACCTTAAGCTAAGAGCGTTCTCACACTGACGATTTGCCGGCATGTTTTCAGGGAAGCGATATGTGAACGTGCTCTCCGCGGGTGCGAAGCGAGTTAGCCGCGACTACGCGACGTGTTCTCCGCGTTTTCATAATTTTATACACTCGTTTGTCTCGCTCTCTCTCATAAACACTCACGTCAATCTCTCTCGTTACGCAAACGCGGCTTACCTATACATTGCGCACACGCACTTCTCCCTGGAAACATGCTCGTAAATTGCTGGTGTGATATGGCCATAAGCGCACTTACAGCCGCCTCTGGCTGGCCGCAGGGCACGGCATTATACCGGCGCCAGACACAGCAACACACATTTGAACACATATTTGAACAATTATTTGAACACATGTGAGGCATGGCTGTTTGCGTATTTGATCAAAGTTTGACCTCACATTTATTACCGTACCTCACACAAGTGTTCCAACAAGTGTTCACATGTGTGACTGTGTCTGGCGTCGGCTTTACAAAATTGCTTCAAAGCACATTAGGAGTCAGGCAGGACAGGAGGTGAGGTACCTATCTTCTGCAGTGAGGCTGCACACGCACAGTCCACAGTCGGATTGAAACACATCAGAATATCCCCATCTGACTAGTGGCTCACATGACTTCGTATATATTAACTTCAGCCTCGTAAAAGTTATTCTGTATTAATGGCGAGTACAGATCACCAGGCAAGACAGAACGACAGTTTGTTTATACACGTCGATAACGCGTGTGACATTCTGACAGTAATTTATTGCGTAATAAGAGTCCCCTTTACGCGGGAACACGTTCACAAATGGTTGCCTAGTCGCGTGACGACCACGCCGCACGCGAAACCATTCTTTGTCATTGTTTCTATTATTTTTCATCGTAACAGTTCAATTTGCTCTCAAGTATTGATCGTGTGTCCCTTCCTTATCAAAATATTGGTCGTTTGTTTCGAAGTGGGCTATCTATTTTATTTTCGGGAAGATATATTGTGTTAGTTTTTATCGCATTCTGTACTTACCTTTATCATTACGGTGTAGGTTGAGTGTGTCATTATCAGGTTCATAAGTCATTCTCAGAAAGGAAATGGAAAAGTAGGAAGAATGTTTAATTAGCAGTCCTAACAAACATAAACTTTATTTACACAATGATATCGTTCTGTAAATAAAGCTTATTAGAGTTACATAACTGTGTGTGTAATTTTTTAAACATAATAGTTTATGGTACTTAGGTAGGTTTCTTAAAACCCTCCAGTACAAACAAGTTCCCCTCGAACTTCTAACGAACTAACTTTCGAAGTGCGCATCTATTTTATTTTATAAAAATATAATAAACCCAAGAACACATTAATTACCATTTTACCAAATATTTGTGTTCTGAGGTTTATTTTTTATCTTACCTTTATCATTACGGTAATAGGGTGTCATTATCAGGTTCATAAGTCATCCTCAGAAAGGAAACGGAAAAGTAGAAAGAATTTTAATTAGCAGTCCGAACAAACAGAATCTTTACACAACGGTATGATAGAAGTTTCATTTAAAAAATCGGCCAAGTGCGAGTCGGGCACGAAGGGTTCCGTAGCATTATCTATAAAAACGACAAAAAAATCATGTCTGTTGTATGAGAGCCCCCTTAAATATTTGTTTTATTTTAATTGAATTATTTATTTTTAAAGTGAATAAATAACTAAATATTCTATGAATATTTCAACCGTCTACCTATTGCCGTTATCAATATCGAGCAAAAAAATCACGTTTGTTGTATGGGAGCCCCATTAAATATTTATTTTATTCTGTTTTTTAGTATTTTGTGTTATAGCGGCAACATAAATACATCATCTGCGAAAATTTCAACTGTCTAACTATCACGGATCATAAGATACAGCCTGGTAACAGACGGACAGACAGACAGACAGACAGCGGAGCCTTAGTAATAGGGTCCCGTTTTACCCTTTGGGTACGGAACCCTAAAAACAATCTTCCATGTCATTCTAAATGTATTCTTGAAACATAATAATATAGTACCTAGGTTTTCTCCTATACTTAATACTTTCAGAATACAGACCCCTCCACTTTTCTCACAAAACAATAAAATCTATTTTCTTATACATAAGAACATGAAGTTCCATTTAGAAACAAGATCCAACATACTATCCTTACAAATTAACACAAAGCTTATACAACATACCAATCAGCATAGCATTATCAATTAAATCAATAAAATGCATGCCTGCATCGCCACATGATTGCCATACCATAAATGCATTGCAAAGTATGCAGCGGTTTCTACATCCTCCTTAGGGTAGGGACACATGTTTTTTTTTTTGAGGTTTGGAAATCATCAAATGACTTCTCCCGCTCTAGGCGGAGCGGGAGACTTTTACTGACTAAAACCCACCCGTGTTCCTTCAGTTGCCTGTTGCCAAGGGCACGGGCCTTTCGAACTTTCCCGCAACCCTGGCTGGCATCGGTCCTAGCGGACCCCGTAGGGACACATAATTATGCTAGTGTTAACATTAGCGATACAGAGGCCGACCTCGCCGAAAAACCGAGACCGATGCAACTTACACCAAGTCACCAATAGAAAACAGGCAATCTTGATTCAGTACTCAAACGCAGCGAGCGCGATGCAACATCGAAGCAGTCCCCGAAACCTATGTCTATCCCGTACTGATGCGGCCGATTTGCTAAAAACAGGCAATCTTGATGCAGCGCTCAACGCACCGAGCGCGATGTAACATCGAAGCAGTCCCTGAAACCTATTCTGTACAGAAACGGTCGATTTTGCTAAAAACAGGCAATTTTGATTCAGCACTGAAACCTCGACCGCGATGCAACATTGAAGCAGTCCCTGAAACCTATGTCTATTCTGTACTGAAACGGTAGATTTGGCTAAAAACAGGCAATCTTGATTCAGCACTGAAACAGCGACCGCGATGCAACATCGAAGCAGTCCCTGAAACCTATGTCTATTCTGTACAACAATGGTAGGATAGAACTTTCATTTAAAACAGCCTTCCATGTCATTCTAAATGTATTCTTGAAACATAATAATAATATATCTAGGCATGTCTTCTATTCAAATTACAGACCCCTCCACTTTTCTCACAAAACAATAAAATCTATTTTCTTATACAATACATAAGAACATGAACTTCCATTTAGAAACAAGATCCAAAATACTATCCTTACAAATAAACACAATGTCTATCCTGTACTGAAGCGGTCGATTTAGCTAAAAACAGGCAATCTTGATTCAGCACTGAAACAGCGACCGCGAAGCAACATCGAAGCAGTCTGTGAAACCCATGTCTATTCTGTACTGAAACTATCGATTTTGCTATCGTAATTACAGAAAGTCGCCGAAACGCTATGCAAAATTGATGAAGTCGCCAAGTCGCTAATTGCCGATGCAATAAGTACCTAAGCTGTCTGTAAAGACCCTTACATTTATGAATGAATACGAATTTGTTTTCAAGAAACAAGTTTCATAACGCTTGTTATTTTCCGTCGTCAAGATTGTTTGAAGTTATATCGATTTGCATTATCGTTGTTTTATTAATTGGTAACTTATGTCTCTCGATCTCTAGGGATAGATCTAAGGTTGAAAGCGTGTCATAAACTCGCAAGCAACAATAAAATCTTTATGATAAATGATATGTAATTCATTTGAAAAAAAAAAATACACTTTTATACGTCAAAAATAACTTAAGTTTTAAAACTAGATGAGTTCGGTGTTTCCTATCCTACGCTAAAACGGCTGATTTGGATGAAATTTGGCACATGGGTAGACCATGACCTGAGGAGGACATATTATTATAGGATACCTTTTATACCGATATTAGTTTAGATTATCTACTGTCATTGATGAATTAGGTCACACCTGCATGTATAAGCACCCTATAAACGATAAAATTGTTTGTGTTGGGTTGGTTAGGTTGGGCCATACAAGACCACCAACCTTGGCGTTACTAATGATTAATAAGATATAGGTACTCGTAATTTTTATCTATAACATCATCCATAACGTTAGGTACCTACTCAAAAGTAACGTGTTACAAAGATTTAAATCTCTAGTTCATGTCAAAAATTGTATACGGAACATTGACAGAAAATAGAGATTTCAACATGTTTTGTTGAGGATGTTTCGCCAGTGCGAACGCACAGTAACTGGTTACTTTTGAGTAGCTTCGTGGACGAACGAGCTAACAAACAAAGACCTAATTAAGAACCTATGCAGAGTTGCAAACAGAATCAAGGCAACATAAAGCAACAATAAAGTCCAAACAACGTTAACTATACGGACCAGGGACTGAATTACCCAGGTACCTTTAAATTTCAGTATGACGTCATACCGTTAAATAAGGGTACCTACTCAAAATATTTCGATACCGTTCTTTTTTCAATAGGTAGCGGAATTTTGTGGTTGTATGATGTATACCGGTATATTTCGGTATCAGTACCTTACCGCGGAATGCCCGGGGATGTACTTGTACCGTGTATTTTCGTTTACGGGTATGCCACCGTGTCTCGGTGGCCTATAAAAATATATCGGTAGCAGTACAGGTTTTCTTTGACGCACCGGCACACATTCGGCAACAATCACGATTAGAGAGATCAAAATCAAAATCAAAATATTTTATTTCACATAAACCTACATGGGCACTTATGAAACGTCAGAAGCTAGGTGCACGGTTCCAATTGGTCGTTTCCTATGGAGAAGAGCCGGCAAGAAACTCCACGGTTACTCTTTTAAAAATAATTGGCTTTTACAATATTTTTAAATTACAGTGTTAGTAGGCATGGGAGGACAATGTAGGCCTTTCAACAAGTAAGTACCAGATACTTAACATAATAGACGTTCAGCAAATCTACAGTCCAATAAGCCTACAAAGTTCTCACATTCACAAAATAGAAAATAATCTATATAAAAGACAAACAATAAAAATTAAAAAAAACCTATTTCAGCCAAATGACGTGATTGCTATTACAACTGTAACAAATTGAATAATTATCATGTCCACAAAAGCCACTAGGAGTTGAAATTAAATTGGAGGTATCTATAATAATAGGAATAATGTCAAATACAATGATTATGTCAAGGATGAATGTAAAGAAAATAAACAGACAGATAAATAAAAGAGTACCTACCTACAACAAACAAATTGCACAAAATACACAAGTTCTAACGTGTACGGTGTAAAGGCTCGTGCAAACAGACGCGAAATCGCGGGCGCGACTGGCAGCGGTACCTTTGCCGACAAAGATACCGCTGCCTGTCGCGCCCGCGATTTCGCGTCTGTTTGCACGAGCCTTAAGTGTGCGACCCCTGCGCACCCGCGCCTCGCCGCGCCGTCTCGCATGTTTTTCGGTACCAAAATCGTGTAAAGGTTAAATAACGGTAATAAAGATTGAGCTATACCGATACAAATCGGTATAGCTCAATCTTTATTTTAAACCGGTACCGATATATTTTTTGAGGTATCTTAACCTTTAACCGTAACCGCTTTCAGTCCCTGATACGGACACATGCTTGCACCACTTGCACCTCTAAGCCGCGTTCCACTCATTACAAACGTTTATTAAAAAGTAATGTGGCACCGGAAATAATAAAACTTAGGAGATACGCATCTGATCGAGTTATGTAGCCATAAATATGTCCGACAAGTAATTAGAGCGAGTTTGTACTGATGTTACGATTGTGGCAGGTAGATAATTGAATTACTTACAGATAAATTGATGATTCTGTTTCTTTTTTATAGCGAGAGTGATATGGCGCAACTTGGGAGAGCGCTCTGTGGAAAGCTGGCTCGATGGGCAGAGTTGATTCATTTGATTGATAGAATGATATTGCATTGGTACAGGGTCAAACTAAATTAGCTAGCGAAACTACCTAACTACAGCTATGATGGGTATCGATCGATCGATTATATAATATACAGTATGTTATCTAACGAAGGCCGTTCCCGATAACCTGCAATAGAATAGCGTCTATAAATGCAAAAAAAAAAAAGGTTTTTTAATTTTTTTCATCATCATCATCATCAGCCTATAGCAGTCCACTGCTGGACATAGGCCTCTCCAATTGCACGCCATTCAGCTCGATTCTCGACAGCTCTCATCCAGCTGCTACCAGCCACCCTGCGAAGATCGTCGCTCCACTTAGCCTGAGGGCGTCCTACCTTACGTTTGCCGATTCGCGGTCTCCACTCAAGAACACGTCTACCCCAACGGTCATCGGTTCTACGGCTAATATGGCCGGCCCATTGGCACTTCAGCTTGCTTATTCTATGAGCTATGTCAACAACTTTGGTTCTCTGCCGGATTACCTCATTCCGGATTCTATATCTCTCAGAGATACTCCAAGCATAGCTCGTTCCATAGCTCGCTGAGCGACCTTGAATTTATGGACCAGCCATACCGTGAGTGTCCACGTTTCGGCTCCGTAAGTCATGACAGGCAGGACGCACTGGTTGAAGACTTTAGTCTTTAGGCTCTGCGGAATACTCGACGAGAAGACTCGACGGACCTACCCAAAAACTGCCCAGCCCAGCTGCATTCTTCTGTTAGCTTCCTTCTCAAAGTTGTTCTTACCAAACTGCAGAGTTTGCCCGAGGTAAACGTATTCACGAACAACTTCGAGAGCACCGCCATTGACAGCAATCGGTCCCGGACTAACGTGGTCGTTGAACGTAACTTTGTTTATAGTATTGTAAAATATTCACAAAAATATTAAATTGATACGGAAAAGAAAAAACTGTACGCTCACACTTGTCACACTTTTCTTTCTACGTTGAAATACAAGTGTGCGTGTGTTTCTTTTACGTATCAATTTAATAGTTTTGTGAATATTTCACTAATTATATTTAAAAATGAGTGTAATATTTTTTTAGCATGTATGGACGCTATACCTACTATTGCGGGTACGCCCTTTGTTAGTTAACATATTGTATAACTATATAAAGGAAGGTAAAACAAAAAAATACAACATAATTACGTAAGTACTTATTTCAAGTTTTATCGTCAATAGATATCGTTTATTTAATTTCATCATATACGATAGGTAATGGACATAATTTTAAAACGTGGATGTCTCTCAGAAAACGAAACGCTTTCGACTTCTTTTTTTAGCACCACCATGTTCGTTTTTTAATTCCAGAGACTAATTTGACATTCAAGTGATTGGTGTTTGTTTTTTCAGTTTGGAGTTTGACATTTGCACCTGTCAAATTAGTCTCTGGGATTAAAAAACGAACTGTAATAACTACAGGTTTCTGACTATTATCAAATTAGCCAGTTTGCAGACTAAAATAGAATAACATGCAAAAGCAGTTGTGTTAAAAATTATGTAGATAAATAGTTAGGTACTAGTTAAGTAGGTACCTGTTTTGATACGCAACCTGTTTTACCTGTAGGGCTAAGTGTTGAAAAATCCATAGCGCTAACCGTGCGTTTGCACTGGTGAAACATTACAACAAAACATGTTTAAATCTCTAATTCCTGTCATAAGTTGTATGGAAGATTGCAAACGCACGGTAATACTGACATGTTTAGTACATACTTCATACTTATCTCGGTTTATGACGTTGTAAGTACCTACTAGATACTTGCTTGGGTAAGTACAGGTATATGAGAAGAAAATAATGTAACCTTAAGTAGGTAGTGTTAGCCTAGTCATATCTAGTCAAGTTATTTCCCATGTCGGTGTCATTTATTTTCATTATTTCGATTATTTACATTGCATTTTATTATCTGTATCAACTGACATGCCGTGACAGTTGTCATTATACCTCTGACACCTGCCTATTTCATTATAAGTGGCTCAACTAGCTCACTTCACTTGATATTCAACGGTCGAACAGAGATTTAATCGAAATATTTCTATTCTACGTAATCTGTGTTTTGCTCGACCGATAAGTACGTAGGCGTAGGTATTTGAACGCTCCATTTAAAACAACACATCATCTGTAATGATTAGTAATGAAAAACAATGGATCGTTCTAAAAAAAAGTAACAGTTGCATGGAATTAGTTTAAACTTATTTTGGTCTTACTGGTCATCACAGCGCTGTTTGTCAAGCAAGACAAACGTCAATAGAACGTCAAATTCAGAATTTTTCGTTACCGATATTGCCGATGCACGATGGTTCGAACTTAGTTCGGCTGGAGGTCAGGATAGGTACCTATTGCAGGCGTTTTGCAGTAAAATGCTATCGACAGGACATAAAGCTGGCATGTTTCGTACCTAATAATCGTTCGTTTGTAAATGTATGTACCTGTCAAACAGGAATGTGTAGGAAGTTCGTAGTATTTCTATTTTTAAACAATGCTTTGGTCAACCGCAAACCGCGTCGCATGCTTGTCATATCATTGTTGTGAATGAATGATATATTGCTTGCATGTTATGGAAAGGCACTGAGAAAGGATTAGGTACTTGGAATTTTACAGGGTAGATCATTACCAATAAGTGTATAATTCCGCCCTTTCATTTTTCATTGGTTACCTAGGTACTTGCGTTTTCTAGTGCATGTGCGACTGTTGAGTGCGAAATCCTCGGTTTGATTCCCGGGTCTGGCAAACGGCAAACAGTAGGAAGGTTAATAAGTTATTGTGCCATTGACAGATTGCTATTTAGCTATGAGATGAGATTATTTTTAGGTAGTATATACTTACACTTAGATAATTCAATTACTAGAACTTGATTGTTACCTCAGTTACAGCTAAGATTAACCAACTTGAAAATTCCGCGGTCAAATGTAGAATGAATGACCTTTCTTTACAAAATGGAATGTTACCTATTTAAAACATTTTTTTTTTCATTCACGCCTTACTGGCAGGCGCTATGCAAGCCCCTTCAAAGATAAAATTAATGGCATTCATTAGAAACCGAGTGTTTCTCGCACCAATGCAATTATACCGTGATTTATCTAGGAACCTCATTTGTGCAATTTGTTAATTAAAATAAATAATATTGAGTTAAATAATAGGTAAGTACCTATGCATTTTTTTAGTTACTCTAAAGAATAATTTAAATTACAGTTAGATGGTTAGGTAAGAGGTACCTACTACCTACCTACCCACCTATAGGGCCTTCTTTCCATGGGGTTAGGCAGAAACTGCAGAACGCACCTGCACGTAGGTACCAACTACCAACCTAATATTTATTTATTTAATAATACAATAATAACAAAATAAAAAAAATATAAGTACCTAAGTAAAATGTAAGTTTTAATTTAATAGGGTAAGTAGGTATTTAATTTTTTTCCTTCATATCTTAGGTAGTAAGTACCTACTAAATAATTTCCGTATGTAGGTAGGTACAAAAGACGTGTGAAATGTGGATTCTCTTTCTTAGATACCTACCTTACAGCTGCCCCTGCGAAAAAGCGAGATGTTCTGATAAGTTACCATTTTATTAAAATTTCTAAGCTTTTGTTTGGTAATTAATTTCTAAAAAAGCCTCCAACGCAGTCGAAATTTTTAATTTGTCTTTCTATCTCGAAACAAAATCTTCATTTCCAAGATAGCCGCCATTCAATACGTCATTACTATTATTTAAGAAAAATAAAAAAGCTAGTCTTCTCATTAGAATCGCCTATTTGTCACTGGCCAGTGTCCGACGCGGTTGGTTGATCAATGTTCCAACGCGAGTCCCGTCCGACAAATGGACCATAGAGATCTCAATCGGATAAGTAATGAGCCCCGAAACGATGCATTGGTGTCGGATAATTTCTATCATAATGAACTTTTTATTTATTTTGTTCGCATTGAAATAAAAATCAACCTAATTGCATCCTAATTGTCATGGATAGATCACTCCGAACTTCCCAAGGCAGATAACTTGTAAGTAAGTACCTATTTACTTACTTAATAGTTTTGTACTTACTTCAGAAAGTACTTGTTTTTTGATTATGTAGATCCACTTTTGAACCATTGCCAACCTTATTACTATGAACAGTATCTAAGGCTAAGAACATAGGTAGGCACCGCGGTCCGCGCCAGTGTACCTACAACTCATACAACCTTTAGAATGCGATTAAAGGCAAAGCCAGGGAAACTTGATAAAAAACAAAAGTTTAGGTTATGTACATAAGTACTCATATTTCTACTATGTAGGTAAGTACTTAAGTACCAAATTTTTTTTTTTTTAGTTTTGTAAATCATCAGATGACTTCTCCCGCTCTGGGTGGAGCGGAAGGGCGTGTCAGACTATTACTGACTAAAACCTACCCGTGTTTCTTCAGTTGCCTGTTGCCAAGGTCCCAGTATCCCTTTCGGACTTTCCCGCAACCCTGGCAGGAAGTAGGTACCTACTTACCTACCTAACCCATAATTGAGTGGAGGATTCAACACCCTGCTTGTTTGTTTTCTCTCCCCGATTCAAATTCGGGAACTACGTTAGAGTCATTGTTTGCATTGTGGGTTATTGAGTTTCAAGTAGGTTAATCAAATAGTAGGTACCT
The DNA here is from genome assembly GCA_948473465.1 of Lithophane ornitopus. Taxonomy (NCBI): domain Eukaryota; kingdom Metazoa; phylum Arthropoda; class Insecta; order Lepidoptera; family Noctuidae; genus Lithophane; species Lithophane ornitopus. The sequence continues at coordinate 10,059,224 of OX419633.1, forward strand.
ATTTCCTCATCTGCTAAAGCAAGGGTAAATTAAGTTAGAAACCCTTTATCGACAGGGGCGACATGTGTCGCGAAATGTGATAGTGTGTGTGCATTGCCCGATGACCGTATCAATATCAAAGTTTCTCAGTCCTCCTTAGGGTGCGTACAGACTATGTAAGTACCTATAACTTGTGTTTTATAACACGTCCACATTCTGTAACCTTGTTATGTTAAATAGCATGTTGTACTATAACATGTTATGCTATATAGTCGGTACGCACCTTTAGGTAGGTACTAACAGAAAATCTTTGTAATTTCATCAAGACACAGTAATTTCTTTTAATAACTACCTAGGTATTCTTCAAAAGACAAAAAAGTGGTGAGGTTATATGGTGATGGTGATCAATGTGATCATAGTGGTCACCATGGACATTGAAAATTGTATTTTGTATGGCAGTGGCGCCATCTGTTTTGATAACAAAGTACTGCATGAGCATAACAAACGTCATTTAGGTATTTTTACGACGCGTGATAAAAAAACTTAAAGTTACTTTCAATAAATGATTAAATTTATTTATTCGGATACAATACTTCATTCAGGATATATAATGAAAATGTATCATTTTTTCAGCACGTTTTCGCTACCGACATCTTGCGGTGGAACTGTAACTAAGAGGAGAGAGACTTCATAAGTGCTTAGCTAGCGCCATCTCTTGATGCTGTCTTGTAAGCAATTGTGACACGTAAGTTTGTTTGTCTGCGACTGTATCCCCATAATACGATTGGTGCTTATTAGCTTAGCGCATACTTTCAACCAATGAAACGTCTAGTTTATTCGTAGTTCATCACAAATATATCAAATCGGCCATAGAACCAACTTCTGTACAAACTTCGTTTTCGATCTCGTGTTTCTACTGTGCAAGTTCACGATAACAAAGTGCATTTTTATGTGTAGTGCATTGTAAAATGACCTAAATTGTGATTAGTGAAACTTATTAGTGGTGAATGATCAAACAAACCAAAAAGCATAACGTGGAAAGCGATATGATACTCTCCTTGGCAGTGTTCTAAGATTGTGTTCGTATCGTGAAGTTTCATAATAGTGCCTGTATGATAAAATCCGAGATGTCTTCAAAACCAGCTAATCAGAAAAGAAGGTATGCGTTTATAATTATTTTGGTGTTTTGTATAACATAACCTATGACTGAAGTTCAATGGATAATGGTAATGGGATCGTAATGTATGATTTCTAATTTTTCCTGTTAGCTTGTTTGCCAAGTGTCACCATAAATCATTGAACTTTCTCTTTAATATTTGGTTATTTGACGAGATTATATCATACACAGTAGATAAGTTAACCCTGTAAAGACAATTAACAGGTCCAAAAACAAAAATTGTGGCATTTAACCATGGCGCAGGTAACGTAACGGGACTCGCAGGGCCATTATATTCTTCGGTTTCTTTTTACAATATTCCTTTGCGTTCAACGTTTCCTGTGATTACTTTGAAGGTTAATGATAAAAAATTGACTCTGTTGTAAACAAACTAGGTTGATAACACTGATTAGGAGTTATTTCCCCATCTTAATAACTTATCAGTTCCAGGAGAGACCGTAACAAAGATTTTGGTTGGCCTGTTAACATTTTACATGTGCCTGTTGCATGTAAGACAATTAAAACAAATTTTGGTGTATTGATTGTACACCAAAATTTGATATAACAGCACAGTACAAAGACCAACAAAGATATTCATGTAATTAATTCTTTGCTAAATTGATGGCAAACCAAACGTGTTACACAATACCAATCTGTGTACTGGGATATAACTCGCTATAAACTCCTGAACTGGAAAGATTTTTGGGAATTTACGATGACATTTTTATTGCATCATCATTTTGTACTGCTGAGATTACAGATTTTCTGTGATAAAGATTTGTTAGTGCGGAGTGCAACGGTATAAGATTGTCAATACCAAAATGATGTGTGACAAAGAGTTAGTGTTCAAGTTAAAGGTATTGACCTAACATGAACTGTAATGTAATTTTAACAGAAATAAATCATCAAATTCTCCTTATTATTCCTATTTTCTATAGTTGTGCTGATATTAATATGATTGAAAGTAAAGCTTACTCATCATATCTAATATTTATCTTTAAATTAAAATATTAATAAAATCCTGCCTCATTATTACTTAATACCTACCATAATAATATCCCACAGGTGTCTCAGTAAGTAATTTGTGGTTTTTATTCCTGTAACTAGTTAACCATTAGTCAGCGGCGAAGAACATTGTCATGTTCATTCACAAAGTTTTATTAATATTGTTACTTATAAGATTTTCAATTTAAAAAAAATTAATAAGTACACATAAGAATTAAAATGATGACTCCTATAGAATACTCTTTATTATGTACACCATACAAATGTACTTAACTGTCTATGTTTTGAGTATAATCCTAACCAAAAATGTATGGACGGACCGTCAAAGCATCTTCCTAAAGTACAAAATATGAATCTAGACATTTTTACATGGGGTGACACAATGGGCGGTCTTATTGTTAAAAGTGATCTTTAAAGAAAACCTTTGGATGAATTTAAAGGAAGCAGGAGAGATAGTCCGGTATCCTATTTAAAATCCTTACTAATATTATAAATGCGAAAGTAACTTGTCTGTCTGTCGCGCTTTCACGCCAAAACTACTGAACCGATTTAAATGAAATTTGGTACACAGATAGTCTAGAGCCTGAGATAGGACATAGGCTACTTTTTATCGACATACCACGCGAAGCTAGTTTATTATAAAATAATTATAATAAAGGATATTCTATTCTATTCTCTTCTATTCAGTAAGGTCAAGGCAGGGTGTACCCCTGCCTTGAAATTTTAAACAATTAATAATTAATTCTTTGTTGGTGGGTGTGGTGTGTAGTACCTAACATAGTACCTACCACTAACAATATACCAGTTGCTATGTTTGAATTGTATTTCAAATGACTAGTAATTTCATACAAAGGTAACATTAATAAGGTAAAACTTAGCTGAGTACCTATTATATTTTTAATTTGGCCTTTTCCTTAAATAAATTAGGTACCGTAATGTCGTCCAAAGTAGGTGTATAACGTCATCATCAGGAACATCCTCAGGAATTTTAGGCAGGTTTTATGTAAGTAACACAATCAAAAATAAGGATTTCAAGTTTAAGTAATAGCTCAACCTGACTGTGAGGTAGACCATTGCTCAGTTGCGACAGAATAGATGCTAGATAGAAAAAAATCGTGGTAATGAAATGAAATTGTTTATTCTGTAAATAAGATATTGGAATCACGTTTACACGTCATATTAAAAAAATAAGCTAGATGAGGTCGGCGTTTCCTATCTGACTACTCTGAGAAGAAAGGCCGAAACAAACTCAGAGGTCGCAGTCTCTTTTAATGTCCAGACATAATCTTGGTCAAGCCATATGAGGACCATGTAGGACCATGTAGCGTCTGCAATGGTCTTTTGAGACACGCACAATGGTCCACATTAAGGACTAAGTGCGGAAACCTAACCCCATAACATAGAACATAGGCCTTTTGAGGAAAGAACCACAACTATTTGAATGGACCTGTCCAGTCAGTGCAAGCATTTGTCAGTAATAGTGGAGCTCAACTCAGAACTTAAGGAGCTCAACGACTCGACGAACAATACCAAAGAAAGGACATTTCGGTATGTGTAATATACAGTAACTGTAAGCAGGTTTACAGGTTACAATCCTATAGCTAGGTTACACAAATTATTTACCGCAATAGAAGTCAAAATCGGTTGAACGGACTGTAAAAAGGTTTGTTTAAATGTCTAATCTTATTTCAAATGGAGTATAGGTAGGTCTCTAATCCTGTTAAACAAATGGTTCCGTGGGGTCAATGAACCTGTAACCTAGAACCTTTATCACGAATAGTCGCCTCACTTCAGTACCTACTTTAATCGGAATAATTCGCAAATAAGTAGTTGTAACTGAGGGTTTTTTTTTAACCGAAAAGTAAGTTTGCTCACAATCCATACTAATAATATTATAAGTTTTGAAAGTAACTCTGTCTGTATTACGCCTTAACCACTGAACGGGTTTCGACAACATTTGACAAGGAGATAGATGGTACCCTGGGGAAGGACATAGGCTACTTTTTATCGACATACCACGCGAGCGAAGCCGCGGGCGGAAGCTAGTAGACAATAACCCCGAAACGGCTCAACAGGTTGGACAGATAAATAAGAATGGTTATTAGCTTATTAGTAATTTGCTCTGGAAGAATACAGGCTCCATCCCAGGCATCCATTAAAATGTACGTTACTAACTTGAATGAGAACGTCAGGCGCCCGTACGCAGTCGACCATCTTTGTTGGCTGGCAAATATTTTTTAAATATCCTATAGGTACCTAAAGTTCAAGTTTGCCAGTAATAGAAGAGAAGAATAATATCATTCTGCCTAGCCTTTTCCCAACTATGTTGGGGTCGGCTTCCAGTCTAACCGGATGCAGTTGAATTCCAGTATTTTACATAGAGCGACTGCCTATCTGACCTCCACAACCCAGTAACTGGGAAATACCATACCCCTTGGTAAGACTGGTTGTCAGACTTTCGGGCTTCTGACGACCGTAACGACTGTCAAAGATCCAATAATGACAGCCGGGACCAACGGCTTAACGTGCTTTCCGAGGCACGGAGGAGTGTCGGTATGTAAAGATGGTCACCCATCCACCGACCTACCCCGGCAAGCGTAGCTTAACCTAATGGATCGACCCGGTGCGGCTGCCATTACTTAGCCACGAGCTCCTCTATCAATTTCAATAGAGGAGAAGAATAATATCCTTTTAAAATAAGATTCCCTCTTATCAGCGCAAACGAACTCGAGCACAGTCAGAAGCTGACTAATCCGTAATTTATCGTTATCAGCAAAATTTCAGTAGAAGATTAGGTCCACAGATTTACCTTTTAGCTTTGTGACTAACCTCCTCTCCCCCTCAGGTCATCGCAAACGACCGTGGGGCGATCATTCGCAATTACCAATTCTGCAAGTTCGCAAATTGGATTTTAATAGAAAGATGGATGCTGTTGCACATCCTGACTGCAATTTGCAATAACTACCTGCTTAGAAGTAGTAAGGAACAAATAAATACGTAGCAAAAAGTACTTAACTAGATTACTTGACACTTCACACTTTTCATTAATGTACCGGTGAAATCGAATAAATACACAAGGCTGGGATGGTGGCGATCTCTCTCTTGTAATTTATTGACGATGATGCTCGTTACTTCAAATTCCCAGACCCAGACCCCATGAATCCTTTCAACATCTGAAAGGATACGCGCTCTCTTTGGTCAGGCTGTGCTTATTGCATGATGCAACGAGCGTCTCACACTTATTCCAAAAAAGATTAAACGCTATTTTTTTAATGTAAGTTTATAAACATGTAGTCTCCATCTACTGAAAGCGTCTTCGGTCCCAGTGTTGGCCCTGCGGCATTACTACCCTTCGATGCAAAGCCCCTTGTTAATTTCAGTAGCACTGAAGGCGTTTTAATAAATAATAATCTCACTCACTCTTGTCACCTCTTCCTCGAGATTTTTGAAGGATTTTCGCTCTCGAAAACCATTAAGATCAGTGTTCCGACTTATCAAAACTTTTAACTTGTCCTAAAGGCACTAAGTCACATGTACGTACTAACGGCACTAAGTCACATGTACGTACTAACTACCTATTTCCGGCTTCCGACCGAGTAAGGATATTGATAATGTAAACAGTTTGCATAATCAACAAAGCTTAAACACAACTCAAGTTATTAAAACGAGATAATACTTAAGATACGTGACGTCATGGAGAGGTCATAGACTAACCATGACAGATAGTATTCTCTCCAAGGGATAAGCAGATATATTTCTACTGTTCGCCATAAACAGAATAAAACGATGTAGGTAGCTAGATTTTAAAGGCTCGTGCAAGCTGGTGTCGCTGACGCAACAGGCAGCGCTACCCTTGTCGCGCCCGCGATATCGCGCCTGTATGTGGGAGTCTTAATAAGAACCATAGATAGTACTGCAGCTGACGTTAAATCCTGCGGTTAATGATTTAGAACTATTCTTCTCGTGTATTGGTGTTGTAAGGAAAACAAACATTCGATTCTATAGAATCCGTAGTATTTTCCATTTATGGAATATTTAAATGCATAGTTTTTCCATAGGAGTTTACGACTTGGACAATCTAGCGACAATAAATAGGCTGAAATGGTTACTCTCTGCTCAAGTGCGATGTTTTATTACACCCACAAATTCATCTTGAAGGCTTTACTTTTAAGGCTACCTCAGATAAGGTTGGATATTAGTTAATTTCATACTTACATTTGTCATAAATTATAATAATTTTAAATGTCTTATTTTCCTTTAAACGTCTTACAAAATAATTTGAGAAGCTGACAATTGTATTTCACTGACCAATGAATGTCCAATTTCATAGTTCAAGAGGATTTTAGAAAACATGCTTTCTGTTCTGTTAGTCAATTTGGGCGAAGCGAGATAAATTATCTTTTCGCCGAATAACTTGATTTCTAGGTCATCGGTGTACGGATAATGTTTTAAGATACTTTTATTGTACATATATATTCACGCCTTCGCCCCATGTGCGTAGGCAGAAACTACAGAACGCCACCTGCTACGATCCTTACAGTCTTTTTGCTTCGTTTACGTTCATACATCTGGTCATACACGCACGCCGGTTGCAATTGTTGCAAGTACTACACACCTGAACTTTCCGAAGAACTTTACCAATAAGGTCACTATATATCCTAGGGCGTCCTCTCCCGGCATTTCCACTCTCATCTGCCTTATAAATACTTGCCTGTCTTGTTTCCTAGTAAGTATTTTATTTGTAATTTCCAGAAAAACATAAAAAAATGCATTCAGATTTTAAAATGAGGTGGCCCTGGAAAAGGATGTTTGGAAAGATTTGGGGGTGGCCTTTGCTCAGCAGAGGGACAGAGAAGGCTAACATAAAAAAAATATGTAAATCTGTAGTGACTTTTTATTTATCTTACAAATGGGTGTGTGCTTTGTTCAAACATCAAGTAGTTGGAAAATCGATATGCGAGGTCAATATATTTAAACTCACCAATTCGAGGAAATTTTAATCGTAAAACGTCATTACGTTATGGAAGCGGTAAATCCCGTGCATAAGGCAATCCCTAACTCCTCAATATATTATATTTGTTTCTTCTTATTTTGTGGTTTTACAAAGAACTTTGAATGGATGCAACTAAAAGCATTACCATCGATACTCGAATTATTAAAAACTTCTATTGGACCATTAAACTCTATCCCTAACTTACTATGGTTGATCAGGCATCAGGCCCAAAATTTCTAAAGTAAAGATCAGGAATTTAATAAGAAACATGTAGGAAGTTGTTGCTATTAATCCTGGCATTTATGAAAAAACGTAATTATGTCGTCCAAGTAGGCCACAGAACAGTAAACACTATTTACGACCCTTTCTATTACACAATACATTTTCCAGCCAACAGCATCCAGTGATAAAGCAGCTCAGAAATAGTTTTTCTTATATTTTCCTCGTGACGTTTCTCCAGAAACATTTCCTAGTATTATTTTTGTCGCAAATAAGAGTTAATGCTGAGCATAATAGTTAAGCGCATAATGCTGAGCGATAGCCGTTTTGCGTGGATGTGACGCATGCTTCCCCCAACCTTTTCTTATTTTTTTTCTTTGTGTTATTATTATTATTTTTTTGGGTCATGTTTACCGCAAATAAACGTATTTTCTTTCTTTCTTTCTAGTTGCCATAATATTTTTTTATAGTTTTTCCTGCGACTACTTTCGCTACTTCCACCCAATTTTATTCTTCTCCTCTTTAGTGATCCTCATAGCATTTCTACAGGTGTGAAAAAGTATATTTTACCAAGTGCTGTTTTTGGACTGCGCTTTATCTGTCAGTCACTGTATCATTTGTTTAAAAATACTAAAAGAAGACGGACGGCAAACTAGCGTCAAATTTATCACAATGATCTATTTTATATGGTTACCGTGCTGCGCAAGCGCTCGCGTCCATGAACTCTGTAACGACGCTACTTGTTTTTCTGGCTGCTTTCTGAAGTCCAATGCCATATTGAGAACTGATAATTTGACGAAAATTTACGATGTTTTAACATTTATTTATAAAAGAATATTGATTTGATTCTGAGTAGAATGAATCATGTCATCTTATAATCAAGTCTTTGCTTTTCAATTTTCGTTTTTTGCCAACGACTTCCGAAATTAAAGTTATTTATCACGTTTTTAGTTGTGGTACCTACCCCACACAAATTCGAATACCACTACCCGCTATGTAAATAACAGTGACGGAGTCAATCAATATATCGTCTACATACACTAAGTGAAAAAAAAAAGGTAATTATTGAAGCTAACCCAAAAACTACGCAAGCAAAGTTAATAAAATTTATATGGGACCACTTCTGAAGCATGACCTACCAAAAAAAAAAAAAAAGAATCATCAAAATCGATTCATAATTGGCGGAGTAATAGAGTAACATACACACAAAAAAAAAACATACAGACGAATTGAATCCTTGAAGAAGTCGGTTAAAAAGTAGAGTAATTAATTGTTAATTTGGACGCAACATTAGATATGAAGGATTGACTAGAACTTTGCACAACAATGGTTTCGGACCAAACTGAAGCAGGTTAAAGAAAGAAAAGAAATCAAACAAAATTGATTGGAAGGAGTATTGTCAACGTTTACCCAGCTGAGACACGAACTCGCAAAAAAAATTAACTTTCCATTACAGAAATTTCAACTCCTTACACGTGGACACAAAACGTTTATTATATTACAACAACTTGCAAAACCCATTAGACATTTATTTCATAGAATGTAGTAGCAAATTATCCGACTGACGTACTACCTACTGGCCTATAGCACTCATTTACTCTAATAATATGTTATTGCACATGAACGCAATTGTGGAGGTATCAAATGCGTTCTTTTATTATTATAAAGTACTGTAATAACTAGGAAACAGATTACTTACTTGATATAAGACTATCCTATCCATTTGTGTGTCGTGACTCGTGCGTAAGGTTTGCGCAAACAAATGGGCTAACACCTTTATTTCTATGGAGTTAAAACGGATTATTAGATTTGTCAAAGAGATCTATGAGCTAAAGTCAAATAAAGCATCCTCCTTTTGCGCCAATAAAGAAATACTAGATTGAGGGGAAGGCTCAAAAGGAAGAGGACTCAGGGAGATCTAGGATACATTGGCTTGATGACTTTGAGACGCTAAAATGGGAGATTGGTCGGAGAAGACACAAAGGGAAGAGTGAATGAAAGGCTATGGGGCACCTTTGCCCAGTAGTGGAACAACACAGGTTTAAAAAAAGACTCAAGACTTCAAGAGCCCGTTGGCCACGAGTTGTGATGATGGCAAAATCCCTTTCGACTGTCTGGGTCTAATAGGCTCTTGGAATTTGGAAATACCACATACTTACTAATCCATCACCAAACCACATAAAAAGGTTTTATTTTTCATTTTTAGTTAATTGATTCAGGCGTGACTTTGCGGAAATCCATTATAAAATACAATAGACGTAGATATATTTAGTAACCAATTCCGCTTGACTATTCTTCAAGAGTCCTAAAAAACCCTGTAAGAAATCGACACGTGTTTCACCTCTCAACGAGGCATCCTCAGGATGACGATTGACCAATTGCAAACCAGAACGCGACGTGTTACCACACCGAGCGCTGGACGCAAAGTGAATCAAATCGCCCGTCACCCCCACTTATATAGGATTGCTGCTCGGCGCTAATTGACTAGAATCGTTATCAATGCGATATGCAATGCGAATGCGATGTTCGCCCCTTATCGCGCTTATCGCATTGATAACGATTCTAGTCAATTAGCGCCGAGCAGCAATCCTATATAAGTGGGGGTGACGGGCGATTTGATTCACTTTGCGTCCAGCGCTCGGTGTGGTAACACGTCGCGTTCTGGTTTGCAATTGGTCAATCGTCATCCTGAGGATGCCTCGTTGAGAGGTGAAACACGTGTCGATTTCTTACAGGGTTTTTTAGGACTCTTGAAGAATAGTCAAGCGGAATTGGTTACTAAATATATCTACGTCTATTGTATTTTTCATTTTTATTTCATTTTATTTACCATACTCACCAATGTTTGCAAGATATGAGTCCAGTAAAATGACTTCCGCCTTAAGGCGCTGACAACAGCCAAACGGTAAAATTAAGCCTGACTTAAACAAAAAATTGCCAAATCCATATAGTTTGTGATAGCGGAAAAAAAAATGTGTAACTTGAACATATTTCTCAGAATTTCGTTGTTTCCAAAACACGTTTTGAAAAAAAAAATCGACATATATTAACGGTAAACTAAACTCTTACCTTGAGTCTTAATCCAAAATATCTGTATTAAATATCAACCTACGTTGGTGTTTTAATTAATAACAAGAACGTCTTATTTGAATGTAGAACTTGGTTGTTTATAATTTTTCGATTATTCAACTCATTTTTGAATAAATCGATAATTGTTTCATATTTTGCAATAAATTCCAAGCGTTATGTCATCGCGCTTCTCTTTCTTTTCTATGCCATCCGACAGTGACCGCGGTTTATCTGTTGTCAGCGTCTTAATGCACAGGTCTTTTTGTTATAAGAATCAGTTCCTTTATCCAAAACATGGAAATTGATAATGAAATCACTTCCTTATCATCCAAAACAACTTGGGAGTTATTAGGGCACGTGAAATCACTGATAAACTTATCTGTTCTTATCAGATTTGCCGATCTTCTAAAAGCTCAAAATAACAATGAATATTTTGTCTCTTCGTAAGTACTGATTGTAAACACTGACATCATTGTTATTCCAAATGCTACGATATTATCTGAAGATGTGAAGACAGAATTAAATCTGAAGATCTTGTACTAACTTTATGGCATGGCATGAAGTTTTTATTTCATGAATAATAACAAAGACTCCATTAGCCCAGCTTAGTTAAAAACTTATTTGTCACTTTTATCATATGAACTGACGTCAGTGATAAGGCTGATAAGAGTCTATCTAATGGAGTTTAGAGCAAAAAAAAGTATGACACAATTGTGTAATATAATAACTGATGCTTTATAATGTTATCTATACCTTGAAAGTAATAACCAGCTTACTTAGACGACTTAACCATTATTTTCTGTGTTTAATTGTGCGTATCATTATAACATTGTGTGATGGTAAGTAGACTTTAATCAGACTAAAACAGAAAACAAACAGCAGTATCTAAGAAAGATAAAAGGTCCATGTGGATTTTCCAAAACATTTAAGAAAAATAAGGTTCAGATTAAGTATTTTTGGAGAATAAAGGCGTTTAGCAGCGAAAAATGTTATTACTTAAAGGTCCCATACACAATTCTGTATCAAAAAAATCAAACGTAACGTAAGTACCTTTATTGTTAACAACCGGACCAGCAGACCTTAAGTTCAAGACTTTAAGCTGCTCGAGCTAAAGAAACTATCTTTCTTAGTGAGGCTGTGAGGCTGTGGGGCGTGTGGTGTGTGTGCATTCTACGATATTGGCTTCTCATAGTTAGCTTACAAGTAAAATAAGGCAAGCTGGACGACCTAAAAGCGCACCAGTTCGTATTCTTTAGTACTAATACTTACTGTACTAATTTTTGGCATTGTTGAAGTAGAACTTATCTCCAAGGTTAATATTTTACCTGTAGCATAGTGTTTCTTGGCCATATCTGCATACGGCTGCTCTAATGAACCCGTGTTGCCTTATTAAAATATACTAAACTGGGATTTGAAGATTCTCTTTGAGAATTTATTTTTTTCCCAGAATTGTTTTCCTTTTTTTTTAAAAACAATATTGTCCCACTGCAAAGCTATGGGCAAAGGTCTTCCCCACAGCTTTCCACTCTTCCCTGTGCATTACCTTCTCCGGCCAATCTCCCATAAATGCACCTAAATCATCACGCCAGTTTCCTTGGCACTCGGCGACGATGCCCGTCTTCTGGTTCCCTCTGCGTGACGGACGACACTGGCCCATTTGTTCTAATTTTCTACATACATGGCCTGCCCAATCCCACTTCAGCCTATCAAACGTTTTTTCTAGTCTAATTTTCTCCTCCAGCGCCTGGATATAGTGTGGCGAATTTTTCAAAAAATTCACGAGTGTCACATTGCCCGTTCTTTCAGTTGCACCTTTACAGTGCAGCGTTGAGAATTCATCTTCATCTGTAAATCATAACAGCATTAGATTCCTTAATATAAATGTGACTAAACAAAATTCTTTATCCGCCTTACCACGCCTTAGTTTGTGCTTCGGTACAACACAAGAATACATCGATTGCTTTGACGTAAAAGATATTCGGCTATCAGTGATTGAAACGCTCGAAAAATTCTATTTGCTATCGGATTTTTTAATTTGATACTCTAATTGATATTACAAATTGATTCTACTTGTTTTGTGACGTTTATCAAGGGCCGCGACAGGAATTTGATAGAAACCTGCGGCTGACTCTAGCTGGTTAAAATTCTTGACGCGTAAGCCTCAAGATCTTGGCATGTTTAAGTTTTATCTGCCTCAATGTCTACCTGTTTTCCTTGTTCTATATTTTATTATTTCCCTAGCTTAATTTTGTCAGTTAAACATCAAAGCCACTTGAGTCATAAAGAGTAATTTGCTTCTTCAGTAAACATTGAATTACGATGCTTGTTAAAATAAGCTACTTCTAACTGTGGTTTACATAGAGATCTCAAACTTGTAAAATAATAGTTAACAGAAGACATGCTTTTGTTAGTATACGGTTAATTCTGTCTGTTAATGATGACCGCTATCTACATATTATTAAACACATATAATAATGTGAGTACACACAGATAAACATGTTTAAATTAAACCTTTGTTTCGAATGAGGCGCCCGGCGGCCCACCAACGCGTTGGGTTGAATATCTATGAGTTTTAACGGCTGACACAATAAGCCAAACGCTGCGATACATATTTATGATACGCGGCCCTTCTGGTAAACTTTCAAGAAAGTCAGACGAATAAAAAATTGGGAACTCGTGTTGTAACTTGTAACAAGTTAAGGATAAACTTTCCACTTTTTTTTCCAATTGTGGTTTTGCGAATCGATGTTGATGATAAAGCAAAACAAGGAGCATTGCATGCGAATAATGGGCGTTGAAGTGTAGCCAATTGAGAACAGTCTGCAGACGGTATAAATTCTATAGATCTACAGCGCTGTTCTCAGATCCAACCAGAACAATTTAACTAAGCTATTATGTTTTCAATCCTCATCTCGCAACTGAACTCTCCAATTTGCGTGGGATGCGTTGTATGCAGCGACTACATACACGCATAACCTACATTGCTCACGATCTCCTTCCTCCAGTAGCTACCTATAGGAGAAGTGTCATAGGAAATATTGAACAGAAAGCTTGATTAGGAGTGACTGGCCAAATCGACCGGAGAAAGTCCATTACTAATTACAGTGATTAAACAATACTTATATTCTAAAGAAAATCATATTTCGAGTACATTATTTAATTTAGACCTTGGAATTTCATAACAGAATGTCTGACCATGTTGAACAATTACGATGCACTCAACAACTTGGACATTTAGGTCAGCTTCGGTCGAGTCCACGTGTGACATATTTAAATTCGTTTTAAATTATTTCATTTGGCTCCAGTGCGAGTTTTTTTAATGATAATGATAAATGATAAATGATTTATTTCTGTAAGTAGGTTTGTACAAACACTTTTACACGTCAAACACATTTTTAAAACTAGATGAGGTCGGCGTTTCGTATCTGACTACTCTGAGAAGAAAGGCCGAAACAAACTCAGAGGTAACAGTCTCTTTTAAAGTCCAGACATAATCTTGGTCAGATCATGTGAAGACCATGTAGATTGGTGTCTGAAATGGTCTTTTGAGGAAAGAACCACACAGATTGAGTGGACCTGTCCAGTCAGTGCACGAATTTGTCAGTGATCGTGCAGCTCAACTCAGAATTTAAGGAGCTCAACGATTTGACGAACAATACCAAAGAAAGGACATTTGGGTAGGCCGCCTGTAGTACTCAAACTGCCAGATAAATAAAATATATAATCCACATAGTCCTCAAATTCACAATAATTAAAATAATAATAATATTATACTATTTTGGTTTTCAAATTGAGGACTGGATAATCCTCAGTTTTGAAATTTTCTTCCTTTTGCTTTTAAAATCAAGTAATCACCTTAGGAATAACCTAACTGCCAGGCATATTTTATCAAGAATCATATCACTTCTTGGTAAAATATTCTTGGCAATTAGTAGTTCATTATCCATGCGAGTTAGTTATTCAGTCTTTTGTGATACGGAATGCTTATTTATGTTGATATTTGAAGGGAATCCAGTGTCTCGTCTCATTAACCAAAGGATCACATCCTGTCGGTGTCGACTTTTGTGACTGGTTTTTATACCGCTCGTCAGCAATGCTTTATTAACTGTCATAATATACCCAACTTAATTAGCAACTGGAGACTTCAATTGCACTGAGTCATGCTTAATTAAGAATAATTATCTAATATTTATAATTTAATGTGTTGTTTATTGGATTTTTTTATCTATTTTTGATACGGAATGATTGGGTATCCATGCTAAATTGGGAATAGCGACTTTGCCCATGATAATCGGACACTGGTTGTGTTTGTTTAGTGATTGTGTAGAAACAGATTACGAAATCGATTTTCATATCACACCATTGTTGTCGATTCTACGTCAAAATGTTTTTTGAAACATTGTTGAATCTTTTCTAGACGCTTCGCAGTTAAGTGGGACTCGTAATCTTTCATCACCTTTGGTCCAATAAAGATAAAGTGTCATGATCGTGGAAAAATCAATAAATGACGCTGTATCGATTTTCCACTTTCGTCTCGCAATAACTTAAAATAATAAACATTAAATCCACAAAAAACTCGATAAGACATTCGATATCAACATCCACCTAGACTTACCAGGGTCGAATAATTCAATGTTATCTTATAATTTTGTTATTATCAAGTTTTTGCTACTATGGCTTTTATCCTCAGTGTAGATAAGAACATCTTTGCTGCTATCAGTTGCTCGCTGTTTTTGTACCTCGATGGACTGTTTTGCCGTTCCCTGTAAAACAAATGCGAGATTTCGGATTCCAAAATGCTCGTAAACGGTTTTGGCGAACAGTATCCTCAGGGGTGCCCTGTTGTAGGGGCCTTGGAGGATGCTGGATGGAATATGCAGTGCCCGATGGCGGATCAGTGGTCTAGGCAGGCGGTAAACACAAACTCACAGTGTAGTTATGGTCATTATAATTCGAACCTTCGAAGTCCTTCAGTGCAGTGTTATAGGAATGTGCCCTTCGTGCCTTATGGACACGAGAATGCGTTTCCATATTATCCTGTTCAGGAAGTGTATCAGCAGCCAGTGAGTTATGTCCCTCATCGTCCTATGATCCCAAACCTGCCGTGCGTTCAGCAACCGGCCTGGGATTATAATAGCATGTGCTTTAATGTGGATGGACAGCCGTGTCAATATACGACTGTTGTCGACTTGGAAGATTTTATGTAAGTTTACAACAGATTTTATTATCTACTACATTAAGAGTCGTTTATTTCTATTAATTCTAGTTTTTAGTTGGCTCGTAAATTATTTATTAAAATAAACGTTGAAGTGTTGTTACTATTTTTGACTACCAAATCTTTTATCCAGAAGCTCAAGTAGCATGTGTGGAATTACAAAGAGCCCCAATTAGTGAGAAAACTATGAATTAATCACTCGATTGAACGCGTCAACTGCGAAGTTGGTCGCAACGTTCATTCAACTTGTTTATAGTACTAAACATGTTTCGAACGTTGTTTTGACTAGTTCAATAGTCTGTTGATGTATTGCCATGGAAATAAACTTCTATTTTAGTCTTACAAATTAATGTTTCTCAGTAATGCAATAGCCGATGACGGCTAGCCATCGGCTAGCAAAGTGGTAATTCCGCTTTTTCTTTGCTTAGAACCTAGAACATAGATTCTTGGTATAAACTTGCACAAAAAGAGAGTTATACCACTTAATTTAATGACCCACTTTTAATGTTTGTAGTGTTATCTAATCTTGTATTGAATATTTCATCTTATTGCCTTGAGAATAAGGTTGAAAATGTTGATATTGATGATGCAAGAGCTAGGCAAGATTATTATGTAGCGGCGTATGGTGATCCCCACGTGGTTTACATGCAGGTTACATTTTTATTGGTTTCACAATCCATGGAAGGACGCCAGAGATCGAATCAGCTGATTTGCCCGCGTGATGTGTTACCACATTACTTTCCCAGTTCATGGCTTTCTCAAATTCAAAACCTCGTGATCTTGTAAACTAAAAATATCTGCTATTCTAGTATTCGGAAGTCACATGAGGATGTTTCACCGTGTGTCAGTGTATCCCACTCCATTTTTGAGCAAAATAACCTTTGACAAATGAAATATGTCGAGTGAATCATAAAAAGTATTATATTACATTGGCAATTGGCACTGATAAACAAAAATTTCCGTCTAGGTTTATTACAATTGGGCTTAAGACTTGTCGATAGTTGGTTATCATTGGCTAGCCAATTCATTCAGCTTGAAAATAGCTTGATTCTGGATAAAAACTTGGAACTTAAACGTGGAGAAGACACGCGCCTGTTGTCCGATAGTGGTGATAACGTAACCTCTCGCTGAGTGACCCTTACAGCAAGGTATCAACAGCGCGTTTATGTGATAACTCTTCTTTACGATAAACTTTGTCACGTACATTATAAACAAGACTTACCGTCGATTGCTACTCATATTTGGACGGCAAAACACCGTGACTAACGATTTAATTGAAATTTTAGTTTATAATCATTGTTTTGTTCTCGACCTCTAAAAGTTCTGGGGATCTCGGTGTCTTGGAAATTAAATGCATTAATGTCAGAATTGATACTATCATCTATCAATCAGTCTATATCCATGCGGAAACAAAACGCAAGACACCAGCCGCAATATCAAATGACAAATTGTTTATTTATCGCATTGATATTTCTATTATTGCACTTCAAATAATCTCCTGACTTAGGAAGCCTTAGCTAACAATGATGTGTTATTATAACAAATAAAGGCATTAAATAAATATGACCTATCGTCTCCTAATTATCGCCGCCATGTTGACTTGATCGTCTCACAAAATGGCGCCCACGCTGGGCCGGCGTGTCACGTTTTCCAATGAGATTAATTACTTTTTAATCGCATTATAATAGTTTTCCAAACATAAAATATAAATCTGATTGAGGAAAATGATGTAAATTATTTTTTAACCGACTTCTTCAAAACGGAGGAGGTTCTCAATTCGTCTATATGTTACTTTTTTTTTTTTTTTTGAATGTTTGTTACGCGTTTACTCCGCCAATTATGAATCGATTTTGATGATTCTTTTTTTGTTTGGTAGGTCATGCTTCCGAGGTGGTCCCATATAAATTTTATTAACTTTGCTGCGTAATTTTTGAGTTAGCTTCAATATTACGTATTTTTCCCGCTTACACTCCTTCACTGTTATTTACATAGCAGGTAGTGGTATTCGGATTTGTGTGGGGTAGGTACCACAACTAAAAAGTGAAAAATAAAAACTTAAAAAAAAAAAACAACCGACTTCCAAAAAAAACACTAAAAAAGTGAAAAATAACTTTCATTTCGGATGTCGGTGGCAAAAAACGGAAATTGAAAAGCAAAGACACCGACTTCCGAAATTAAAGTTATTTTTCACTTTTTTAGAAGTGTTTATCTTGGAAGTCGGTTGTAGACAAGACTGTTTTAAAGACAAGCCAATTGGTGTTGTTTTAAATTTTTAATTAGTTTAAATTGAGTCGTAAATGATTTTGGACTGGTACTTACTTGATTTAAACTGGAGTTGATTGTATTAAATTGATCAATGTTGAAGACTTGTCGTAATTGCGTTTGTTTAGCGTTGTGTTTTATTTATAATCTTGTTCTTAGAAAGAATATTTTACTTCATCAATGGCGTTAGCATCACATTAATTAAAAACAGCATTGTGTATGCTAGCTGTGTTCGATGTTTCTAGTCATTTGGTGTCCTTTATCCTCACTTTTGTAAAACTCACCACGTCAAAAACAATTTGAGGTTCATTTCTTATTTGCTATAGGAAGTAAGTCATCAATGTACACCGGTCTATAAATAGACATTATAAGAACATATACGAAAATCATAAATTATCACAATACAATAAGCACTCCTGGTGACTCCCTCCTTCTAGAATGTGCTAGTTCAAGAAATTCTTAATTTTTGAAACTTTAATGGCAGTTATGATGCCAATTGTCTGTTATACCAATCGATATTTCCTTCAATAACCTGTTTATTTTGTTTATTACGGAACTGACTTAATTTATCTTTTATACTTACATAGGTATTATCAACATCAACATACGTTGTTGGTGTTATTAAATAACAATATGTACTTACAATATTATGTACACACGGCTATACATCAAGCTATACATTTCCAGTATAAGCTGACCCCGCATTGTACGGAAATCATATACAATGCGAGATCAGTTTATACTGGAAATATAGCAGTGTGTACAACATTTTCAACTCGTTCAAAACTGTCATTGAGTGGGTTAGTTCCGACATTGGTTATGTTTTTTTTTTAATTCTTTATCTTAGCATAATAGCACAATCAGCATGGTTCCCACTGCTGGGACACAGGCTTCCTCTCTTCGAGAGGGAGTAAGCTTTTTAATCTACCACGCGGGCCCAGTGCGGGTTGGTAGATGTCACATGTCTTCGAATTTTTTGGTTCCGAGGAAACCGGCATGTCCTACATGCCGGTTTCCTCGCGATGTTTTCCTTCACCGTTTTGAGAGCAGTGGCGATAAAATAATTTACACAAAGTAAAGCGCCTGTCAGGGTTCGAACCTACGACCTACAACTCGTAAGTCGTGGCCGTTACCACTAGGCCACCACTGCTCTTCTCTTTCGCTTAATCTTAATCTTGTGTTGCTGATATATTTAAGAAAAGATAAAGTCCGCAGTTGCAACCTACACAGAAAACTGCAAATCTGAAATGCATAATTGTATGTACCTATTTTGGAAAAACAATCGTAGTTTGTATTGTTGTTGTTCATTATCATCATGTTCCTGTTCTTGTCCCATCATGTTACTTCTTCCATTCTCCCCTGTCAACCGTCACGCTACCATTCACTCTCTTCTCTTTCATATTACTGGTAATTATATCTCTATGTTCGTCACACAATCCATCCATCTTTTCATCTTTCTCTCCCTCTCTATCCATCAACATGGTAGTAGGAATAATACATTTTCATAATCCATTGTGAAGAACGTAAGTCTTCAGGCTATCGTGAAACAAACATGTTGTTTTCCCTAACTACATGTTACATTCTATAAATAAAACTGCAGCGCACTGACCCTTTGAACCTTCCTTTATATATTATATATTTACAAAATTGAAAATGCCTTAACCTTTTTTCTGGCTTGACTTAAACTTCACGAAAACTGTCAAGCTTCTTAACTTAATTGTTAATTTACAAAGAGAAATAAGTTTTTCTATCAATTATTATTTATTATTCAGTCATTTCTCAGTAACTGCCCGGAGCCTGTATTTGTGTCCGGTTGATGAAAATAGGCTCGCCCCCTAATACATGGGACTTAGACATATCTGGGGAAATGTGGGTGTACTATAGGTACACCTCTGCCCTTCGTGGAATACAGGCGTGATGTTATTTTATGCCCGTCGCTCAGCCAACGTATACAGCTCCTTTTTGCGTGATTTGCCGTTCGAATCGCGTGTATTTTGCCGTTGGCCGAGCGCGTTACTTCCAAGTTGATCGCAGCGAGATTATCTAGTATTAGCGCAACGTGTATTATGTCGCAAGCAAGTTTGATACCAGTTCACAATTTATCGGTTTCCCATGGATAGATTATAGAATCAATATAGATTATATAAAATATAGAAACTATCGCATAATAATGCGTTAAATTGTAAATGGTTTGTTCCAGTTCACAGTTTTTCAACAGTTTATAATCTAACGGAAATAATACCGATATAATATAAATAAATTAACGAAGTTCATAATTATACGTGGACATATACATAAACCTTCCGGACGGTGAAAACGCATCAAAATCCATTGCGCCGTTTAGAAGAACAACGCGGTCATACACTTAAATACCTTTATTCTCTTGTTTGTATTCTGTGTTGTTGAGGTAGATACATTGTAGTCACAATATCCTTAACGACATATTCTATATTCACGATAACAACATCCATATTTATCAGTCCGTCTAGCCTGCGTGCGTGACTAGAAACAAATCAGCTCTAACGTTTGTTGCTGAACCTACGTCACAACAACAAGGAACCCTCAATTGGTAGCCGGGATCGCGATTATTTTTGCAATCAGCGCCAATTGTCTGACTCTTACATAGTTTGCACCTCCATTAGCTACTGACGGACGAACGGAAGGTCCGCCTCACGCTCATGTGGCTGACATTGACCTGAAAAACTGTTTTGTTTTCGAAGTATCACGAGAGAACAATATTCTCAAAGTCAAATTCAAATAATTTATTTTCTCTTCACAAACAATGGGATCTTATAATTTAGACATGCTTAAAGAACTATGTGACACTAGTTTGTGAGAGACTGGCCAGTCTGCACTAGGAATACCTGTATAGCAGATCACCAGGGTTCCACCAAAGTAATTATTTACAACAAAAATTAGATTCAGGTCATAATTGCGTATTTTGGTGTAGCTATTGTTACCACGGTATCAATGGATTTGATAAACAATGATTCATGAAACAGTATCTACTTATTAAGTGAGACTTAATTATCGCATCAATATCTTGCTTGACATTTCGAATTACAGAAAATATATCATCAGGATATGCGTCTTTCCAGTACCGGCTCCGGAAAAGATTTTAATTTATGTAGGTACAATAGAGCCACTTAATTCTCCGTTCAAGGTTTGCTTTCTCTTGCAAACAATAAAGCGTAATTAACATTAAGTAAATTAAATGTCATCAACGACACACTTAATAATGTCTAAGCACAGTAGTTGTGTATGAGTCTAAGCACAGTATAAATTAGGTATGTAGCTTAAGCATTAAAATTCTCCATTTTATTGGGGAATTTCCACCGTGCCCAGCTCCAGTCGTACACTATCACAATCTTCCTGTAGTAACCGATTGTAGATTGAACTATTAACATAATCTGCAATATTGCCACTTTCCGTATTATCATTTCCTTGAAACATTTGATTTTTTACTTTGTTGTTATTGTTATTAAGTGTAAATTCATTAGCATCACTCAATCATCTATCTCAATTAAAGCAAACAAGTTTTTCTGACAGGTTTTACTGGCACTTTCAGTGATTTATTCTTCGATCGCGTTTCCGAGAATAATGTTTATTAATAGTCGACTTAGCAATTGTTTACGGCTTATTGCTCCTAAATTCCAGTACCTCATATATTTTTCCTCAATCTGTTACACTCTACCATGTGGCTATGTTAGCAGTCGTAACACCAAAACTTGGTATATCGTGAACCTTATTTGTTTAATTTTAAATATAACAGGGTTTAATGTATAAACTTATTAGGTTGGTAAGAACTACATTTCGTTTTTCCTTGAATGACAATAACAATATATCTGCATTCTGCAATCTGCATGCGTTGATCTGAATGTTAAATTGGACCTTTAACTCTCCTTGAGCGTTCCACTTAAATTAGTGGCTTCAAGATATCGATCAAAGGATTCTCCGTCAACTCTTATTATGTTACATGTTTTATGTTTTGTCGTTAGTTGTTCTTAGACCTCATCATACAAATTATAAGCAGATTCTTAGCGCCTTGAGGCACTCCCTTATTTTCCGAACTGCATCAATACTGAAATTGTAATGTTAGATTTCCATCACGTTATATAATATTTATTATATTTATAATGAATTTTAAATTGATATTTAATGATAAAGCAGAGAAATAACGATATTTTCAATACTTATATAAAAATAAACTCTATAGGGTTCTGATTTGAAAGGTTATCATGGAAGAATAGTTGGATAAGGACCTTAATTTGCTTCTCATCACAGTTTTAGTGGTAATTATAGTTGGATTAGTACAGTACGCAGCACGTATGTATAGGCAAAGCTCCAAACATTAAATTATTACTATGGTTTCATTTGAAGCCACCATATCTAAGTATCGTTCTTACCGTTTCTCAATTTTATTCCGCATAGGAAAAAATTCATGAACAGATTTTTCATAGTAAAAATGTGCATCGTTTAGTTATCGTGATGCATCACTTTGTAAATACCTATGCCCTTGGATTGTCTTCTCGATAATTCCTTACAGAAGTGGCGCCTTTTCGGCACTTCAATATAACAGTATTGACTCTAATATCATTTATTGCAATTGGCATAACTTACCTACTCATTGATATGGAGATAAACTGCTAAGATATAAAACTTCGTATCTACCACACCACTAAATTGCATGATTATCAATGCAAGGTTGCAGACACAACAAAAGTGGATAAGAAAGTATTGTTGCCAGTGCCACTATATTACGAGTAAACCTCCATTGTGTAACGATGGAGACTCGAGTATTTCACACGAGTTCATTTGATAAATAAATTGTGTCTAGTTTGTGTCGTACATTTCCAACGAATGTCTTCATCAATTCTAGACACGTACGGAGACTTAACTTCTGTCAATGGAGTATTCAATTCAATTGAAGAGTTCGTATCGCAAGCTAAGAGGTGTCAGCGTTCTCGATCCATATTCTGAGTTCTTTGAAATGGATATTACTAGAAGCAGTTCATAATGCTGGCTTTCTGACGTTTCGGCGTTCTGTCTCTACCTTTTATTTGCATGTCACGTCGAAGCCTTGCTGTAAATGTGACTTTTTGACGTATAATATGGAACGTATGATAGTGTCTGTATCGTGGCTTATCAGTGTCCATTGAAATGAAAGTAATGCCTCGAGTTTACTACGGAACAAAGTCCGGGTTCTACGGTTATCTCGGGGACGATGATTAGTCATTCGATTTCCGAGGCAGTCTTGAGTAAAGTCTAATTACCTGCATTTTCAAAGGAAATGCATCTTTTTCGCTTCACTTTTGTCTATAGAAGTAGCTACTGTAGGTAACTGAAGTTTTTGTCAGACCTTTGTTAGTTTCCTTTGAAATTTATCTATATATACCTACTAATATATTTACAGTCTTTATTGAGTCGGATTTGTTTTTTTTTTAATATTAGATAGCTCAATTTGAGGAAGGTTTAAGGCTATTTAACATGACGCTACGACCATTAGGAGCCGAGCAAAAAGAAAAAAAGAAGTCCAAAAAAACGCTAAGCGAAAACGAAGTAATAGCCCGCGCAGGCGATGCGTCAAAATATTATAGATAAGATTATGATGATCATACATTTTCATTTTATAGAGGTGGATAGGTGTTGGAATTTGTTGGAGAACATATGAAATTCACGCGAACGAAGTCGCGGGGGAAGTGCTAGTCCTTACATTATTATAAAACAAAGTCCTCCGCCGCGTCTGTCTATCGTCCTCTACGCGATAAACTCAAAAACTACTGCACTGATTTTCAAGGCTTTAGTACCTATATAATAACCGACATCCACGCGGGTGAAGCCGTGGGCATCAGCTAGTTATATTATAAATCTATGTAAGTCCATCTTCACTATCCATTTTATTTTGCCTTACATTGTTTTTAGCTTACAATTTAAATACTTACGCATTTTACATCAAAAAACGATGATCCTAAGCTGAAAAGTCCGAGTAATATGATCTTGTTTTGTTCGTCGTTGTTCTAAAACATTCCATCATGTGACATCACTTATGTGGTGCGATTATTTTCTTAGTATTGTTTACGTGTAAGTTACTATTAGGCAATACAATTTGCGGTTTTATTTATAGTGCTAAAACGCCGATACGGCATTTGGCTGGCGCCGCATAACCAAGTATGGTATTTGATCGAATATTCTAATGATTAAAAGGCCTCACCTCTCATGCACTTGCATAAGCTTGTGAGTTTAAATAAGCGCAAGTATCAAAGTAAATTTTTCAATTCATAGGTATATGTACTTTCTGAGTTTATCCTGGACATTACTGACATCATCATCATCTGCCTAGCCTTTTCCCAACTATGTTGGGGTCGGCTTCCAGTCCAACCGGATGCAGCTGAATACCAGTATTTTACATGGAGCAACTGCCTATCCGACTTCCACAACCCAGATAATGGGTAACACGATACCCCTTGATAAGACTGGTTGTCAGACTTTCGGGCTTCTGACGATCCGTAACAACTGTCAAAGATCTACAAATGACAGCCGGGACCAACGGCTTAACTTGCTTTCCGAGGCACGGAGGGGTCTTGGTATGTAAAGATGGTCACCCATCCACGGACCAACCGCGGCAAGCGAAGCTTAACCTGATTGTTCGACCCATGTGGCTGTTATTTCTTAGCCATATCCTGGACATTACTGACATCGGTTAAGGACTTCATAATTAGTTAAGTAATTGAAGTCTGAAATCGCCAACTCGTCTTAAGCAAGCGAGGTAATCGATATTTCGTGGTGTTCTCAGTTTGGGAAGAGGCGTTTGTCCTGCTCAGTGGCTCATACTAGGCTAACTGACTATATTAGGCTGATACTATTCCAATTATCCGGCGCCAACTTGCATTTTCTATTCCAGTAGTAATCTAGCGCGATAAAATTACCGATAAAGTATCTATTGGTATAGTTGAATTAATCGCCTTGGTAACGCCGATAGCTGTTTGATGTGTCGACATCATCTTCTACGTAACATCAGCAACAATCTATGATCTACAACTATTACTTCACGTGATTTTTACCTGGTCGTTGTATGTAGTTATAGCTGCATCCGGTTAGACTGGAAGCCGACCCCAACATAGTTGGGAAAAGGCTAGGGAGATTGTTGAATGTAGTTATAAATGTATTTGTGTACCAAATACATTTTTGTAGGTACCCTTTTGGCTACCTGAGTTTTTGTGACCCCTAGATGGTTTGGTTTGGCTTGATCCGTTTTTAATGATGGGCGTGGATAAACGGATAAAACGAATACCCGAATTGGTGTTACGGCTCTGTAATTGCTTAAAAATTTAAAAAAAAATGTATTCCTTTTAAAATTCTGTATTTTTTTGAAGTCAAGAAAGGATATTCAATTCACCGTCCATACATTTTTGGGCTATATTTGTGAAAGTGCCGCCAAACAAAAAAAAGCTATATTCCGAAAGAGTTCATTTTTTATTACCACAAGCTTTCACTTTAATTAGATAACTATTAATTATTTTAACGAAAACATACTGAAAACAGTATTTTTCAAAATCGTATAACAGCGCAGGGAATTGCCCTACAGATTTGGTTTGATAGGGAAAAGTGAAGAGAATCACATGTTCTAACGGAATATGTCATTTTTTTTGTTTGGCCTGCCGTTTCATAATTTAGGCCAAAATGAATGATGTCCTTTTGTTGCAGCATATAAGTACATCTGCACCTCAAAACGCATCACTCGTTAAAAATAACAAACAAACGACCATAACATTAGTACAAAAATGCATTTGTGACGCATTTCTTAAATATGCTATTTGGAACAGCGATAGTATGGCCGGCCGTCGGGCTTAATGACAAATTAATGGAATAAACTTAAAATTACCGAACATACTAGTTAGTGGTATGGTATAGCACTGTCTTGTATTGCACTGTCTCCGCAATTTTGTTACAAAATCAATCATAACTGGTGAAATTAATGAACCGAGTGACGTGTGAGCAAAAATGTGTATTCCGGGCGTTCCTGAGTTTTTGGAGGATATAGAAAAATTGTGTTCTATAAAAAAGAGGTATTTATTATGACAATTTGGACTAATTAGCAATGTTTCTTTTATTTTATTTAGTTCCTAAATGTGACTCCATCTTGTAACTTGTACAAGATTTGCTGAATTCCTTCGAAAATATCTTCATCAAGGAATTATTTTGATGCATGCAGATAATTTCCTAATTAAAGAATTTTCTTTGTTAAATTGCTGCGTGCAGTCTTTTGTTATGGCGATGGCGTGACGTTTTTACCTTGATTGAGAACAATGGCTTAAGATTTGCTCTGTTTTTTTTCAGTCACACATTTTCGCTTGAACAGTTTACAGTAGATAAAACGGTACTTAGTAAAAATTTGAAATTACACCATGATTTTGTCAGATCTCAAGTTGACCAATCTATTATGAATGCCAATATAAAATTAAGGTCAATCTGCCTAGCCTTTTCCCACTATGTTGAGGTCGGCTTCCAGTCTAACCGTATGCAGCTGAATACCAGTGTTTTACATGTAGCGACTGCCTATTTGACCTCCACAACCCAGTTACTGGGTACACGACCCCCTTGGTAAGACTCGTAGTCAGACTTTTTGTTTTCTGACTACCCGTAACGTCTGTCAAAGATCTACGACTGATAGCCAACGTGCTTGTGGAGACACGGAAGGGTCTCGCTCGACATGTAATGGATGGTCACCCATCCACGAACCGACTGCGGCAAGGGTAGCTTAACCTTCAATCGACCCTTGCGGCTTATTATTTACCCACGAGTGACAATAAACTTTATTGCATAATATAGATTGAGCTGTTCATTTTGAGAAAATGGATATCGATAAACGAACTTGAATGATTGGGATACAAGCAGATAGTATTAGTTAATTGGTTGCAGACAAGTATTTCATCACTATAGATTGGTCAATGGTACCAACGGTATTTGGTATACCTACCTAATCACCTTTTGTTAAATCCATTGTATTATAATTATATTTTTTAAGTAGGTACCCGCCGCGTTCTTAAATACCTAATTACCTACATCACTTATGAATAAGAACTTGTATTGTAGTCCGCCATTGACAACCAACACCACCAGCTTTCTAAGTTCAAATGGTGTACATAATTATGAATATTCTACTCTATTCTTTCTTGTAACAATTTCTCTAGCATCCCTTCTCCTTTTCCCCCAGGAATAATGAGAAAAGGAAGGAGAAGTCGCGCGTGGCAGCGCGATGTCGACGCACAAAGGAGATGCAGATTTTTGCTGAGCTAACTGCAGCCTTACCCGCCAGGAAAGAAGATGTAGAACAGCTTGACAAGGCCTCAGTCATGCGCCTGGCGATATCCTATCTGAAAGTGCGGGATGTTGTGTCCTTGCGTAAGTGTTTGTTTTGCTTATTAATATTATTAACTGGCTGATACCCACGGCTTCGCCCGCTTGACAAATTATATACTAAAACCTTCCTCGAGAACCACTCTATCCATTGGTGAAAACAGCATGAAAATCGGTGCAGTCGTTTTTGAGTTTATCACGAACAGATAGACGCGGCAGAGGACTTTGTTTTATAATATATGTATAGTGATGCGTAGAGTCATGAACCGAAGGTTCCTCTGAAATCCTACTTATTTGACCAACCTAAGTAATCAACAATGCACGAGTTACAGGATTGTGAACATTAGCTTAAAGACATACTTTTCATTTTCTTTTACTCAGCACATTTGCTAATTTGTAGTCTCATTTCGTTCAGCTGTGACAGAACTGACAGAGGTATTCGATGGAATTATGGAACTTTTGATTAAATTGTAGTACAGTTTTCTGGTCTAAACTAATCACCCTACTAAAAGCTCTTAATCCAGACAGAGGTCTGGATGAAGAATTGAAGAGTTTTTAGGGTGATTAGCTCAAGTTTCGGGGTGACATTACCTGGGGTTAAGCTTCTCTAAGCTTAACTCCAGGCAGCAGTCCTGTCAAATTAATCAGCTCCTGACGTAAATTGACGTAATTTTAATAAGCAAGTTTTTAATCGTGTCTAAACTTGTAAGGAGTAGTGACAGTTTGACAGGACTAAACTAAAATTTATCTCCTGTCCTTTTCATAATGAAATAGAAAGAAAAAGATGCACTGAACTTAAATTTAGTTTAGTTTGTGAACAACAGAATCGGCACCATTGTCACTCCGAAACTTTAATAATAAAGGCTTCGAGAATTCCTATTCCATATTATACACATATACTATTGCTAAAACAGTTGTTCTAGCGTTTTGAAGTAACACTATAGAAGAAATCGTGGTCCTTCTGTGTCAAGATCTGATGATCCACATCACTGGTTCGACTATATGCCATGCATTTCAAATTTCGAAGGCATTAAAACGACATGATGTAGTTTTCCATCCTTTTTCATTTTATTACTTTGTGGCTACCTACTTATAGATAAGAAACATAATATTCATTACTTTGCTATCTATACCATGAAATAATCAATTACCTACTTACATCTTTTAATGCAGTAAAACTAAAACAAAAGCTCCTATCGGTGACTGATACGAAAAAAAATACATAATAATGCATTGATTCAATATCAGCTATAAGATAGAGCTGGTAACCAAGATAGCATTCTATTAGGTCGTTGTAAAAACAGTGCCTGATATAACAGTCGACATATTAATGTAGTTATGATAGTGGATAGTTCTCATCCATGAAGAGAGAAATGATCTTAGTGAATGATGGTGAAAACAGTATCAATTATGCATCAAGTAAATTCAAAGCCTTGACCGAATAAACAGAAACAGATGCACCTGTAACATAACACACCTTATAATCCCGGAAGGGTTAGGCAGAGGTGTACCTATAGTACACCCTTTCGCCACTTATATTTAACTCCTTAATAGGCGGCTAGCCTATTGCCATTAACCAGACACGAGACTACGAGCTCAAATTGAAAAAATCCCGATGGGAAAATCCAATAACATATTGCTTGACCTGGTAATCAAATCCAATCAATACCTCATCTCAGCAGTAGCGTTTGCGACGACTAGACCAACGAGGAAGATGCAACTATCTTTACAAATATTAGAAAAGGCGATCAGGAAACACTTTACTGTGTATAATGTTATCCTGGCTAGAGTTTCATAACACTCTTTCTAAGTGTGATTGCTTATTGACTAAGATTGATTATTTGTTTCGACCTGTACTTTGACCTGGGCATCAGCTGACGTGCTAATTAGAATAACTTGATACTGTGACTAATTATCCTCGTTAGGTTTAACAAGATTAAACACGATATAAACTTTAGTATGTATTTCGTTAACTACTTCTTCCACATCATCATTCAAAGTTGGATTTAGTTCACCATAATCATCATTTTCTTCCTGCGGTCCTACCCTTGCCCCATGCTACTTGGGATCGGCGAAACACGTTTTCTTATTCCATTCTCCTATGTCAACCGACACGCTATCATTCACTCTCTTCTCTTTCATATCATTCGTCACACAATCCATCCAACTTCCTTTCTTTTTCTTTCCATTTAAATTTTCAATATATTCAGTCTCTTTCTAGATCTCTCTCTCTCTGTTACTCTTCCTTTATCACTCTCTCAGTTGATGGCTGGATTAATGCTTAATTTGCCCCCAAAAGGTGGGTTCGATACTATGTTTTGAAACGACAATTGTTCATACTTGTTTATACTTCATAAGTCCTTTCTAGAGCGTTGAACTTTGTTGGCTTAGACGCAGTGGTAATCAAATTAAACAATCGCAGTACGTTGCTGGACAACGGCCAAGGCGTGTCACAATCCAGATTCATCAAGAATATATGCTTTTTAGTTAATGGTTAGGTCCGAATTAACCTTGAAGATGACAGTCAACATAAAATAATATTCCATCAAAGGTCAAAGTTGCCCGTAAAAGAACGTCCTCTAAAATGGACCAACTACATGACTGTATCAGTTTTCCGTAACTACTTAGGCCTTTAAGGCTTTCGCGCTCGCTTGATGTCTATAGACTTCATAACAATAAAACTTCCGTTACGTCTCGTTTACCATCCGATTAGAGGAAAAATTGACTTGAAGACTAGTTAGAATTACGCATCATCATCATAAATAAAATATTTAATAAATAATTTTCAGCTCATCGAAACGAACATTAAACAGACAATAAGGACACGCTTATTAATATTAAACATTTCATATGTGGCCAGTTTCCTCTAAGGATACATAATAAAACCATTATGTGCCTGTGCAAACCGCAAGCAGACTTGTTAGCAAGTATGGCACGCGCGGATTAAATTTTTCATGGCTCAGACACGCGTTCTGTAACCACATTGACGTCAATTACATCCGAACTGTTCATACAAATTGAGCTGAATCCTTGATTTTTTTATCACTCATTTTTACTTAAACAATTTGAATTGCAATTTTTGTGCATGTACCGAATTTATATACTTGCTCAAGGTTACCATCAAAACATCGAAAATCGATACTCGTCCGCTGATATTGATGAGTACATCACATCATATCATATCAACATGTTTTATGTAACCGGTTTTTCCTACGGGCTTCCTGACACTCCCGAGCCAACTAAGTAATAAAATTGGTGATCTAAGCATCCTGTGTTTTAATTACATTACACTCACTTTCTAATACTTCCTTGTGTTCGTTTCAGGCTATGACCAGAAGAAGGTCTTTGCTTGAAACGAACACATTTTTCGAAGCTTTACCTTTCTCGAAAACTTTTTATTTCTTGTACCCAGAATTACGCGAGGCGTAACCGCTGTTACTATTTCGGTGCGGATTAACGTCCGCCGTTTAAATTAAGCCAGTTTGTTAGTTTATGCAACGAACAATACTATTTAAAAATGCAAATATAGTTTATTCATCATCCAGCATGTGCTGAATATGGCAGATTTAAGTAAATTGCAGCTCTGGCATACACACGAACGTGATTTATAAACGTTAAAATTGCTGCAGCTGCATTTCAAACGTTCAATATGTCCTTTAATTGATAAGGATTGAATGACGTTTATGGAAAACATTGTAAATAATGTTATTTAAAGCTTCTTAACCATACTCATCAGGTTATGGATATCTCTGAAATAGTGGAATCTTCCGCTAAGTGGTGCTGTTGTAACCCAATGATTCTGTGATTGTTGATGACAACACCAAAATTCCTTTTCATTCTCAACTTTTCCCGTCTTTTCGTTATCAAACGACTTTTACAAAGGATGTATCTAACTTTTCTATAAAGGAGAAAATGTCAATGACTGAAACAGGTACAACAACAACATTTTACAACAACGTTGATGTCGAAAACCACTTTGTCTCTTTCGCAATTTTTGACACCATCCTTGAATTCCACCATAAGGGCCCTATTGTTCCGCTTTTAATTTCTGAGCTGACCTGCAAAAATATATCAAAAGAAATGAGAACTCCATAGGTCACATTTAATTTCCCAAAAAAATACTGATAACCATTGACTAAAATCAGAATAGTTACATCCTCTTTGAAACAAATTCTTAATTTAAACTAATTTCATCCTACTATTTCAGTCCCTGAGTCGGAATCAGAACATCCCAAGATGCAGAACCCCGAGGGTATGGAGGAGGTGTCCACAGAGCTGTCGTACATGAAAGCTCTGGACGGCTTCGTTCTGGCGCTGTCCCAACAAGGCGACATTGTCTACTGCAGCGAAAACATCGCCGACCATCTTGGTGTGTCACAGGTAAGGGATATAAGAACATGGCTTAAAATGTCCAGATGTGTAAGGGCTAATTAACTTAGCAATCAGAAAATATTTTGGATATTTAACAAATCTCACGTGTGTCCGTTATGTTTATTTCATTTCAATCGAATGTAATCATTATTTTTATCACAGAAAGTAATTTTACGAGGCATTTGGTTCTTATTGGATATCAATATGGCGGCAGAGTCATTTCCTTTTTCTAATTCTGGAAATCTTTCTACTCTAACGTCCGCGTCTGTCAGTGGTGTTGTGGTTACCCTTTTGGAAGTGTTCATATCTTCGACAACCGCGTGTGTGCAATAATCTTCTCTGTCAGTCTTCTATGCGATGCTGTAACATATACGAAAAAAAAAAAACTGCTGTTCCATACATTTTGTCGATTTCAGTGAACACAAATGTATGGAACAGTTGATTTATTTTTCGCGATTTCAATGTTGGTCCCATAGAAAAAGTTGTTCAAAATGATGAGTACAATGACCCCTTTACGGGTTTAGCATAAAGAAAAAATAATGTTGTACATGCGCCGGATTCTCCGTGTAGGAAGATTTTCCAGTCTAAGGGCTTGTTTTATCAGGATATCTAAGATAACATAAGTAATCGGTTGATAAAAATGTCATCATATCACTTTGCGAGACACATGACGAGACATTAGGTATAGATGTTAGGTGCCGTGTTAGGAAACGTATAGTTTTCCAGAGATTACTGTCAGATAAGATATTGGTAAGCTATCATGACCTTATACAACAAAGTATATCTCACCGTCTATCAAATTAAATGCTGAAACAAACGGGACTTGACACGTGCGGAAATAACAGACAGCAGAATTTCATAGTTGTAATTGTTCATCCATAATAGTTCTAGCTGAGATAACGGATAATAGAGATGTATGGAATTAGAATACGCGAATTACGTCTAAGTAGCTGTTGGCCGCGGCTTCGCCCGCGTGGACTGTAATTCTTTTTCTAAAATAAAGCAGTCTAAAGTAAGTAACTCCTTACAACTATCTGCCAGTGAAAGTCCCGTCGAAATCGGTACAGCCGTTTTGGAGATTAGCCGAAACAAACAGGCAAAGACAATTTTTTTAAAGTTGTAGTTTTGTTATTATTACTTACCGTGTAAATTTTCATATATACCTATGCATTTAATAAAAAGCTGTTGACATTACAAACAGACACTTTATGTGTATAGAAACGTAATATACATTTATCCAAAGTTTGCTTTTAGCACTAATTTGTTTTCCCCTTGAAGGAAGGAAGGAAAGAAAACTAGTAGAAGAGCGAGAATATACAGCTTAGATTAGAAATTGAAACTAATGTACTAGGATCATCATAACCATATGTGTTAACACGTGTCAGAAAGACTACTATAGCTCTCAGTATATAATAATGGGTTATTGAATACAAATAATATAAAATGATCATCTATAAAAGGAAAACCCCATAAGGAAATCGATACGGCCATCATTTATTTTTAAAGCATAATGTGCTGTCTGTCGCTTTTAATTGAATTGTTGTATTAAATGGCGTTCCTCTAGGCACACTTCTATGGTAATCTAAATGTTGAGTCTATGTAGGTAGGTAACTAAAATGGTCTGGGCTATACTCGCGACAATCTAAGAAGTCCGTTTTGACGTTTCGTTCTCGTAGTATAATAAAACGTTATGCCTTGAGAATCAATTTAAGTAATGTAGATAAGTCGTCGATTACAAACTCTCTAAGTATGTATAATCGATATGTCTCGAGAATCAGTATTTATGAAACCAATATTTTTTTTTTTCATCTCATACACAAAGGGTTTTTATAGCTGTCAAAACGGATTTCTTAGATTGTCGCGAGTCTAATATCAGGGGGCCTAAAACGGCTACATTAGCAATTCCTCTAAATTAACACAAAAGCAATTCATAATGTGTGAACCATTTTACGAATCTCCATAGAAAACTGTCAAACAGATGAATTATTTCGTAATATGAATCGCACGCAGATCATAATTATGAAATATCAGTTTGTGACATTTTACGATGATTCATAATATTTTCCTATTATGATTCTGCCAAAGTGGCCCACAGACTGCCATATAACTTGTACAGACCTCCATCATTTGATAAAACGATTACAAGACCCGTGGGGTTATAAATAACACACTTACAATGGCAAAGCCTTTCATTTTAACAATTCTACAATATTCTTTACATGATTTACGTTTTCGATCAGACGAAATTTTCAAACATAATAATTATGAAGCAATGGATTAGGAATTTCCTTTAAAATCCGTCTGATTGTAACTTAAAGTGTGTTGCGTTGATACATGATTCTGAAGTCTGTATCGCGCAGCTATGTTTGCGAAGTTCAGTCTCTGACGGATATTTATTATTTACTCATGCGCCACGTGTTACTACAGTGATTGTTTTGTAATTATTATTTGCTCTGATGCATATCTTATCACTTCTTTATCTACGTATCTAAAAATTATAACATTAATTATATCAGCGTTTTGAAGTCTTAATAGTGCGTAAATATCTTCTGAGTAATTATAGGACTCCCTAACGACTACTTATAGCTACTACAAATTATCTCGAGTACCTTCTACGTTATTTTAATCAGATGCAATCAGCATGCTTTATACTGACTATCACGTGCAATTATTACTAAGTATGTATTCTTCGTAAATTACCATGAATCGTACAATTTATCTGTAATTTAATACAGTGCTGCAGTAGCTGTGATCTAGTTACTTATTTGTTATTGTTCTTGTCTTTAACTAAATTAAAATCATCATGATGCAACGTATTTCTGCATTCATCGATAACCCTTGCTTTTAGTTTTGCCGTAGTCGTTTAAAAAGGCACAAATTCTAATTAAAGTGGTGGCATCCTAATTTTGTATCACATGCTCAATCGTAATGGGTTTCAGTTTATACAGGGTGTTAGGGTAAACACCGTTATCCTGGCAACCAGTGGTTTGGTTTCATTTATAGAACGTTAAATCAATGGAAAACTACTTTTTTTTTAAATCTTCTTTTTACCACAAGAGACCCAAGTCTCGACACGGGCGGGGCCCGGGGGGTGTGGGACGTGACCTGACTGACCGCGAGCGCGACCCCTACCTCAGTCAGTCAGCTGTTTCGCTAGCGAGCACGGTGTCGGATAGAAACTTTTTAAAATCTTTTTATTTTGCTGTTTTCTGTAATTTATTATTATATTTAAGTCAAACTATCCATGGTTTGAGTGACAACGGTGTTTACCCTTACACCCTGTAGTTCAACTAGCCTCGGTGCGCGACTTCGTCAGTGAAATTACTTGTTTTGACGTGACAACGTCTTATAAATTGGTTTGCCGGGTGACACTTCAAGAAACTGCGTTACGCTCCGCTCACGTTATGCGCTCACAATGAGAGCGAGTGAGAGGCACGCGTCCCTTCCACTCGGGCATGGTTAGCCCGCCTAAGAGCGAGAGAGACAGACATAAAAAGTGAAAGGCACGCGTCCCTTCCACTCGAGCACAGTTAGCCCGCCTAAGAGCGAGAGAGACAGAGCGAGAGAGAGAGAGTGAGAGAGATATGTATAAATAAATAAATAAATTGTATAAATAAATGTTTTAAATTGTTACTATTATTTCATCCTTCTTCCTACTATACGAATGAATATTCACATTAAAATTATTTTACCACTCAAAGTCGTTGTCACGTAAAACTTTCGCCCGTATACCGACTTTACAGGCAACCAATTTTTATCATAAAATATATCCTATAATATCCGGCAATACTGTAGCTTCACATTAGTGAAATAATTTCCGGAATCCGATCGGTACTTCCGAAGATTACCCCCAAGTGCCCCCGACATACAAACTCACAAAATTTTCCTCTTTATTATATTCGTATAAATACAGTTCACCGATCCTATTATTTAAACGTTCTTTTTAAAAAAAACCTCTTTTCACCGCAATGTTTATTGCAGGGCTGTCGAAATGAATAATGATTGAAAGTGTGTTACGCAATTAGGATGCGGTTCCCTGAGTGGATTGAAGCATTTCAAATTGATTGAAATTAAGTATTGGCAAAAGTGAAAAGCCCTCTGAGGTTTGTGGTTGATTAAAGTACGAGAAAGCATTGCTTTTGTGAGGACAAATTCATCTGGAAAGCGTATATCTCATTGAACTTAATGAGTCGCTTAATAATCGATTTCGATTTATCTGCTTTCTATTCTGTTTTACTGCGAAAAATTGACCGTATTCTTGAAACGAACGAAATATCACAGCGACTCACAGTATTATTTTTGCCTCGAAAAACGGACATCCCCCTTTTATTAACTTATCCGATAGAACAGCTTATTTTAAAAGTAAGAGTAAAATACCCGTATGGCAATTTTGTCCCAATCGGGAGATATAAATTTTTCAATTTTTTTTTCTATGGTTTCCATTAAAACTATAGAAATAGCTTCAGGTCCAATCCGTTTTTGTTATATCTTTGATTGCAATTACTTGATGCTTTATATTAAGTAAATTATCGAGCAAACGCTACATTTTTATCGTTAAAAGTGTATAAAACATGTACAAGGAATTTTACATATTTTTGATTTATTTTTTATCGGTTTATTTCATGGCATTTGGATTCAATATCGATACAAGCTGTTGCTTTGGCACTAAGAATACCGATTTAAAATATCATATCCAAATCTTATGTTATCTAGAATTTACAGGATTCTGAAATTTAGGCGCTAGGGTTGGCACAAGACGTATTTTTTTAAATATTTTTTTTAGTGAAAATGTTAATTCCCGATACCGGTGGGCTACTCTTTTTTATATTTTAAATTGTTTTTTTTAATATTTATTTTTAAGAAATATTTAAAAATGTAAAATAATATTTTTTAAATTACTTAAAATTACTTACTTATTTACTTTTAAAATAACCTTTTCTATCGGATAAGTTAATAAAAAGGGAATGACCGTTTTTCGAGGCAAAAATAATACTGTGCGACGGGAGCGGTTTTATATGTTTTTATATGTATTATAGTTATTATAAAAAAAATCCTTTGATAACAGTTTCAATAAATAGTAAAAATCGAGGACTAATTCAAGCACTTTGTGGCCGCCCATATCAAGCAGACTTTGTCATGTTAGTAACTTCAAATTACTGGGGTAGTATTATGAAGTATTAATGCCATCATTATACCACTGCGAAAACGGGATGGTGCTAGCGGCCTTGTCTAGCTCCGTCACTCTCTCACACTGGAAAAATGGTGGCATTAATACTTCATAATACGGCACCTGTTTATTATCAAAACAATGTCTTCATATCCTAATGTTAAAGCAGTTATTTTATTTTATGTAACCAAAACAAAGTCCCAACAGTAACCAATGTCATGGTTCAAGTGCCTACTTTACAAACTAGTGGAACCTGTTTTGTTACAACCTCCATTTGTATTTGTCTCACAAGCATTTTAATCCGTACGTTTACAATTCCATAGCAGATTACGTTATTGTCGCGTTCAAAACTGATGTGTATAAAAACTTTACCCTCTTTTTGCTGCGCCGGAGTCGTAAAGGACGATTTTCATGTTCTTTACATATAGGCGCGGTGTGGCGTTGTTTTTAATAATGAATTATTCATCAATGAGTAATTATTAAATACAATTTTAACTGATTATAGTATGTTCCATTTGCTGATTATTTTTATTAACAATAGAATAAGTTCTTACGTTCGTCAATAAGCGATGTCTTATCACCGTTATCACCCTTATCTGAAACGGTGATGCAATTGAGTTGATCCTTAAGATTAATGCTATAAAGACTGCATTAAGATTGGTTTGGAAGCACATGGTGCAACACGAGTTTTCTTTAGAGACACGCAGGCGTATAGCCGGTTACATGTAGGTCGTCGAACGGACTACGTCATAAGCAGCGATCGGGCGCGAATGGAAGATTTTATTATGCGTTAAAAACCTTGGTCTTTCTGTAATAAGGGTTACATTTATACGATATTATATGAGGACTGACAGTCGCTCCATGTAAAATACTGGTATTCAGTTGCATCCGGTTAGACTGGAAGCCGACCCCAACATAGTTGGGAAAAGGCTAGGCAGATTGATTGATATAGGGTGACTGGTAAATAATGACCAATATTTAAACACTGAATTCGATGCATTCAGTTGTTTCAGTCTCATGTCCCCTGAATTCTAAGAAGTTGAAGTAGCGTAGTTCCATGTTTACGTTAAGATATTTAACCTGGACCAGCCGGGTTCGATGAAATTAAAAATAACGACAGTGACAAAATCTTCAAACTAGTACAGCTGAAATGGCGCACCCCACTACCCCCCATTTAGCACACAAGCAAAAAAATTAAGTAGTTGGGCGCGTTATATTAGCTTAGACGAGCTCTAGTAGTTTTTGAGAAAATCGAAAACCTTTTTTTGGGCCGTTAAAATTACTTGGTAAATGATTTTTTTTTCTTTTTAATTATTTTACACGTATTAGTGCGGTGTGATATTGATATATTGCATAAGTAATTAATCATACATTACATTAGCATACAATTACTTTTTTGATGACGCAGAAGCGCCAGATTTATTTTGTACGCATGGCGACTATTGACGTGCTGGTTACATTTCTTAGAACTTCGTTTGTTTTGAATAATTTGCTAGCCCACAACTTTATGAGGAAATCAACACTTATTGTGGCCATAGCCCTGTATTACAAAAAAATATATTTTACTAGCTTTTGCCCGCGGCTTCGCCCGCGTTGAAGTCGGGCTTTATCCCACGGGTATGTAGGTATTACCGAAATAAAAAAACATCCTATGTCCTGACCCAAATCACGGTCTACATGCGTGCCAAAGGAGAAAAATCATTTTGGGCTAAATAATGAAATTGTCTGCCAAACAAAATAATGATATATTCCGTTAGAACATGTTATTCTCTTCACTTTTCACTATCAGACCAAATCTGTGGGGCAATTCCCTGCGCTGTTATACGATTTGAAAAATACTGTTTTCAGTATGTTTTCGTTAAAATAATTAATAGTAATCTAATTAAAATAATAGCTTGTAGTAATAAAAATTAAGAGAGAAACGTACTCTTTCGGAATATAGCATTTTTTTTGTTTGGCTTTTACAATTATAGCCCAAAAATGTATGGACGGTGAATGATCTCCTTTCATCTAATTCCATTCAGCCGTTATGGCGTGAATAAGTTACAGACAGCTAGACGGACCAACAGACGGACATACAGACCTTCACATTTATAATATTAATACATTTATTATGTATGGAAGTATGGATAATGTTAAAACCCGTAGGTATTAGCCTACTGGATTCGATTACCATGTTGTAAGAAACCTGAATACTAATTCAAGTTTCGCAGAAAAAGTTGATTTTCCTT
Organism: Lithophane ornitopus; assembly: GCA_948473465.1. Classification (NCBI taxonomy): domain Eukaryota; kingdom Metazoa; phylum Arthropoda; class Insecta; order Lepidoptera; family Noctuidae; genus Lithophane; species Lithophane ornitopus. The sequence continues at coordinate 10,098,248 of OX419633.1, forward strand.
TAACTTGTATTTTTTCTTTAACTTCAGATGGAGATAATGGGCCAGAGTGTATTCGAGTTCAGTCACCCTTGTGACCACGACGAGATCCGTGAAGCCTTGCGCTCGACCAGCTCCGGTCGTCGGGATCTGCTGTTGCGTCTCAAATGCACCCTCACCAGCAAAGGCAGAAACGTGCATCTTAAATCTGCTTCTTATAAGGTATGGTCTTCATCTTGGCTCATCTTTCTACAAGCTCATCAGCATCCTTTCCCCAACTGTGTTACGGTCGGCTCCCTGTATTTTATATGGAGCGACTGCCTATTTGACCTCCACAACCCAGTTATAGCTTGTCCACTCAGAAATGACGCGCCCCACTACCTCATTTTTACCCGACTACGGCGAAGCAAAAAGGAGGGTTAATATTTTGACTGGTTTGTATGTATGTTCATGTGTTCCCTCATATCTTCTAAACTGCTCGTCACAATTTGACAAATGAGCATTGTTATGCCGTTGGTCCCGGCTGTCATTTGTGGATCTTTGAAAGTCGTTACGGGTCTTCAGAAGCCCGAAAGTCTAATAACCAGTCTTGCCAAGGGGTATCATATTACCCAGTTACTGGGTTGTGGAGGTCAGATAGGCAGTCGCTCCACGTAAATACTGGTATTCAGCTGCATCCGGTTAGACTGGAAGCCGACCCCAATATACTTGGGAAAAGGCTAGGCAGATTTATTGAACGCAATTTTATTAGGCTACTTGTCGACTATCAGTAAACCAAATAAAGTGTCAATTACAATAAAAATGTATTCCTAAAATGTACCGTTCCCTTTCACGGTAATATGAACTTTGGACTGTGGACGTCATCCGACCGTTTTAGCAACACAAAAGTGGACAAATACGGACTTATCAAAGTAGCCAATATTGTATGTTAATCAAGTCATACAATATTGATGACATTAATTCCTTTTGGTATCGCCTTTGCAATTATTACAACGACTAGAGCTTCGCCTGTGGCTTTTCCCCGAGTTTAAAGCGGACTTTCTCATACATTTGTTTTCACTCATGGATAATGTAGCTTTCCATTAGTGAAAGAATTTTCGGAATCGGATCAGTAATTCCGAAGATTACCCCCAACATACAAACTCACAAATTTTACCACTTTATAATATTATTATCTACTAGAGATATCAGTCACAACATCTGCATTTAATTTTAAGAACAAGTTTTTAAGATAAAAACATGAATATTTAATAAAAAAAATATTGTGTAATGTAATGTCCAAAGGGTGTTCTAGAACTGTTAATGTAAAATTAATTACATTTATCAATTAGCCTTGAACTAGTATAGTAACTGTTTATTTAAATCTAACACCTACAAAAGATTTATCAAAAAAAAAAATAACATAAAAAATATTTAGCTAAAAAGGGTGTCGAAGCACTTAGTTAGCTTCAGGAAAAAAAATAGTAGAGACAGTGAAAATAACAAACAAAATGGTGCAAATTGTTGCATAATTTTGGAACAAATAAAATAAGTACCTGAACGGGAATACTTCGGAAGTTTTCCTAACCGTCCCAAAATTCGGAAAAGAACTGAAGTCTTCAAGGATAGCAAACAAATGTAACACTGAAAATTATAAGTTTAAATTTTAACAGTTAATCCATTAACATTGTCGAACTGTCGAACAGAAAACTATTGCCATTGTACTCTGTTATCTAATTAATCTGCTGAATGTACTTTACTTTAGAAATATTCACCTATTAAATATTAGGTTAAAAATATATAACGTGGTAAGTATAATATAACGTACTAAAAATTTAAATGGTTCTGATAAGGAAAAGCTCTTTGGAGACCTCAGTCCTCTGAGGGACCATAAAATTGCAAAAAAAAAAACAAGAAATGAGAAGTTATTCGTTCATTTTTGGGATTCCCTGTATGAAAATACATATACTCAGTAGGTACCTAATATTGCTGTCGTATCATTTAGATATCATGATATAAATAGATCTATATAGATTTCGTCTCATGCCATAACATCACATGACTGCGTATACCTACAATATTTTATGTATACTTTCTTATTATCAAACGCCTCGACTCTTTGTCTGTCTGCCGTAATGCGCTTATAACTCGAGAACCAATTATCCCATTAACGTGTTATTTCTTCTAATTGTCATTTAAGGGCTTAAAGGAGGAGCTCGTGGCTAAGTAATAACAGCCGCACCGTTTTCTGTTAAAATGCCAATAAACGCATTTTTCTTACTTTCTTTTAAATAATATGGATTTACAGAGTTATAAACATTAGAGTCAGCAATACAACTCTTTAAGTTCTTGTAGGTGTATTGAGTGACTATTTCATGAAATCATGACATTTGGGAGTTATTCTAACTTAAGGAATTGTATTGCTGATTTCTAATGATTATAATTCTGTAAAGCCATATTTGTGACGGTCGCGAATCATATTTTAATCAACATTTAACCTGTCACTGACCTGCAAATTGCAAAAAACGTAAGAAAATGTCAATTTCGCGGGCTCCCTTAGAGCTTCCCCCTTAACTTCACCAAAAGATATAAATAAAAAATCGACTACCGTTTTGGGGCTAGATTTTTTTGTGAATTTTGTTACGGTAGGTAACATTTGCACAGCTAGTTTATAAATAAACAGTTTAGTGTGTTACCATAAAATGATGACGAATTTCTACAGAATCAATTGAAATATACACGTATGTCCCACAAAATATCGTACGATGTAAAACTGCCTATACATACCTACCTACATAGCACAAGTTGTTTACTGGACACATTCGTGAAATAGTGAGTAAAGTGTGAAAAACATTCCAAATGTATTACGAATTTGCGTTAAATAGGTATGCAACGTTGTAATTATGCAAAACTACTATTTTTCTGTGTTAAAAACATATATTTTCTGGGAAATCTAACATGCTTATATAGCAATAGGTTAGAATAGATGGAATAAATGACATTTTATTATTATTATCAGTAATAACAACAATAATTCGTTTAATAATTTATATACTTAAGTATGAATTTATTAATCGAATGACTTGAATTAAATAATTCAAGTAATTAGTGGATTATTTCTTGATAAACCACGCCTTTACGGCATGATTAATAAAAACCGGATCAGAAATTGTAGGTACAATTGAATGTTAATATCAATGTTTTAAGTTTCCAAGGGCAAGCAGCGGTTAATTCAGAGAATTCGGTCACATGTCAATAAAGTACAAATTACCAAATATACAACTTGAATATATCTGGGGGTATCGTAGTGCCAAGGCTAGCCAAACACAAAAAGCAGACACGCGGAACTGCGAGAAGACTCAGTATAGGCTGAATCATAACGCTTGGCAGGCAGTGGTGATCGCAGCAGTTACCTATTAGCATACAGGAGAACGTTGTCTGTACTTACTCTTGACTAAATCTCTCACTTGCGTACTACTCCCCAACAGAGTTTGGAGTTCCCTAACCGAGTGTGTTCTTTCCCTGACAACACACGGTAGCATGATCAGCCAACAACGTTCCCACTGCTGGGATACTGGTACTCTTCGAGAGGGAGTGGGCTGTAATCTGTAATCTACCACGCCGGCCCAGTGCGGGTTGGTACATGTCACATGTCTTTTGAATTTTTGGTTCTAGGTCATGCCGGTTTCCTCACGATGTTTTCCTTCACCGTTTTGAGAGCCGTGGTGGTGGAATTATTTACACAAAGTAAAGCGCCTGGATGGGTTCGAACCCACGACCTACAACTCGTAAGTCGGGGCCGTTACTAATGGGCCACCACCACTCTCCTCTCCAACACACGGTAAAATTATGAAAAACACTGTAAAAGGGACTTTCACTTAGGTATTACATTTTATTACCTTATCTTATTCTGTGAATACCCATGTTGATTCAACCTAGTTCGACACTACAGGTAGTTGTTTAGTTAAGTATGTAATTTTATAGGCAATGTTTGTCAAGCAAGATTTGGCAATGACACAAAAATAAGAACCGAAGAGTCTTGGGACTTATTAGAAATGGGTACGGTAACCTAACTCGCAAGTCCTCGTGACCCAAATATTGTGAATGGGTAAATCTGTAAGGTCGCGTCCTGTATAAAAGCGATACTCGTGCGAATGTCAACCGGAAAGCGCCCTCTGTCGACGCGACCACGCGTTCAAGTTCGATCGTTTATTCGAGCGCCGATTGCTTCTTCGCGTATAGCATACGCAGGGTATACGTGTGGTCTCTGGACCACATTAATTGCAGAATAATTAATTAATGAGTAAAACTTTTTTAATGTTGTGTATAATTAGTCGAAATGTCAAACTATCTAAATAGTTGGATATAAGTACAAACTTACAGAAAACCACATAACTAATGTTTGTTTAAAAACTTCGTCTCGGCATTGACCTCGAATTCTTGAATTGTTACGTATTGGTCTTTAGAAATCAATAACTTCTGAGTATAATCTGGAAAATTATCGACTGGAAAGTTAGTTTTTTCTCGGTAAGCAGACTTGGAGAACTTTTTCGTTGTTCTATCACCGCTACGCTGGCGATTTAGAAAACATATGACAAGTCTCTAAATAATGTTACCAAATAGATCATTTAAAAACGAGCGTGTGATTACTCCCGGTGGTTATTGGCAGGCCTGGTTCTACAACTGGTGCCTACACGGTACAATGGTAGGATATAACTTTATCCTTCGAACTTGTACCCTAACCTGTATTTTATAATGACTAAAATAATAAAACACTTTATTCTTCCACAGGTGATCCACATAACAGGCCACATGCTAATGCCTGCTGAAGAAAAACTTGAACGCAACAACAACGATGAGAAGAAGCCTGATGCTGAGGACAAGAAGGCCACCAAAACTGGCACACTGGTGGCCGTGGGCAGACCTATCCCGCATCCCTCGAACATCGAGATACCATTGGACAGCAAGACCTTCCTGTCCAAACATAGCTTGGATATGAAGTTTACTTATGTGGATGAAGCGTTAGTAATCTTTTCTTTATACATACAGGGTGTAAGGGCTCCATCTTCTCCTTATTTTGAATTATATTCCACCGGAATTTTTCTCTGGAAAGTTTTCCTTTTTTCTATCGTTTTTTCAGTTACTATTCAGTTATTATTTCAATGTAAAATTACGTTCTCTGTACGCAGCACTCCATTATGTAAACAAATAATAAATAAAAACAGCAATGGATGTTAAAATACTCGAGCACGTGGCTACGTGGGTTTTGCCACGGTAAAGATACATTGCGCGTGCGGTAATAATACAAATCAGATTTATTGGATTCCCATCTGTCCCTCACACCCTGTATTCGTAGTAAGTTTTGTGTGTCAGGTACTGAAGCTGTTTTAGTCAGTAAGAGTCTGACACGCCCTTGCGCTCCGCTCAGAGCGGGAGAAGTCAATTGAAGATTTCCCACCCAAAAAAAAAGGTACTGAAGCCAAGACACAAATGAATGTGTTAAGTTTCTTGGGAAGTTTTCAAGTTTTCAAGTGGGGCAAAATATTTTTACATCAGTACAAACACTATTGAGGACAACTCAATTTTATTGTTGTACTCAGTACATATTCATAAGAGGAGCTCGTGGCTAAGTAATAACAGCCGCACAGGTCGATCATTCAGGTTAAGCTACGCTTGCCGGGGTTGGTATCGTATCTTTACATACCGAGACTCCTCCGTGACTCGGTAAGCTGTTGGTCCCGGCTGTCATTCGTGGATCTTTGACAGTCGTTACGGGTCGTCAGAAGCCCGAAAGTCTGACAACCAGTCTTACTAAGGGGTATCGTATTACCTACCCAGTTACTGGGTTGTGGACGTCCGTTAGGCAGTCGCTCCATGTAAAGTACTGGTGTTCAGCTGCATCCGGTTAGACTGGAAGCCGACCCCAACATAGTTGGGAAAAGGCTAGGCAAATTCACCCAGTACCTACATTCATAAGTCCCTTGGCCTAGAAAATTAGGGTTCCGGTCACATTGCATCCAAGTACAAACCATGTACTTGTTATCATTTTGGCAGACTTCGAAAGATGGCGCTGTTACCAACCAGATAGCCTGTATTACCTGACCGAATTTAGGTTGCGCGTCGTCTATTATGTTCTAGTATTTACGAGACTCAACTTCACCCAGCCGTGTAATATCAACAAAAATATCACCTTCAAATGTATTTTGTAGGTTAAACATGAAGCGATTTCGCGGTTTTGTACACAGTCCGCGATAAACTTACGTGGAAATAGTTCAGTACTCGGTGTTTCTATGTGTGGTGATGTGTGATAGTTTTTGTGATACAAATAATGTGTTTGTGTTCGTAAATAGTTCATAATTTAAGTGTTTCTGGTTCTGGATTCTGTGAGAATGGCGGGATATTTAAATATCACAGCTGTAAGTAGTTTTTTAGGAGAATACATAGTATTAAATCGTTATTATGTTAGGATTTATTGTTTAGAATGCGATTTGTTGATAAATTATTGAGTATTAGGAAGGGGCAATGATGGGAGTGGCGGTAGGTCATTCAAGGTTATCTATGTAGGTGTACCGGCAAGCATGAGCTTAGCATGGGGATTGCAGGTCAATTTGGAGGTGACCTTTGGAACGTCATGGTTTCCTGTGCCCTATTTTTACCCGACTGCCTCAGAAGGAGGGTAATGTTGTTTAAAGTGTATAACAGCTTGTCGCTATGTTATTACTTACATATTTCGTAAAGACTAAAAGCGATGAAATATATCGCAGAATTTAGAAAAGACTTAAATTATTTTAAAAAGTTTGCCGTCTTTTGTGCATGTAGAACTATCAGGACATTTTCATTATTTGACTAAAACAAGAGTTTCAGGCCAAACTATGATGTAAATAATTTTAGAGAACATCTACAACTTTAATTGGTGGACTGTAAGAACCTATGGAGGAGTAGCTTCTTAAGAGTCCTCGAATTAAAGTCTATCTAAAATAAAAACTCTTTTCCCGAAAATACACCTAACATTGTCTTCTTTCCAGGTTGATGAACACGCTCGGTTTCGAGCCAGACGAGCTCGTTGGCCGCTCCGTGTACGAGTATCATCACGCTGCCGATACCGGCTCTCTAGTTCAGCAGTTGAAATCATGTAAGTAATAAAATAATAATTTGAAGAGAAAACTTCGAAACAAGAAAGTTTGAAACAGCGCCCTCTCTTGGCAACGTTAAGATGTCTTTCATCCCAGCCCAAATGTAGCTTAGTTGCTTTCGTCAAACATAGATGGCAGCACACAGTTTGAAAACTGAGCTATTGACAAAAATAAGATTATATTTTTAGCCACTGAGGGACAACTGGTTATGGCAGGGTTATAGAATTATACCACCAACTAGATAGTAATCGTATGAATGTTTTATATTCGATAAATTAACGGCGTGTCAGGGACGCGTTTTCGGAAGTGATAAACAAATGGATGCAATTTAAAAATTATTTATTCATTCATATTTAACATTGACACTTTTTACTGTGTATTATAATACCATTTAAAACAAATATGTTTAAACTAAATACTATGTTTAAAAAAACTTAATTACGTTATTTTTATAATGTCAGTAAGATCCTTGCATATAATTTAATTATCCAACATGCAACAATCATAAATAAATCGCAATATTCTAATTTGCCTAGAATATTAGGAATGCCTTTTGATACTTTTTTTAAAGTAAGTAAGTACACAATATTTTTCTTCATATACTCGTACTTTCATAATATAAACAAGTATAGTGTGAGATATATTGTATTTAATATTTGTGACAATTAACTGAAACTTTACTCTTTGGCATAGATAGCTACTAAAATAAAACACAATTAAAAATATAAAGTATGGATGCAAGACTCTCATTCCTTAAATTATTAACACAGATTTTTTCTGTAACAATGAATCTATACCTAATCAACAATACGATTCTGACATAGTTTATATTTTAATTAAACTTAAAAAATATGGATTCTTGTTGTGCCACATTATTTCCATTTTCTGCCACTTTTTTACTCTTATTTAGTGCTTTTTCAAGAAAACTATTTCTGTCTAGGAGTCGTCGATTTTGTTCTAATAAACAACTAATAGCTTCCATTCTTTTTTTGCCCTGTTCTTGTAATCTTCTTACTTCTTTCAACAATTTTCTCTCCAATAGTGTTTTGACTTTATGTTTTTGAACACCGGGCTGTGAAAAACGTAATTAATTTTTAACCAAAATTAGTAACTAGGTACTGGTGCCGATTCTCTTGTACACCGAACTAAAGTAACTAAACTATCACTAATATTCCTTACTTTTGACTATGGGAATCTTGGAGCTATTCTGCCAAATAAATTCTCTAAATTTCAAACTTATTTTGACATAACTAAAATCGAATTTGACAACCGCGCGCCTCCACTTGGTACTTGTTTTCCCTACCCCGTGTTTTTTTTTTAGAGCCAGAGGCGCGCATGCACGGCAGCTTCGACGTGTTTTTAATGGAATTTTTCAGTTTTTGTATGGAAAATAAAGAAAAAACAAAAAATTTCAACATGTTGAGAATTAGGGGTTTAAGAGTATCCTAAAGGGGTCGAAATTTTCATTATTTTTGCGATAGGTCACACCGTTTTCGAGATATAAGCAAAAGAAAATAAAAAAATACAGTACCTTTTTTTGTAACTGAAATCGATGTGTTGGTTTGAATTTTTGTTCATGACATCTAATTTTATTCCACACATTTTTAATCGCGATTAAATATAGTCAGATTTAGTTAGAGGATTTTAGATATAGGACAAAATTTTAGGTTAAATCGTCAAATTCAGAATAGCATTTTCACTAAACTAATCTCAGTGCCATCTTAGTGCTGTCAAACTAAATTATAGTTAAGTTGTGTCATATAAAGTCTATTTCAGAATGAGTTTGATCGTTTGACAGGACTAAATTAAATTTTAGTGATTTTTAGCTTAGTTTAGAGAATTTTGTGACAAGAGAATCGGCACCACTATTCTAATAACACAGAGAGGAGGCCTGTGTCCCAGCTGTGGGAATATTATAGGCTGATTATGCTATACCAATAACACATTATACAATTACAAAACTTTAATTTTACCTTTACATTTGATGATCCCGAAACATTATTCATAGTAATTTTTTTTGAGTTATTTTGTTGGAATTGATTAGGGAGATAAATATTTTGCTCTTGAAGTTGCATATTTGACATCTCTTCATCTTCGCTAGAATCCGTTGTATCGCTATTGTCTTCTTCTGCATGCTATGTACATATAAAATCACATAAAAATACAATTCAATTAAAAAAATATTTATACCTATTTTAAGTTTCCAATAGTTTTTTTTACTTTGTGTTTTTGAACACGCCCGGTGTCACAAAGTCAAATACTATTGGAGTAATGAACGTAATTAATTTTAATCAAAATTAGTAGCTAGTTGTAATAATAAAATACATTTTCAAAACTTTTAGTTTACCTTCATACTTGTTGATCCTAAAACAGTAACTGTTGTTCCAATTTGTGGCGTAATTTCTTTTGTACCAGGGAGTTGGCATTGGCTCTGGTAACTAATATTTCCTTCTTGTGGTTGCACATTTGACATCTCATCATCTGAGCTGGAATCCGTTGTGTCGTCCTTGACATCTTCTACGTGCTGTGGAAATATGTATGAAATTACATAAAAGTATCTACAATTTAATAAAATTAAACACAAAAAGATTTTATTTCCAATTTCAAGTCCAGAACCCAACAATTCGAGTACTTACCTAAACAAAATTTCTTATAAGTATTTCAACACCTGGTACATTTTCAAACCTTTGATTTTACCTTTTTATTTGATGATCTCGAACCATCTGTTATTCCATTTTCTGGTGTAATTACTTTTGTAATAGTTTGTTGGGATTGGCTCCGGCAACTAAAATTTTGCTTAGGACGTAGCACATTTGTCATCTCTTCATCAGAGCTGGAATTTTCCGGGACCTCTTCTACAGGCTAAGGAAATATTAACAATATAAAATCATATAAATAACAATCAAATTCAAATATTAAAAAAAACAATGAAGGGTTCCGTAGTTGGGATGAGTTTAGCCAAAAACAAACTTAACATTTTTGTTGAAAAACATGTTCTCCCATACATTCCAACTGCAACGGAACCCCAAAAATAGAAATAAGTTTTTTTTTTGTTGCCTACCAATTTAAGTTCCGGAACAGAGCCTCCGGTCAATTTGTGGCAACCTTGTTGAGTTAAGTAGTAATTTTCTTCTTTGAAATGTAACGAACAAACTCTTGTGCTAGCCTTAACTTCGCGTTTATTTATTGCTTGCAACCATTTTTGACGTATTAGAGTGGCTCTCGGAATTCTGTGAAAGAAATAAGGTTTGCTTGTCTCTTATAAAATATTTCTCTTATTGTAAAGAGTAAGTAAGTAAATAACTTACTATGAGAATACTTAAAATATCAATTTATTTACAAAAACTCAAAAATGCTCTGCGGATAGGTAAAATAAACAGCAGTGCATAAACGTATGGTAACTTTCTATTACAACCAAAAAACTCGGGACTTCATTCAAAAGCTAAAATAAAAAAACGTTTTTCAGCTTAGATATTGCTTCAATTAATCAATTAACTCAGCCGCCAGATGGCTAGTGTAAATATTGTTTACAAAAAAATATCAAGTAAGTAAACAATAACAGTAAGTACTTAATACATTTCGAGTACGGCCCTGTTTATAATCGCGGGCGCCAGACATGTTTGTTCGCAATCGCCACTTTCTTTTCATTCATACATACAATTCATTAAATCGGCTGATACAAATCATATTTGCTTACCTGTGAAAATGAACAGCACTTTCCATGCAGCCTGAAGCTTGAGTATCAGACCTTGAACTGCATCCTTCGATTACACACTGCACCATTTTACTTTTTGTTTGATTGAATAAAAGATGCCACTCACTCGCACGCACGAACGAAATGACGCCACGCGTCACGCGACTGTAGTGCCGTGTGCTAGCGGACAAAACGGTGCCTTCTCGTTCATTCGATCGGCGCCATATTGTGTGGCATCTGTTAGCTCCGCGCCATCTATTGGTCGCATAAAAAGGTTGTTAAGGTGCGCGAAATTCAAATGTTTTTAGGTTATTTGCAATTTCCGTAAAAACCCTTTCAAAACAATACTGTGATACGAAATCAAATGACGATTTATGGCCGATTCCTATAATTTACGGACCGTAATTGGTTAAACTTAAGACTCTTGTATCTTTACCAATAATGAAGCAAAGACCTCATAGTTTTGCATAGTAGAACCTTCCATATGAAAGTAGCTATCACAGGTAAAATTAGCTTATGAATCTATTTATATGCCCAGCTTGGCAATAAAAAATGCTACCATTGGTATACAAAACGACTCGTTTTCGTTTATAGGAACCGAGCATTAACTGTTATTTGTATTGCAATAGAACAACAGCTGTTATCGGTAGGTTTTATGATTTGAACTTTACACGGTGTTGACATGAAGTTTAAAAGTTTATTTTATTCAAATCTATACCCCATTTGAAATAAGATTAGACATTAAAACAAACCCTTTTACAGTCCGTTCAACCGATTTTGACTTCTATACCGTAGGCATAAGAATAGCATTAAACGCAAAAAAAGTTACACAATACCAACTATCTACTGCGGCTGCCATTTGTCATGCCACCAAAGCAATAGAATTCAAAATCGGTTGAACGGAATGTAAAAAAGCCTTATCTATACGTCTAATCTTATTTCAAATATTTAGTATATTCTATTAGCAAGACTCTTCTTAGGGGCTATTTAATTACTTATTCATTGTAAAATACGTTGCTTAACGTAGGTGCTGTCTGGCAAAAAAAACGCTTTAAGATTAGGTGCGCTCGGGCTTTGTATTGTAGGAAAGGAATCAGCCTCTAACTTGTGATAAGGATGCTAAATAAGGATGCCAACTGGTTTTAAGTGGTCGTGGTCGCTCAAACTCAAAAGCATTTATTTCAATTAAACCATTTACAGGCATTTTTGATTTGTCAAGGAGTCGGTCAGTCAGAAATATGAAGCTAGTCGCTTTTAACCAATTCATATTTTATTTTCTACAACTACGTTTGTGGAGATAGCTGAAACTTATACCTATTGTAGACTTGCCAGCCTATTCTGTAAAACTCTCACTTCTCTGGAAGTGAGATGTTGATGCTAGGGGATTGGCAGGATTGACAGCTCAATTCAAGCTCTCTTCACCTAAGTTTTCACGATTAGAATGTTATTTTTGTTGCGAAAGATAGCTGTACCCTATTATAACTATGGCTCCCGCTCCTCTGTCCGTCCGTCCGTACGCCCTTTCTTCTGTCTGTAAATTGACAGGGCTGTATCTTATGGAACCGTAATAGGTAGATATTTGAAATTTATACAGGTGCGTAATACTACCACCGCAAAAAAAAACTAAGTTTAAGAATTAATTTAAAAAATGTAGTACCTACTATCTACATAATTAAGTATTAAATATTATAAGTACTGTGGTACGTCCGGAATCCTTCGGACTCGCACTTGGCTGCTTTTTGACCGACTTCTTCAAAAAGGAGGAGGTTCTCAATTCGTCTGTTTTTTTTTTTTTGTTGCTCTTTTTTAATTTTATTAACTTTGCTTGCGTAGTTTTTGAGTTAGCTTCAATATTAAATATTTTTCCCACTTAGTTTATCTAGACGATTTCCTTATTTACTCTTTCACTGTTATTTACATAGCAGGTAGTGCTATTCGGATTTGTGTGGTGTACGTACCACAACTAAAAAGTGAAAAATAAAAACTTTTTACAAAAAAAAAAATCATTATAATTATTTTTGTATCTTGTAAAACGTACTTACTTAAAGTATTTTTTTGTGATAAGGGGATTATGAAATAGGCACCTATAAAAATCTTCGCAGTTATTTGTTTACTAACACATTGAATTCCTAGTGCTCGGTGTTTATTAGCTCTGTTACTATGCCATTATTTTGTAGTATGTAGGTACATACTAAGCACTTACTTATTCACATAAATGGATTGCTGCCAACTCATTAGCACATTCTGAAATTATAATATCCAACAGTTGGATACTTACTGTCCGTCCAATATATCCACGTTATTTTTTTAACTTACAATCCAATTTATCCGCGAAGAATACCTATGGAGGACACTTGCCTAGACGAGATACGGTGGGATAGACGGAACAGGTAAAAAAAAAACATCATAATGTCAAAGAAGACATTTTGACAAATTGATAAGTTGATCCTGGGACCTGTCGAACCAGTTCGGGACATGGCTTACGTGTGTATGTATGATCTGATGTAACTCAGACCCTGCATAATAATTCATCTTTTAAACCCCCGACGGAAAAGAGGGGTGTTAAACTTATAAGTTTAATGTGTGTATCTGTGTGTCTGTCTGCGCCATCGTAGCTGCCAAACGGCTGAACCGATTTTGATTTTGTTTGATCTGTGACATAATCGAGAGTGTCCCTAGCAATAAAATAAAAAAACTTTTATGAGATGCTTCGTTAATGTCGGGGGCTTTTTTAAAATTTAAATTTAATAATTACTAAGGAACAAGTTTGCTGGAACTGGATTTTCATTGAACCTTTGTCGTAGTATACGTAGGACGTATGATCGTACACGTGTTAATTATTGAGTCGTAAAGACGAGGAAATGGCAGTCGGCTGACGATGTCGATCGTTTTCGTTACGATGAGTACCGATGAGTAACCGTTCGTAGGCAGGAGGTCGTCGATTGCTGTTTGTTTTATGTGTGACACCTTGTTGGCCTTGTACGAGGAAAAGAGAGGTTTTAGCATCCTTTTTAGCTTTCTCTTTCTTCCTTCAAAAGCACTAGCGACCCACCCCTGCTTCACATAGTTTTAACTTCCGACCGACTCCTAAAAGGAGGAGGTTATCAATTCGGATGTTTATCTTTTTTTAAATGTAATTATTATTATATTTAGGGATAGTCTTGTTATAAAAAAAAATTCGCGCGTGTTTTCAGGATCACATTTCGTTGGCCAGAGTCTAATTTCGGAAGTCGGTGGCAAAAAACGAAAATTCAAAACCAAAGACAGACTTACGAAATTAAAGTTATTTTTCACTTTGTAGTGTTTTTTTGGAAGGTTTTTTTTTTTAAGTTTATACCTTTTGACAGAACATCGCGATTTCTTTATTATGTGTAGATTTAAAGCATTTATGGACACTAAACGAGACACGATAGAAGGTTTATTGTTGTAAAGCCTATGAAATAGTGAAAACCAACATCAAAATTCGTTGCGTAGTTTAGAATATCAACGGTCATACAGACAGACATCACGAAAAGCGACATTAATTTATGATATTATGTACATTAAGTTGTGTAGTTAAATATGGTAATATGCTGTAATTGGCTTTAAGCTGCGTTTTCCAGCTTAAACAAATCAGAATGCCTGAGATTTATTCCAGACGACCTACTTTTTGAATGAAGCCTTTAGTTTTTATTAACGGTTAAAGTTCAGATTCATTAACTGCGTATAGATTGAGACACTTGAACAATGTGTTGATGTGATATGTGTTCACTACCTAGCTGCTACTCTCTTTGATGTTTCAGAATTGATTAATTGGCAAAGAAACAATGCCTTCTATCTTAAATCAAAATTCACAAAGGTTTGCCAATCCATAGGTACACACATCTTTCCGCACAGTCATCAGTTTATTTAATCATAAGCCCATTTACCAGCAGACTATTAAAATCTAAACTAGATTATCTAATAGATAGGCCTACGGAGATGAATTATTAGCCATTTGTTATCGTCGCCAACGACACGGGAGCCTGTAATGATGCATTCAAACTAGAGCTTATCGCGTGCTGTGCATTGAATATTTATGATCATCGCCCGTCTTAGATGGCCTGTCGTAGAACGGAACGTCATTTTTTTAAACGTCAGCCTAGAAAAATGAATGAGTTTTAGGCAGCAATAACAAAACGTAAACTTATTTGTACTCGAGATGTTAAATGCATATTATCGACTCAAAAGATATTTCTATTTCTAGCTTTATTTTGCAAGTTCAATAAAGCCATCGGAAACCTTAACATAGATTCCGATTCTTCGAATTTCATTGCAAGTCAAATAAATATTTCAAAAAATATCAAGAAGAATGCCATTTGCAAGTTATCGAGTCGTTGGAATTTCTCGATTACCTACACATTGCGTTTCAGTGAAAGGTGACATAATTTTCCTCAATTGTATCAATTAAAATAAACACTAAGTTACTACTTAGGTTTTAATTGTTTGTATGACAAACATTAAGTTATGAAATCATACCTGTAGTGTATTGTGGGTACTTAGGTATTACCGCAAATAACATGCCGCCGAGTTTTTCCTCCATATTTTCCTTCGAGTTTTATCTTTGTTATGTAGGTAGGTACTAAAATTGAAACATTTTATACGTATCAGCCACTAGAGTTATGGATGCGTCCGCACGTAGAACTCATTCATTTGAATAAGTATTCGTGTTGCCAGGCTGGGTAGGATATTGTTTTGTAATGTTGCCCGAACTTGGTTGGAAAAAAATAATTTAAATGGCATGAGTTTCAGAGTTTCAGTACCTACACCCGAGGGTAAACGTTTTGGAGGGACTTGTATCATTTTGCTGCGTCCGATTAATCTCTCACTTTTGTAATTAAATTCTGCGTTGTTTTGTTGATATTTCACTGTGTCTAGCCATCCACATACGAATATTTTGAAGTAAAATTGTATTTAATATTGTGAAATAAAATTTGATTTATTGGATATTAAAACATTTTCAAAACATTAATAAGTATCTTTTTCAAAAGTTCTAAAAACTCATCAACTTACAAAAAAATTGCTGTTGAAGTAATGAAACACAAATCACTCTAGCACCGCCTTTCTATTCATAACACAATGCGAATAAACCCACAATTGTTATTCGTTAAGTATTTATTCTAATTCCGTTCGTATTTACGTAATATTACATACCTATCTATTTTTTACGTAAACAAGCGTCGATCGAATCGACGTGTTTAGCACGTGCTAGAGGAAATAAAAATACATTTTATTTGGGCCGCCAGTTCATAAAATGCTCGTATTAGTTGACACTGACGAAGGTCGCATTGCTGACCTAGGACGGGTTTAGACTGTAATAATGTGGTTATGTAATTTATTATACCTACGATATATGCGAAGTTTAAAAAGAAATGAGAATCCTAGAATTATGTGGGAGTTATAAATATTGACAATATAATATAAGTACTTTTTCATATTTATGTATGGACACCTGAAAATATGCATACTTGTCAATGATATTATACTAAACAGATATGTTGTGAGTATAGATGCAAAACGTCTTTTAAACGTTTTAAACCATATGGTTTTAAACCGTCGTTTTGATTTAAAACGTTTTAAACCACACTTGGCGGTTTATTATTGGTTTAAATTGTTTTTTTTTTAAATAGAATGCAGTGAGGCTTCACACGAAGTGCTCTTGATTTGTATAAACAATTTTATATGCATATTTACAAGAAAATACATTCTAAAAATATGCAGTAGCTAAGTAAAAACCTAATCAGACTATTTTTTATTGATACTTAAGTAGCTAAAACCTATTTTTATTATGTATATTTTAATAAATACGCATAGGTATCAAGTTTGTTTTCAGTCTGTATAATCCTAAAAAAGTACCTAGTTAATATACTTAAATGACTCCTATAAATTAATAAACATGGTGAAAGATTTCAATTAGCCTTTCTAACTTAATTTTTAATGTAATGCGTAATCAATGTACGGCCCACGTGGTCATGCTTTTAAACCGTTTTAAACAAATTTAAAACGGTTTTTAAACCACGGATTTTGGTTTAAAACGGGTTTTTTACAACTATAGTTGTGAGCACGCAATCGTGAAGACTCGAAAACGTCCTAATTGGGGCGTATTGACTTTAGTCTGCGACACGCATGGCGACGAGTAATACGCTTAGTTAAAGCAGCAACACTAGCTGTCTCTTTTTTTCTTTTTGTTTTTATCAAGCCATCTCTTTTCTATCATTTTTACTTGTAGTGAAATTTAAAATGAATTAAAAGTGGGTATGTGTACTGCCGCTGCTGCGCGGAACACTTTTTTCTTTTCGGTTGTTTTGTGAGTGTATAACATACCTACCTGTTAATATAATATCATTGATATTAGTAGTAGGTTCTGCTTGGCTATAACTAGAAGTCCAAATAAACGATAGATGGATTGTGGGAAAGATGATGTGCCTGGAAAATGAAATGAGTCAGAGATGTATTTATGGAAATAGAAGGCAATCTATAGACAGCTGAAAATATGCAGATAAGTAGTGCTTGGCTAAAAGAGGAAGAACAAATAAACGTTGAATGGATGGTGGGAAACATGAAATGGCTGGAAAGTGGGATGACTGATGATATGGCTGTCAGAGATATATTTATGGAAGTAGAAGACATGCTATACCGACTTCAAATAATTATTACTATAAGGGATGGGCAAGAAGATTTTTATAATGTCCTAGTGAATGAGAGAGAGATAGAGAGACAGATACTTAAAATACAATAATTTTCTTTAAACTAAGAAATGGCTACTCCAATATTTATAAAAGACTACCTAAACTCCTACGCCTGTGTCTAGAAACTCTTTCTTTAAATATACCCAATACGTTTTTACTTTATCTTATCCAGGCATTATTAAATGAAGCTTTTAATGCAATTAGTGCTCTATCTTGGATGTAATAAACTTAAAAAGAACCCCGGCGGTATTAAAGAAGCGCCCACTACTTTTTTTAATTCTAGGTTTTAGTTTAGATATAGGTATGTACCATGGTCGACGGCTAGAATATGACCTAAGAAAATATGAATAGATTGCGTGAAAGATGATATGGTTGGAAGGGAGAACTGAGACGTATGTTGAATGAGATGAAAAGAAGAAAAGAGTTAGGTACTACACCAACCTCAATAAATAGGAATATAAAATGCAAATTCACTCAATTTGTAAAACAACCGCATCTGACACAAAAGAGCTGATGATCTTGAAATCGCTGAAACGATTTTTATAAAACATGTCTAAGAACCATCGCTTATAAACCTTTCAAATAAAAAACCACATTCAAATCGATTCACCCGTTTAAGAGCTATGGTGCCTCAGACAGACATAGCGGTCAAACTTATAACACCCCTCTTTTTGTGTCGGGGGTTAAAAAACAGGACAATGGTGACTAATGTTTTCGTAGGTCCTGAACTGAATTTTTGTATTCTTGTTCTTTACCACAATTTAGAAAATTACGCAAAGCTTTACAAGCCTCCAATGTTAATAGAGTTGTATAAACAGCCCTTAAATCGCTGCCTTTGACATTGACGAAGTGATAGCATTTTCAAAAGTCTAAATGACAATTAGTGCAAATTACTTCGCGAGTGCCACGATACTGACGGTTCATGGCCGTTCATCATATACTTATGTATATATTCGCACCGCGGTAACAGCTGATCAATACCAGTGATTAAAAAAAGCAGACGCTAACACGAACTCGAAACATGTTCAGCGCGTGATAGATAATAACCCACCTACAACTACAAAATAATCATGTAAACACTTAGTCACAATCAACAAAAATCTTGCAGCAGTAATTGCCTAAATAAAACTGAGGAGCTTATCCAATTGAACGTATATAAATCTTATCCTATTCTTTAAGTGGACAATAACAAAATGATCGTAGATAACCCCCTCCGGTTGAACCCAGTCACATGATGTAGTTGAAATAAACGTGTTATGACGACACACATATCTGAATATCTGGACCGACACCAAAGTTTGTTTATAACAAGATGCAAAAAGCCGAACAGAAATCACCTCACGTTACATCTTGCGTGTATTTTTACTTACAAACATACATCGTAAACCATTGCAAATTCTAGTTTTATCTGGTGTACAGTTGTTACTATCATAATATAGTGATAACCGTACAACAATGGACCGATAATGATGCAGTAGCGACTTTCACGTGTCGATCACGACTGTACATAATTCAGCCTTGAACTTGTAAATGAATCATTTGGAAAACATTTTTAATACTTATTGGCACATCCGGCAACTTTCGCCTTTCAACTTTTACGTAACGTGTCTAATGATACGTGCTTTTCAGTGTTATAATGTTATAGCATCGTATTAATTCCTCTGTGTTTCAAAATATCACAGAGGAAGGTGACGGATATCGGTAACGAACTAAAATTAATACCGCCTTGACTCAATTGCGACTATTGCACATCTAATTGTTTGCAAAAGATACTGGTATGACTGTACCGGCCACAGTGTAACCTATACATCAAATGTGGCGGTATAGCATTGTATGACTTCAGCAAGAAGATCGCTTCAAGAGCAATATTTCCGCTACCTAATTTTGGCTGCCCATCAGCAGCTCGCCAAAAAAACAAAAAGCGATCTAGGAAACCGCTTCATTTCACATTTTTCCTGCCGTTTTTTATCCACTCCACAATACACGACTTGGCATTCAGCTGATGTCAGCCAAAAACATCTCTAGAATGAAACCACCAGACCTTCGGGCATCTGTAAGAGGTCGAGGCGGCGATAAAAATACCGTACAGACGTAACATATACGTCACAAAAACGTGCCACTAAACAATAGCGCGATAAGTAAAGAATTTGCAAAGAAATACTGGAATAAATTAAATTAGGTAATAGATAACGTTGGTTTGATATCATTAGAATATGCTTAAACACCTGTTGTGCTATTCTGTATAAATCACTACTTGAAAACTTAGTTGAAGTTAGCTTGAAGTAAACTGTCACATCCTTAGCATCAGTATCGATGACAATGACAGCTCACTCCACGTTCACTTGCAACTAAGTTATCACGGTGAGATGGTTACAGAATACCAATGCCTCCTTACAATTAATAGTTGTATTCCACCAGTGTAACACGGTGTGGATAATATTAATTGCTCTGCATTTTCCTCTTCTCTAAACTCGTAGGTACATTCTGAATGGTAAATATTTGGTCTACCATTAATATTCCACTGAGAACTACTAACATATCCGTCTTCTTTACCATGATTAATTTCTTCAAATTCAAATTGTTTATTTGCAAGAAAATACATTGTTTACAAAGGATGATCTTAGAGCCTTAAAGTTATTGTATTCTGCCTGCAAGCAAGCGTGCAAATTATCCAAGATTTTATGTCACAATTATCATGCAGATTATATATATATTATTAGTCTTCAAATTAATTTTAATGGCCGATGCCAGAATGTGTCTGACCGTGCATTGCATTGTGTTAAGGTACATTCTATTACCATTTGTCCGTAGTATATCGACCATTGTGTTTTAATATTCTTATATTACGTGTCCAGACGTACAAATGCCGCATTATCCACGTTCTTGTTATGCCAGGATTATTCAAATCAGCGGATTCCTGACCCTCACCATAAAATATAAATTTGTGTTTTCAACCATTTTTACCACAAATTGATCTAAATGATCTGAAAATAATGTTGGTAATCTCTCGAGTAAAATCTGGTTTTACCCAGATTGCTAGACAATGTGAATAAAATGATTCTTTATGGATTACATATACCTAATCATGTCGTAACGCAAAAGGAAATGATCAGATATAGAAATGACTACATAAAAACCTGAATTAATAAATGTAAAGTCACTTACACTTCAAGAGCAGCCATTATCTTGGCTCTTCTATAAATGGTAGATCATATCGTTTTCAAATCTCATTTGGCACTGGGACTCTAGAGGACAATGTAAATTGCAGTCCTACAGCCTTCACAATTGAATGATCGACCCATGAAATTGTCGGGCCGTATTGAAAAGGTTTTAGATGGAATTGGGTGTATTACATTGCACGACATGCGCTGCGGATTCCCAACATATTCTAGTTAATAAACGGGAGCAACAGCTTATTTACTAGCAATCTATTCGGCAAGGTTTCTTGTATTTTATGATCTAGTATCTCTGAAATTTTAATTACCTACGATCAAAATTCACTCTGGAGACAAGTCAACGCAATATGTTTCCATTTTATTGTTATCCTTTTGTTGATATCACTTATATAGCCGCTGGCGACTATTTGGCAGTTTCTCATTTCTGTCCAGAGCGAGATAACAAGCGGCAGCAAATTTTACGAGTGTCCAGAAATGTAGTGTGTTGTCGCCCCAGGAATATTTACGTGCTACCGCCACTCTCTGGATTTTTCGAGAGCTATGATAGTTTACGACTGACTTCGTCGAGTTCTTGCTAGTTTATTGCAGAATAGACACTGCCACATGACGTTGTATTCATAAAATCTATATTTCTGTGATCTAGATAAATTCCGATTCGACTGCGTCCTTTGTGGTTTTATTGCCAAAGGGCATTAACGTTCCAGAATTTAAGTGCTGAAAATTTAACCGAGATAAAATCATAATATTTTTCTTATAGTAATTTCTAGCTAACAGTTCGTTCATTATTGCTAAAAACTCTAATCTCAACCAGTATTGTTTCTGAACGTTTATAGTTACGAGTATTGCGGTCGGCCATTACATGGCGACAACTACTGTTTTCTGGAACTCATTGGTTTTTATTATTTTCTAGCTTGCCATTACTGCTATCGTCTGTTGGTTTACTTTTTGTCCTAAAGTTTTGATGGTTTTTACTACATATACCTATTACTACATATTATTACTAAGGTTACTAAGATACTCAAATGATTTGAATTAATCCTTCGTTAATTTAATTTCCTTCTGCTCATCTATCCAAAAATTATAACATCGTCCAAAATTACCTCATTTTCGCTGTAGATAACTCACTTACCGTTAATTAATGTAATTGGCTTATAAACACTCCAGTTTTACTAATTGCGTACATAAACTTTTCGACAGAAAAGTTGCTTTTATTATTCGTTTTAATTATAATCGTGAAGCCCTTGAATACTGCGAAAATATTTTTTTCCTTCTCCCGTGATTTTTCGCGATTTGCAAAGTTTTCAGGGAGTTCAGATATTTTGATTTTGCTATAAAATTTAATAATCTCAATTGACATGTGACTGTTCTGAGATTACCCTAGGCTGTTAAATTTATTTTTATTTTTTATAGCTTATAATATGTATTATTGTTAAAGTCGGCTTCCCCCGACCGACATGATAACCAATTTACGTAGGCATCCCCAACGTCTGGGGTGTATTTATTTGCGTCATCTTCACAAACGTCAGGATTGGTGGTCGTAAAGGTTGTGCGAAGTTATGGGCTGGCACCATGTCGTTCAGTAAACATTGTTTATTGACTCCTGTCTACATCTTATTTCAATGAATCAACACAAAGATTTGTTGCAAACATGTTTGGTTTTATCTTATGTTATTTCCTTGTGTCTTATGTAGACAATATTAGATTTTCTGGTATTTTCAGTTACTTCTGTATCATTGTATATTTTTTAGGCTTTTGCTTATTGCGATTGATCAAACTCCTCATGACCAGCATTGGCAATCTTGACCTCTTCCACAGCTACGTTATGCTATAAATTTCATGTTCAAGACTACTCGGTCAATGAACCAGTTATGACAAAATATTATTCTGCAATCTCCTCCATGATAATGATCATACAAATTGTGAATACCATAATGGAAACTATCTACATACGTCGGTAAAGACAACATAAAACGAAATCAGATATGGACTAGCTGAACTCATGAATAATATAATGCAGAGGTACTCACTGAAAATTTCATTACTCCACTCATTCTCCGAGCGTTGACTATTGTCTCAGGTTTATTTTCCTGTCCCACTTAGGAAATGAGGAGAGTTCTCAATGTGCTCATATTATTAAGAAGTATAATTCACTCTGGGGGCAAAAACATTTTTATAGCATATTCAGCCTCATTTCTCTGTATACGTTTTAGTGCTTTTTAATGAGAAGCTTAATCATTGGCTTAACATGCCCTTTATAATATTTAATGTACCTACTAAGAGTATGTTGTGTGAGTTGTGTCATGACTTGGCTTCAATCTGAAGCTAATGATATTGACACGAGTCGTTAACCTAATTCTAGAAATCCATTTAGGTACTTGTTCATTATTAACTTATCTGACTGGATGAGATTATCTCTATTATTTATTCAATTAAATTATGTTTAGAAAACCTGAAGCAGGCTCTCTAAACAAGCTGACCCTGTCACTAGATCTGAAGTCATCTTTCACGGAAGTGTCGCTGGTACCATGCTCAAGTGCTCAGGTCATGCACAATCGATAGCTAATCTTTTAATTATGATCTCATTAACATTTTTGTTTTCCTACATTGATATTATGTTTGCTGTTGAGATTAGACTATGTGACTATGATAACACGCCCTTGAAGTTCCGGACCTATTAACAACTCCGTGTTACTTGCGTGTGAATGTTTTTTAACAAATGCAGACTTGGTGGCTTGTATATTATTAGCTCCATTAATATTGATTCTGATATCAGTTATGGACCCAAAAGACATGTTCCTAACATAGTTACAGGATTATACTACCAATTACAGTCAACAAACATTGCAAAATATTTTCTGTGTCGTTGAATCGTGTTTCTTGTATTAAGTTACAATGGAAGCGTTATAATATTGCTATCTAATCATTTACTAACGACAGATAAGTACGTATTACTCAACCCTTTAAATCACCTGGTACTGCCACGTTATACTTTAAGCCCTTTGCTTTACTTCCCCATTTGGATGAATTAAGATAATGAACTGATTTAGTTGATTGGCAGACTTGAACTAAATCTGATCTATGAGTGGGCAAAAATTTTATTTGACTGGTGAAATTCATGAATATTATTTTTTATCAGGAAAAAATATATACCAACGGCGAATAATTGTTACGCAGCGTTGTGTTTGTAAATGTTGACACAAATACAATGTGTAGGTTTTTATTTTTGGTCAATTTTATTGTTTGGGTGAATTTGCACTGTTCACAAATGAAGCTGCATCAACGTTATGTTGATTTGAAGTTAACAAAGCCTGAATCCATCCTGGCTAAGTTAGAACATTCTTTAATACCAATAGAACGTGTTTAGAATTATAAGCTACCTACTTCTCTAATTTACCGTCTCTATCAAAACATCCTCTATGGAGCAAACCAATCCTCTGACGTATAAACGTGTGCCCAAACACGTAAAAGAAATTCTCAGTCGTAAAATAATAATACCACTCTAGCGAATCTGCGACTAACGGCGACTAGAGCATAAAACTTAAGCGTCTTCACTGTAGGTCCTTGTATATACTAAGCTATATGATATAGGTAGCAACAGCAAAGCCTCTAGTCAACGGAGTCACTATCAGGCGAGCTTGCATTTCTCAGCCCTGAGTTCGACGACCCTGGTCTGGTATTCACAATTTATAGCTCCATCGAAGTTCGTCGCACTATCCTTTGTATCAGCTCCTCCCTTTTTCGCGAATCGCGCGCTATTTGAACAATAAAATGGCACTTAAACATTGTACTTATTTCGACACGACGATATCCTATCTCAGAATTCCGTATCTTTTATCTCTGATTTGCAGATTCTTTTCACAATAAAAGTTTCACTGCTTCTATTAAAGTTTGATGGACGCTTTTTAAATCCGAATTTTTTTAAAGGTATTTCTTATTAAATACATCCTGTATATCCTATAGAGCAGTTAAATTTTCTACATAGCTGGAATCACTTGGAACACAGCCTATTTCAGTAGCGTACTAACATCCACTACGTACTACTCCAATAAATAAAATATGCTGACCTAGTAAATATTTGGACTAGTTTTCACGACATGTTTCGAATAGCACATGTTTGCTCAGGACATATGGTTGCGTGTCCCAAGTATTTACTATCCCAGGTTAAGCCAATATCTAATTTTTATTCAGCACGAGACTATCGAATTAGACTAAGTAAAAGGATTGTTCTTTTAGCTACTTCTGGAGTGCATTGCTATGTTTATTACAAGGCTTAGCGTCTCTGTCGGGTCGTTTCATGTTTCTTTTAATAAAATGCTTCATTCCATCGTAATAGAATTGTTCAGAACTGTTTTGTCTAATTTTGCAGTGCTGCAGTACAGTTTTCTATGAATCGTTTTGGCATCATGAATAAAGAGGCGGGGTTCCATGGAATGCATTTGATAGACCCATTGCAACAAATTGTTATTGTTAATTATATCATGCGCTTACGGTTTTCGGATTTAATACTTTGTTTTTACAAGAGCTGTTGCTAGCTGGTATACTGGCGTTGATCCAACTATTCTGTATTTAACTGAACATGTGAATATTGGCTAGCTTCGGTTTAAGTTCTTAATTACTTGTATGTAGTTTCAACAGCCAGGTTTCTGCCAGTCAATTACCTTTTATGGTGAAGTTAGCTGTTTCTGTGCCGTCCTTTGGACTCCAATCTTATCTGACACATATTGCGTGATAATTTCAACAACTTACTCATTAAGTTTGACTTAATTATTCGGAAATCGATTCACCGACTTAATTATCTTATCTGGCGTCAAGCCACATGTGAACTACAGAGTGGATTAAGTATTACAAAATTTCTTTAACGATAATACAATCAGCCGTTGCTCTTTTATCTGTCTGGATATTTCGCGTGACTCTTTCTCTTTTGAGGTTACGTTGGCAGCGCACGCTATATCCGTTTCCAGTAACACATTCCTGACCGAAATGGCTTTCTTTTACCCCGGTTATAGACTCTAGTATTCCAACTATATATTTATTTGAAATTGGACGTTTCTTTGAATTCGTTCAGAGTTAGCAACATTTTTACATCATCACATCATAATATTAGTTTTTAGATATCTAGAGGTTTTTGTTTAACGTTTTTTTTCTATATTCAGTAAGTATATCGAAATACAAGAGCAACGCTTAATTTTGCATGAATTTTGTCGAGATGTTTTTTAGATTTGTATTGTTAATTTGTTTATTTTGATGTTTTAACTTGTATATGTCCATCAGAAAACTGGGAGGGTATTAAAATAGTTAATTAAGTATTATTAAAGGCACACATATTCCACTTTTCAAAACTATATACCGGCAAAGTTGTAAACAAATTCTGTATCCGTTTTATCTTCAAACGATAGTTTAGTATTATATTGATGTTTGCTCATAAATAGGTGGTAAGATTAAGAGTAATATCTTGTATATGTTATCGCAAAAAACACTTATATATAAAATAGCGACTTAAAAGTTGAAAACCCATTTGCATTATCTTCTGCTATACGTTTCGGTTTTCAAATTATAATATTTGAAAACCGAAACGTATAGCAGAAGAGCGGGTTTTCCATTTGTATAAAACACATTCCGTATATTCAAAATAACTTTTGAAACCCATAAAACTATTTCTGCTTCAAAAATGTTCTCTTTCTTTTATGTGGTACATTACATCTAGTATGGTATGCCATAATTATATTCGCGAAGTACCAACCGTTGGTGGTTGCATAAATAAAATTTAAAGTTTGCATACGTAACAGTGTAGAAGCTTCGTTTCAATATAAAATGTGAAAGCTCTGTGAAATTAGGAGAACATTACCCGTATAAAATTACATCAGCGGAATACGTATGGACCTGAAAATGCTATTTGAGACACTCGCCACTGATTTCACAGAATAATTACAAACTATATTATCATCTCTAGGGCTTTATGATTCATTCATTCGTATAACATTTCTGGCATCTCGAAATATTATTCAGTGGTCAATATATTATAAACCAGTGGCCCAGCATTTCCTGTGTTTAGAAAGCTTACCATCAATAATTTTAATGCGCTCTACGGGATATTAAATGAACTATTAATCTGTGCTCTGTAGTAATAGCTACATTTACGAAACATTTTTCGGCTTAATATCACAAAAAGAGAATTAACTGGACCCAAGAGAGAGGTTTTATTACAATCCTTGTGCCTTGTGTCGACACTATTAATCTTTATTAGTTTCACTGTATGGGATCAACAGCCGAATATTGTACGTTATTCGAAATAATTTGCTCCGTTATATTGATCCTGTACCAAGGACGTAACTCCCGCTGACGTAAATTTAAGGTAAAATTATCTTGAAGAGGAGTTTCGTTCGTGCCGTATGGGTTAGGAAAGCTAAGATTGGTATCGAGGCCATGAGATAAATTACAGCTGACGTAATATCGTAATTTTGTCACTTAAATATCCATTTCTAATCGATTGTTCATCTTATTATCGTTCAAAACAATTTATTGTACTACATGTTTTAGTGCTGAATTGAAATAGAATTGCTCAACGAACTTTGTTTTCTTTGGACGTAAGTTATTTACTTTGCCTTTTGAGAATTTGTGTTTCAATCTTCCTACAATATTTGTGATGTTGAAACGTACGTTACTTATTGTTATCCCGATTTTAAACGATAAGGTATTTAGACGACTGTCTCCGTCTAGTCGTGAAATGGCTGTCCTTCAGGATCCCGCTTGTAAATCTTTAGATTTATTACTTGATTTCATGTTTTATTCATATTGGAATCCTGTAATTGTATTCCAATTTATGACCAGTTAACAACACTCAATAGCTGTGCGAAGACCGATTTTATTCAATTTAAAATGTAATTGGCACGATCACATGATATACCTCGCGGCATTTAATGGCGTCTTGAGGCGTCCCTATTACGTTCTGCAATAATAGTATTTTCGTATCAAATGCGTAATTCTGAGAATATTCTGTGTGCTTTAATTATTTAAATCTAGATTTCTGGTCTTTATCTTTAACCGCGTTCCTTTCGTATAACTCATTTTCATCATTTTCCTTTTCGATACCTTGTAATATATACCTTGTATTCATTATAAATAGTTTCAGCAGCAGTATTTTGTATCACTCGTCGTTCTTCTTATTTTCCTGGAACGACATTGTTTTAAAATAGATTTCTGATTATATGTTAGTATCTCAACCAAACGCGATACCTAAACATTCCTGTTATGTTTTCCATGTTTCTATATGTTTCTTATCATTGAATTTGATTGCAGAACTATAGATTGCAGATATTTGTCAAGTGTGTAGCGCATTTATTAATTAATTTTATCATTTAATCAGTCCTGAAGTGTATTAGTATCTGTGACACTCATGTAGATGTACTTGACTGGTTGCCATATGGCGTATTCAAGTATTGACATAAAACAATTTGTAAATGAAATGACTTCGTTTTTAATCTTTCTAATAAAAAAAATATATATTATACAGTTTATATATAAAGCGATGCCATTAAGAAGTAATTATTCGTTTGGTATGTGTAGGTATAATCATCTTAAGGCTTCGTCTCATAGTGCTTAAGCAATAACTGCTCACTCCAAAGTGTCATCACAAAGTCATTAAAATAATTACTAATATAAACAATCTTGTTACAGTATTTTCGAAGGGGCAATGCGAGACAGGGCGATACCGCTTCCTCGCCAAAACTGGCGGCTACGCCTGGGTCCAGACCCAGGCCACCGTCATCACCGACAAGCAGCAGAAACCCATCAGCGTCGTCTGCGTTAACTACGTCATCAGGTAGGTCTAGATATAAGAAATTATCTTCAATTTTATCATTGTACCTTTGTGTTTTTGTTAGATTTTTCAACAACGTTTCAGGAGTACTTACTACATTATTATTTACAATGTTTTTTTTTACATTGAGATTTCCAAGTATATTCTCAAGGTAAGTAACATTTTTGGTATTACTATTTTATTTTTTAAGGCATTCATATGAGGTTGGTCTATCGTCATACGTTTACCAGCATAATTTACGTCCTGTTACGTATTAAACGTACGAAATAGTGGGTGTAATATCTGTAGGCGACTGTATCTCTCACGTTAAAGCCTTATCGCGTCGGCTCACCCTTGTTTAGAGCACTTTCGTTAATTTAATAACTATCAATTTGCGAATTAACTAAGTTAATTAGAGTCTGAACTATAAAAGTAGAGACGTAGTAAAATGGACTATAATTTTCCTAGAAAACATCGTAAAGCGTATTTACATTCCTGTTTACTGTTACCTCCGATGAAACTTATAGCCTCTTTGAATATCTTTAGCATTGTTGCATAAACTGTAGATAACTATCACAACGACGTCCAAACATTCTACTAACCTTTCTTAATATTTCACACAAACTTTTCCATCTAAACAAGAATTTCCGCGTAAACCAATATACTTGTCATCTTATACTTTATCACGGATAAATGTAGAATCTTCACAATAACGCCTGCCAGATAACACAAGGAACAAATCCTTTGATCGTACTGTGGTATTTTCCGTATCATTTCCCTGATCGACTCGAGCTGCTAAGCAATTTAGTTCAATATTAGATACTTTTACATTCCGATATTGGTTTAACTTATCCAGGTCTCTTTTTGCGTTAGATTCGCAAGAAATACGGTTACTTATATGTCCTTTTAGGGACACGCATTTGCGTAAGATTCATGTATCTTACGAACCTCAACGTTTCTTAAATCCAAAACCGATTGAATATGTTATTGGGTGTCCAAATTGTTATGGTCTTGCTATGATAATTCGTCTGAATCTTCGAGATGGTGAATATATACATGATAATCAGTAGGACCAAAGTGGATTTTGTATTAAAAGGTATTCTGCTATGAAAATAATGAAATGGTTTTACTTTTCTCTCGTAGCTCGCTTTACAAGTCTTAGCTAAACAATACAATGAAATTTGCATTCGTAACCCAAGTATGACACTTGTCAATGTTTTGAACATGCTCGTAATATAGTTTTGACTAACACCTGGCTGTTCTACTGCGTGTCAGGGACAATCGTTTGGCGTCCACATCACATCATCGCACCCATACGATACTTGGCACACCACTAACTGATTACGTATCATCACTTCTCTCTTCTACATCTGTAAATAAATGCGGAAAGATAATTATATATACCTATCTATATTCAGCTATTGTTGACTACATTTCAACTGCGCTATTGTTTATTGCAGTTACAAATAGCTAATTAAACAATATGTTACCTTTATAAATGTCTTACTTTGTATCAGCTCCCCTCGATCTGTGACTCGAAAAGATTCTCGATAGATGTTGAATATTACTTGTGAACAGTTAATTTGTTGATCGTTCATCGGTTTGTGAATATTACTCAGAATTTTGTGAATATTATTACAGATGTAATGAATATTACTCTGGCTTTCCGATTTATGAATGCGAAGCAAAATAAGTATTCTTCAAAATTACGTGTTGTTCTTGTTTATTAATGTTTAACAGAGCTATATTTAGAGTGAGCTTTTCTTGTAGCTCTTTGAATTTTCCTGAACGGTAAATAAGGTTATTCTGGCATTTAATATTTCTGTACTTTTAAAATCTTGCATTGTAGTTATTTTTCAGTATAATAGACAATTTTGGAAAAAAAATAGCAAAATTCTACCAATGGACAGTTACTAATGTTCCTAATTTTCTCATTCTATTTTTTCCCGTCTTTAATCTCGTAAAAGCCGTCTTGAAAGAATTTCAGGGCTGATCAATTGTCCGTGAAAAAGAATTTTCCGATATCTGCTCCAGCGATTCACTGATATTTGATCTGGGGTCCTCAATCTTTTCATTTCAATCAATCTGTTTTGAATAACTTGTTCAAGTTTTTTTAAATGCTGCTACAAATAAAATCCAATTATATCTACGAATGTCTGTCATAAATGTTGACAACATTTCATTCTGGTTTTACGATGTCGTTTCTCTTAGCTATAACTTGTCACTCGACTCATACCAATTTCTAACAAGTAAATTTTTTAAGCAAACCCGCTATTGTTAATGGGATTTCTTCGTCTGAAATGCAGAATATTGCTTACTTTTCTTTTTCTCAACGGTCATTCGCGACATAATTCTATTACCGTTTTCTACTGCTTCATTTTTGTAACTTTTTAAATTGATTTTCTCCATTATTTCAGTGAATCCCATCGTGTTTATGGGGCACATTCCCCGGCCGCTTGAAAGCTGTTAACATTTTGAGGTCACGCAGATTGCAATGGGTTTTGGGCTCTTTCCGCTTTTCACACGCTTTAAAAACGGCGCTTTTTCGATTCATTAAATATTTGTAGGTTCATCTGAAGGTTGCTATCTATTTTAAACTCCTACCTTTGGCAAACATCTATTTTTATTATATTACTATACTATTATCGTACACAGTGATAATAAAAATAACATTACTGGTTCTTTCACGTTCAAGGCTAAGGCTGTCTTTTGTGGAAATAAATGTCTTAGTAAATCTACTGTTAGCTCTACATTCCATAGTGTTCAATTATTCACTAAGGGACGACGAAACCATTTCAAGAACTTTTACAGCTACATAAACTTAGCGATAATACAACCTTTGTACGTTAAGTACCCAAAACAATTATTCAAGTTTAAAATGTTGGAAGTAGGTGGAAATATTACGATTCTTAAAAATATTCCGCATTGCTCCATATGTTCAGAGGTCAGCAGTTATTATCTTTCCATTTCCAAGATGATGGCGTGGTCCATGAACTGAAGACCGTGAAAAACATTCAGTTATAAAGAGTCTTATCTCTTCCGAACCGTGTTTATCACGTTTGTTTTCATATTTGTATCTTTTTGTAGGCGTGTCACCGATGAAATAATAAACTAAGCATTCAAATGAATTTACAAAGAAGAAACAATTAATTCAAAGATGTTTCTTTTCACCTCAAAGAAGTAAACTAAACTAGAAAACCAAATTACAAACGCCCCTAACATTTTCTTAATTGTGGCTTTTGTGTGAAAGCATTTTAATTTTCTCAACACTATTTAATTAAATTAACAAAGGCTTCTTGAGAATGCAATTAACAGTTTTAACTATCAATATATCTTTTAGCAACATCACACTGATTCATTGGAAACTATCTTTATTGTTGATGCTATATCGATATATATAATATATAGGACCTTTGTCAATACCTATTGTTTCTACATTGATAAGCCAGTAGGGCAACTAAGGTATTCTCTGACGAATAACTCATTAATGTTGTATCACGTGCTAATCCTACACATCAGTATTAGTCTCTTGTCTTCCTTAATTCGTAGACTTTGCCCTTTCTTACCTCATCTACCATCCTTGAGTATATGTTTTGTAACGATTTGTTTATTCATCAAACATTTTCTTTGAGGATATTAGCTAGCATGGTTATTTCTTAACCCACGTACAAGATTGATGCATGTATAATTCGTTTAGTAATTATTTAATCGGATGATTTCTGCCATATCACTCTTCCTAAGTTGAAATTAGCACACTCATAAAACGTTTGTGCAACAGCAAATTCAGCATTGTTAATATCTTGATGAACTCATACATAATCATTTGATATGGCAAGGCGTTTTCCTTGTTTTTTTTAGCAAATTCATACTTTTCAGCTTTGTCAATTGCAAAAACATATTCATGATTAATGTAATATACGAAATTACTGAATCAGTCGGTATCAAATTGTGTCATTGAGAATTGTTTTCAATGAATTTTAACACAATCATAACGTGGTCGCTGTGACAACAGAATAATCAAATAATATCTTGATTTACGTGAAAATCATGATGTTAATTGATAATTAAGTAGAACAGGTCTTCGATCAGATATCTATTTAGCACAATCAAGTTAACTACAGCCCTATCAATTGAAAATCAAACACGCATAATGAACATAAGCATTAATGTGCATGTAAATTGTGTCTCAGTGTCTCCTGCGCCGTAAACTTTTATATTATATTCACACTCAGCTCACGTTTCCTTACTATCCCAACATTTCTAAACAAACTTGACCTACGGATCTGATAAGAAATTGCTATCTTAATATTTTCTATTTCTTGCACTATTATCTTCAAGTGCTTAGGTACTAACATCACGTTTATTTTATAAGAGTCAATTACTTCGTGCTCATTAATTACTTATTTATATAATTTATTGACTGTTTAATTAAATTGGTAACCATTAAATTAAATTGACGGCATTATTATTAGGTATGTTAAACAACTTCGATGGAAAATTTATCTTATCAGCGTAGTGCAGATGATAGTGGACCGACAGTTGTAGTATCAACATTAGATGCGCTTGAGGTTATCTCGGGTGTTGGTTGCTATGCCACATTATCTTCAATTTTCTATTCCAGATAGAATATTTCACATTAGATTAATTTTCTATTTAATGATATTTTTTTCATAATTAAAACATCATTACCCAACGGGAACTCATTACCAAGAATCCCTTGAAGTTTGTTTAAAAAAATATTTATGTTGCTAAGTTCAGCAAAACATTTTCGTCCCTTGTTTGTTTAGGCTATGCTAATCCGTGTATTCTAAGTGAATTTACCTTTGTTAGATAATATGATCTTGTTATACATTAGAGGGATTATTTAATGTGTTAAATTGTGTCAAGTCGGACTTAGAGGTGAAGTGAACGGTCCACCTGTTGGCTAGACATGATCTAATATGTTATGCTAAGTCATTTACTCGTACAGGGTCTAAAGATTTAAAGCATGTGCTTACGTTTGTGTTTACTAGATCATATACATTACAAACAAGTTCTTTGATCATAGTTTATTACTTCAGAGTCTGTTTCAACCTCTGCAGTTTCATAAGTCTTTAATTTCTAAACTTTTCAATTTATCGTCAACATAAAAAATAATCCGTATCAGCATTAAAGTGGTCTTTACAAAAAAAGTAATTGCCTGGTGAATGTGTGTTTTAAATGCAATGTTGTTTATACGATCAAGATAATAAAGCCTTTAAACAGGACCTTATCATTGAGATCGAGTACATGGCAACACCTGGACATTCACATGACTTAATATCTTTGTCGTGTGTTGCACCGCAATTTATTTTCACACCGCATGTAGGTCAATGCGAGAACACGTAACTGTAGCCATTGCATATGAAGGGACACACCTAGATTTTTTCTTTAATTAGAATTTAATTATGTCTTGGACGATCGATGAGCTCATTGTCAAAACAGGCATATATAGCAAAAAATATGTTTTAACAATTGAAAGTGATCGCAGACACATCAGGGAAATGTACTCTTTGATTAAATGACGTGATATATAAAGCTAATCTAACAAATAGAAACTTCGAAGAAATGTATGAGTTTGAAATACCTATTGGATTTTAAGTCAACACACATTTCAGATGCTAATTTCGTCGAGCGAGTCCGATACCTCCTTTATTGATTTGAACATTGTCAATCTTACAGTCTGTTTTGCACACGTTCATCATCTTCATACACACGTATTTGCTTAAATCACAATACAATATGAAACATTACATCATTGTTCAGTGTTAATGGTTTAGTCATTTTAACGATTGAATCTTATCTTTGGTTCTAAGATTTTTATAGTTATTTATATTTTTGCAGCTGTGGCACGTTTAAGCAAAAATCCAATTGCTTTTTCTGCCGCAAGAATGTTATTGTCTGCGGTTATAAAGAAAATCAATCTTAAATTTTAACATTGTTTTTATTCTTTCTCTTCACATTTCATTAGCGCAGATGGTGTAAAAATATTGAAGGAAGAGTCTACCTATTGGGGTTTTTTTTTCGTTCTCCACCAGAAATTCACGTTGTACCAATATTGCCTGGATACTATGCGCAGCTCTGCGGTCGTCGGACGGTTTATGCAACTCCGGGCGAATGCACCGCCTCCTCCCACCCTAGGTCGTTCACCCCACCTTCCTACTACCGAGTAGGTACCAACATAGGTACATTGCAATTTTAGTTAAGCTTGAATGAGGCGCGTGGGTGTCCCGCTCCCGCCGTTTGTTCCTCAGTTTCTGACATAAGCTGAAACCTCTCAAACCCTTTTCTTTGCCGTGTATTTTTAGCATCTGTTTCGTGTACATTTTCAGTTTTCCAGTTCGCTTTTATATTGCTTTATGTTACTTCGCCTGCTTCTTTAATGAGTTTCGGTATCGAGTTCTCTCCTACGCATTTTGGCTTCAATTTTATAACAGTCACATAGGGGATCACCCTATGACTAAAGAGAATATTGTTTGACGAGTGGAAGTGGACTCGAAAAAGGGTCAGCCGGCTTGACGTCATGTTCGCCCTTTGCAGACGTACTTGTGTTAACCGGAAAGGCTACAACCTTTGTGTGACAACTTTGTACCTACAGATACGTGAAAACAAATTTTTATTTTATTCGCGTTAGCTGCGGCAAATCACTTAATCGTTTCATGCTATCGTTTCAGTTTTGCTTCATTTCGTTGCACACTCAATCTTCTGCATATTGTAATAAAACAAAATTTGCATCAGCATGAACACCCATATAATTTGCAGACCCGTATCCAGATTGCTTGGCCTAATTCAAAAATACTGCATATTGATTTTAGTACGGGCGTGTGTGCTTACATGCCAGCGTAATTTAGATTTATGTGTCAATCTATAATACGTATGAGATATAACCAGTCTTGAATTTTTTGTAGGAAGTAGTCAGTAATGTAGTAGTCATAATACTTTGCGAATTCCCATTTAGTTTTTTAGGTACGTTAGCTACATTTTGATCACCTACCTTTGCTTAATCCCCGTTCTTGTCGGCACAAGCCACGATATCACATGTTACGTGACAATACTGGGTACATACAGTATCTAGATTACATAAATTTTATTGCTGTTATAATATAATACTTGTCGGCACTTCGAATATTGTGTCGAGGCAGAACCATATATTGTACTTACACATTGCATTCTACTACCAGTATACCACTACGGCATGACAAATAATATGGTTCGTGACTGGTATAATTACTGCGAATGACCTTCAGATCTTATCGTAATCCAAGAGCATTAACTTACATCACAGCACTTTCTCCAAAAATAAAATCTCGACAATCCATAGGTCCTATACAAAATTGCTTGGCGAAATTGATGTTTTATTAATCACGAGTACGGGTCAAGTTCCGTACGCTGTGCACGTGTCATTTAGCCTTATATTGATTTATATTTTGATTTCCAATAACTATAACACCTTGCTACTACAAATAAAGCTATCAATATTGATGAGTGGGGTCACTGACTTCTTTAAAACCATTGTCCAGGACTGAGTCGATTAATATCCTCATTATATTGGAAACTTATTTCTGTTTCGAAATATACGCTGAACCCCTCCATTCAGATCATGGTCAGACTAAAATTTTATCATTAATGCTATGGGTCCATCGATTTTTTTTATCATTTCATCAATCACACAAGATTTTTAAAAACAGAACTTTCTTATTTGCACAGCTTTATCATAATTGTGTTACAATACAATGTTACTATCACACAACTCTTTGTGTAGTTCTTTCCTCAAAAGGCCATTTCAAATACGGATCTACATGGTCCTCTCATGATCTGACCAAGATTATATCTGGACTTTAAAAGAGACTTTGCTTCGCCAAACCCCTGAATTTGTTTCGCCATTTCTTCTTAGGGGTAGTCAGATAGGAAACGTCGACTCCATCGAGCTTATTTTTTAATATGACGTGTAAAGTGATTCGGATATCCTATTAACAGAATAAACAAATTCATTTAATTTAATTTCACGTGACAACAGGTTTAGCACACCTCTGCAGTCTATCTATAGTTCCTATATACAGTTACAGTTTTTATGACTATCACTCAGACTATACGTGATGTTATCTTCTACGTCTTCTAGATACTTCTATTGTTATTTGTAAGCAGTATTTTTTCATGTGCCCCCAAGATTCTCTATCAGCAGAATCTAGCCAATCATTTTATTTTATGTTCTTCGACTCCTATACGATCTATCATAAAACCTTCATAAATCTCATGTTATGAATAGATTACATGGTTTTGTTTAAAAAGTTTGGTTTATTTTGATAAATATTTGTAGTGTCTGGGGTTCATATTGTTTTTTACTCGATTGTCCGTTCCTAGAAAGGCGTGGCTATCGTTTCCTGTTGGGTTCATCAATAGATAAGATAGTATTGGAGTTGAATTCCCAATAGTATTGGAGGATTTATTGTTGTATTATTAATATCACTCGCTTTGTATTGGAATTCGTCTCTGTACGTTTTGTGGTTGCTCTCATTCTGTAACGTTTTAAAATTCGTGATTGACGGCCGGAATGGTAGTGCACCGTTGTTCAGTTCAGAAACTTGCCGCTCAATAATATGACATACGATATCTTTATTATTAAGTGTAACTCTTCCAAGTAAGCATTGTTTTGAGTGAATTACATGACGTCTGTTTTTCATTTGCTTCGTGATGATTACAATAATTACAAGTTATGTAGTTACATTATTATGTAGTTACACTTGTAAATGGAAGTTATAATTATATATACATTTGCTTTGAAGAGTTTGTATTCATGCTTGTTCGAAGTTATTTATAGATTTAAATAAGTATGTTACTTAATTCTATAGTTACCTTGTTTGTATGTGTAATCAGTCCGTGGAATACTCTTTCCTGTTTATGTTGCAATCTACAGTTTTACATTGAATTCTTTATCATTCCCCATAGGTACCTACTAATCATTTAGTACTCTTGTCATAATCGTCGGTGACAGTTATGTCTCGTAAAGACGATGATGCAAGGTGTGTGCAATGGCGTCCGAGTCACGTAGCCCGTCTGAACAAGCCGGGGGTGGGGCCCCGGGTCGACGGCCAACGAGCGGTCTCCTTTGGCCCTAATTGCACAATAGCTTGCAGCTCGCGAAACGCACAGCGAATTTCACGAAATGCAGCTAAGTTGTTGCCGACCAACCAATTAGCACTGTCATCTTAAATACTATGCTAACCACCATAATTGTCAGCCATAATACTTCTCCAATTAATACTTTAAAGTTTAAAACGAGTTTTCCATCTTGTCGTATCCTGAATTTGTGTTGGAATATGAGTGAACTTAGACAAAAAGTGGAACTCCCAAGCTGGGATGGGATCACGTTCTGTCACGTAACACAAACTCACGTAAGTTGAATAGTCACTCTAAAAAAGTTAGGACCCACAGAATCGATACGAGAAACGTTTCTCGTATCACGTAGGCAACTATATTCGCAAATCATAAATGACGAATCCTGCGCCATAGACGTATTACTACTACTATTTTAGCAGAAGGTGTTAAGTATCAGGAAAATACCGGTTCTTATTTAATCTGTTTTATTAATAGACGTTGCTGAAACATTTTGATGAAATAGCGCAATGCTGCAGTTTATATAGTATTATATATTACTTGAACCAAATTATAGGTAAAAATTTTCACTTCCATAGATTTTCCTTATATAAATTAATTTCCGCATATTACATCAGATGATTGCGAACAGTTGCAGAATGGTCTAGTCATCGGTGCGCATGCTCTTTCATTTAAATTCACGTAGGTACGACGGGGAATAGTCTCATAACTCACAAATCCTTCATAGAGTGCAGAAGCACTTACTCATTAGCAACGAGTATCAAGTTTCGCATAAAATAACAACTCAATTATAGTGATCACATCGTTAACTGGAAGTTTGGAAATGAAGACGATTCAATTCAAGATCATGAATAGTGTTAAATGCTCCATAAAACGCGATTTACACTGCAATAAATCATAATATCATAGTTGCACACGATACTAGCACCGGGTCTCCCAGTGGCTGGCATCGTCAGGGTCCATTAGAGCGCGGTGTTCAGTTACGCGTCTAAGTTGTGGAACAACGCGGCTTCATCGTCCAAACGTATCGAGTATCACGTCTGCACCGCTTGATGGATTGGCAAACTGAACCTATTCATTATCAACAAATACCTTGATTAAGGCAAGTTCTCCACGTGTTTTATCGAACCTATTGTTCGCCTTCTCTGCTTCAGATAGTGCAAAATTAATTTTAAATAACGTATTATATTCTAACTTTTCAATTTCTTCTTCAATTTCATTGTGTATAAAAATAAATATCGGCGGGAAAGCTACCTAGTCTTTGTTAAGCAATTCAGCTGGTCTGTAATTGAATAACTTGATATCATTGATGTACGATTCCGTACGAATGAATTTTGAAATGTTGTTGTTCAATTTAGGCGAGATGCTAGCGAAGTTTTTTTGTAAAAAATGACTTTCTCACACGCGATATCATTTTAATGGCTGCAATTTTTTATGCGCATAACTTTAGGAATACTTTCAATGGAAGTCATGATCATTACTTTGGAGGCTGTGATAGGCAAGGTTGGAAAACCTGAGAACAATCTGAGAATACCAATGTACGCAAATTATTAAAAAAAAAAAAATGAACCTGTCAGGGGGAAACTAACGTATATTTAGAAACTGCATAGTATTTTGTCTAATTGCGAAGTTCATGCCATGGCATGGTTGGGTTTTGGTGTTTTATGAAGTTGTAGAATAGTTTAACTTTTATATATCTTAGTTACCCGCAATGTAAGTCTTCCGACACATTCATTACATATAGATAAGGTTGTATAATTAAAGCGATAATGATACTAAAGAGAACACTTCACAATGCAGTGATATTCAGGATTAAATCATGAAAATATTACTTAGTATTGAAACAGGAAATACACAAGGTTTAAATGTGTCGAGGTTCGTTGGCCGGTCCGGGAGCCATTGTTCTTAAAATAAGTTCTGCTGAACTTATTTCATCAATTACCCGAAATCGATTGGCAATACTAAAGGTCCCATTTAATTTTGCTTTGGAATCTAGGGCAAGTTTTCTATCTGGAGTATAAGAATTTTAGAAATGGTCATTTCTCTTATTGTCGTGGGGTGTTTTCTTGTTGTTATGCAGTTATCTTTTCCGCGTTTCTTATCAGTTGTTTTATGAATGGGATCAACTATCAGGGCTCTAAACATCCCGGCATGTGAATATCACTCGTAAGTAAAGTGATATCGCGTTAACCTGTTCGTGATCGGCACCGCTAGATCCACCGGTGGTTCGTGAACTCGATTACAAGTCGCGTGGCAGTCGAATGAACGTACCGGCTATCCTCAAAAAATTATCATCAGTTGGTATCGCGCGACTGTGTAATGTATGTGTTTAGGTGAGCCGCGTCACGAGTGCGCCGCCGCCACCGCCGCGCGTATCATTCGTGCTACAGACTTCGACGCAAACGTACACCCCACGCGGCCACCCTACCG
Organism: Lithophane ornitopus; assembly: GCA_948473465.1. NCBI lineage: Eukaryota > Metazoa > Arthropoda > Insecta > Lepidoptera > Noctuidae > Lithophane > Lithophane ornitopus. Next base: position 10,138,270 of record OX419633.1, read on the forward strand.
CCCCCGACGAACTCGCGCTCCCGATCAGCTGTTCACTGTACATTGAGTAATACGCCGGCGTCTCTCAACATAGACAAACTTGTTTGACAACACATCGTTACACCTATCGCATCATGGTAAGGATCAGTGCGATTTAGTGATTGTGAATAGTGCATAAATAGTGGATGTGCTCTCATACTAGTGCCTGATTACTATTTTGTGCTCTAATCTAAAACGATTATTGTAGCAGAAAATTCTACGCTGATTGAAACTATTGTGGTTTAAACGGCGACAATACGATAAATAAGTAATATCGGACTCTTCGATCGATTAGATTTAATGAAAAACCTTTCCACTAACTACGATGACGTCCATATATTCTTTTATCCAGTGCTCACTAAACATTCTACTTACATAATATTGACTCCTACCTTCATTTTCTGACAATCGATCGATTTCAAGAAACACATGTGGGTCTGCATAGCCTAGAGTTAGCATTTATGGTCATAGTTATTAGTGAAACTTGGTTATTGCATCGTGTCGTTTTGTATTTTTGTGTCAATGCATTCCCGGAGCGTGTGGCGAGTGCGTTTGCGCTGATGCGCCGTGTCAGTGTGTTGTTTGTGTGAGACCCGCTAATTTTAGCGGACCCGTCCCCCGCAGCCGTCAGCTCGATTACATAAGCGCGCCACCGAGCCGGCCTTGACTCCCGCGCCGCACTTCTCGCTAGTCGATTGGCAGACCGATGTGCTGATTCTTCTACTTCATTTAATTTAACCGACCGAGATCTATGAATTACAAAATTGATAACTAGCATTGTGAAATCATAGCCGCTAGCTGCAATTTATTCATTGTGGGGACCTCTTTCAGTTCTCAAGTAGTCGTTTCTTGGTTTTCTGTTTGATTTTCTATATTGACTTAACATAGTAGAGTGGCCACCGGGGTGATGACTTGCGGTTTTAGTACACATTGTTCGAAGCACGCCGGTTGAACGCATGGGGCTATGGTAATTGTATGACCCTTCACGACGCGGTCGCTCGACACAATATCGGACGAGCCGGTCTTATCAATCTTAGAAAGTTGGTTATGGTTATTATAAAATTGCGAATGAATCTAATCTTATCTTCATCAGCCTTGAAATAATTACCAAAGATTTATCAACTACCGCGTCTACTGCATCTGGCATGCGTAAGCTATAAAAATTAAACCCCTGTCAGCCAGATACCACAAAATGACTAATTTATCATCACATGTATGACTTTGTCGACGAAAAAAAATACACGGCTCCGGGCTCCATAATATTTTAACTTAGAATTTTCCAAAGTGTTATCTGCATTATATTCCAGTTCTGTATCGTATTTAAAGACAATTTATGTCCAATGAGGCTGATGTGTATAGCGTCACGACTCGACCTCGACCGTGGAGCATGTAATTGTTGAATTGCGTTGCCCATTGAACGGTATCACGGCCAAGGTTACCTGCCGAACAGCTGTTCTCTATTTCTTTCGTGTCTAAATATTTTATTTGCGCAGCGTCGTAAGAGTTATCGCTATCTGCTTTATCTAGTGTTATTTTGGCATTTTATGCCACGATTGTGTGTGTTCTTTTGCTACCAGCTGATTGGTCGGTTTTGTAGAGAAATATTCGTTTTAGAAGTTAGGTGTTGTGTTCCTTACATTTTCATTAAGGGTTTCTTCACTTTCATTATTGTTCAAAGCTCTTTTAAGTACTTTCACTATTCTGCCTTCACAAAGTTTCAGTGATCCACAAGAGGTTACAGTCAAGGAACTTGTTTTTATGTCCAATTTAATTTAACGACGGATCCATTCGTTTCAATAAAATATAGTGTATGAAACACTTGGCCCGCTTAGCTATAAATTGATCCAAAACATTGTTAGCCTGTGACTTTTATTACCATTTCTAATCAGTGTTGTTCAATGTTTAATCAGTGTTTTTGGGGGTTTCCTAAAAAATATTATTACCCGACAAAAGCAAAACTCAAAAATCTCGAATGGTTTTTGCTACGGATGCTGTAATCTAACAATTTAAAACTAGTTTCCATACTAGACCTGTCTATAGTAAGAACAGACACATAAAAGAGGTGGTATTTCGTCGGTGTCTGATTGGCATAAGACGGTGAATCCAAGAATCTAAAGCCTTCAATCGATAGGGATACCTACCTCGTGGCTTCAATGCGCGCGCATCCATCCCTTCTCGCGCTCCTGGTGAATGGCCGGTCTGGAGAAAACAAGGGGTCTGATTGAGGGGTGCGAGGACCAAGGTCGTTAGCAAGGCCGCACTTACTACCATCATTATATCTCTTTCAATCCCTAACATCGACCAACCACCCATCTCGCTCACACAAAATTCACTTTCAAAATATTGCGTAAATGCAAGGACCAAATAAAAGCACTCTCCAAGCGGTTTCTGTCTGACCTGCGTTACATTGTCTGATTTCAGACGCAACACGCGATTTGATATTGTGTCGTGATTATGGAGTACACATACTCTTTAAGTGTTTGGTTAGTAAAGACAAGATAAACGATCAAAAGTTACGTAACTCAAAATAAACAAAGCCTGTATTAAAAATAGTAGCGTTGTGACTTGTGTGTCAAACTGAAAGATGTTCGGCTTACTGAAACTTTTTATTCTTGTTCCTTCACTAATTAGTACAGATTATATATATGAGGTATGTGTAATTTTCCATCGCAAGCGTTATATATTATAGTGTCAATGAAAACTTGAACCGTAACTATTGTCAACAACATTTTATCTCGTATTGGCGTATCAGTATCGGTGTTGATTTTGATATTATTGACGCAAATGGGTCCCACAGGGCCAATCTTTAGGTTATCTGATGATGGGATGTTCATTAATTAATCCTAATAATGCTCTAATCACTGGCGTAATGAAGAGCTAGTTAACAAGACCCAGGGTCAAGGCAATTTCAGGAAAAGTTTGGTAGACTCTCTTCTTGGATACACGAAAATTTCACTTCAAGCACTTTTTTTCATTAAGACTCTTGAAGAGTGAAACAAATGAAGTTTACACCTTATTTTCTGTTCTATTTGGTTTTAATATGTCTTGAAAAACGATCAACTTTTTTTCTGTACACGTCTGAGATTTGACTCCCAAAAATTAGGTTTGATATAATTGACTCAAAAAAATTTGATCCTATCCGTTGTCGTACAGTCTTACTATTTGGAAAAATTATAGAAAATGGTAAACAGTCACTAGGAATGATCCTAAAGTTGCATTATTGTTTTGCACCCGATTTTAAACATATCTATAGTAAACATATGTTTACTAAACGTATGTTTATGTGTAAACAAGCTTAAACATATCTACACTAAATAGGAAGGTTTTTTTTAGAAATTTTGTAAACTCTCAAGTAGTATAAAATACGTACGTACGTATATTGAACAAAATTATCTATAATCGGAATATAAGGATAGTCACAAAGTGCAATTTCTTTTAAAATAAATATTTGTTAGGTTCTTCTTCCAAATCGCCTCCTGTTGCTACAATTTGATACCAATTAAGATTAAATTTGTTTTGAAGGCGAAGCCAACTGATAATCTAGTCATGTTCATCTCATAAACAAATGTTTTGGTGGGATCTCGTTATCAGATATCGCTTGAGTATAGTCAAACGGGAGTCAGCTATAGGACAGTGCGCACGCGTTCATTGATGACTCTCCTCTTAGTTGTCATTTTGTACAGTTAGTTTGTTGTGCTGGTAAAAATAACTTCGAAATTTTCCTAACATTGCATACTTTAGTCTCAAATAGAATATGTAAATTGTTTCAACAGGTTCTTATTACTTTGTCAGGTACGAATTAGAATTATTTTTCATAAATCACCGATGATATAATAGCGTTTAGCCTATCTTTATAACTTCTCAGTTTTGTCTGACTGCTGTTTTAGCCATATTCACTTGTTTTTTTTTTTTTGTAAGTAATTCCATTATTGATTTTCCCATTTACGATTTTAACGTTTGAATTAATGTTAATTTTATCCTACTGACTGTTTCCTTAATCATGAGGTTGTGCATAAACTAATCATCGTAGCTGTACGGTATTTATTTAAATTGACATAGACTAGTCTAGATGTGAAACAAATTAGTGTTTATCCATCTGTACCATAACGTGTGACATAGAGCTCGCATATATTGTGGATGTAGACCTACATCAGCCTTGAATATTGTTGACTGATTACGCGCTATTGTATATCTTACACCGCGACGCCAATATGTACTAACTAGTGTTCTTTGTAGCGCGCTATTCACACTTCCCGCGTCTTCACACACGACGTACACAAAACCGATTAACATTGGAATGTTTGATTCTCTCTTGACTAATGACCGTGCAGTTTACATTATAGTCCATTATAAGGAGGCACTTGTATGACGTACATAAGATTTATGTGTTGACGTGTTGGCGGTAGACCATGACAACTGACATGATGGTGTAAGCCATCCCGCCCAGTGGGGCATCGTGTTATCATGTTTGTTGTTTTCGCAGTGGCATCGAGTGCAAAGATGAGGTGTTCGCCGCACACCAGGTGCAGCACGTCGATCTGAAGCCCGTGCTGGCCCCGGCGGCGCCCCTGCCCGCACCTGTGCCGGCCCTCTCGGCCGACCCTACAGCCAACGGCGCCATAGTCGAATTCATAGCGCCCGAGGAGAAACGCCCTATTCCTGTCACAGAGCTTATATTCGCTCCGCGAAAGAAAGAAATGAACAAAGGCTTTCTCATGTTCTCCCAAGACGAGGGACTTACAAGTGAGTGGCACTCCAACTTCCACAGCTTAGGTATCAGTTGTTGCTTTATTGGAATTCTATCTTGTGACAAGGATTCCCTCAATATAATGTCGGTGTTGTTTACAGTGCTAAAAGACGAGCCGGAAGATCTGACACACTTGGCACCCACCGCTGGCGATGCTTGTATACCTCTAGAGAATAGTCCTTTCGACATGTTCGACGAATTCATTCTGAGCGACAACTACTGCAGTCTACTGGGAGATGATCTGGCTAACGGATCACCAGTAGACTCCTTAACGCCAGACTCGTTGTTGTTGTCTTCGCCTGAACCACAGGTAACCATCCAAACAATTGAACACATCGCTTTTCTTATTGCTTTAATCTTCTTTGAAGTTCTAAAAATAAATATCTTTTCAGGAAAACGAATCGTCATGCGAACAGTCCTCGTTATTAACAGAGCTGTCATTGGACGCGTTCGATAGTAACAGATCAGATAATGACATTGACGATGGTAACTCTCCGTTTATCCCGGCGAGTGATGAACTGCCAGTGTTGGAGCCGGCGGTGATGTGGGGGGCCTTGCCCGACAGCGTTAGCATGGCAAGGCCACAGCCCACAGAGATGCAAACCACATCACCGGCGCCCGCGCTACAACGCCTATTAACGGCCACCACCACGGGCCCGCCGCCACAGGATCTCATAACCAATATATACTCTGATCAAGGTATTATACTCGGCAAATTGTAGACAATTTACATTAGCTTGATTTGTTTCTTGACTTTATTACAACAGAATCATTGCCAACAGGTCTAATACCAAGCAGAAGTGTTGCATCATGGGACACGGGTGTCAAAAGAGTCATGAAGCAAGAGCAGGAGCCGTGTGCGAAGCGTATAAAGCGTAGCCCGTCGCCGGTCCAGTCGACGACGCCGACGCAGTCGTCAAGCGTCCTTATGAACCTCCTGGTGAGCGGCTGCGACGTCGACGCTGGCTACATCTGCATGGTGACATGCCGGCCACGACACAAAGCAAAAGCCTGAGGCTATCACCTCAATTACTCTAGATAAACTGTGATAACGCGCGTCCAGTGTTCAAACTATACGCCTGAAACCCAGTGCTTATCTCGCAGAACTTTACTCTGGTCGGTTTAATACGAATTAATGTTAATACAGTGCCGTCGATACTTGTGATATTACCGTATACATGTACCAGTATCTGACTGAAAGTCGCATTGTAATGGGAGTCCTACGAGACAATAAGCGTCGGTACGAGCCAGATTAAGGTCTAGGGCAGTCTATAACGTGAGGCGACCAGTCGAGGGGACTTAGTACTAGGGCTGGTTAGTTTAGTTAATCTTCCACGGTCTTGCAATCTCGTGCTTGCGCCTCAAGGCGTACCAGAATTAGTTTTAGATGTCTAGGTATAGTGTACCAACGCTTTAGATTTAATGGTGTATATTTGAAGCAATCGATTGTTGAGTTTAGTGGTTAAGTTGATCGTGCATATCGTGTTGGTTATGTGAAGTATCGGTATCGTTCCTAGGTCACTTAGTTACCGCGAGAGCTCGCCGCGCACTCCGTCTTATGTTCGTTCGTAGCCATAGCTGGAACCGAGTCAATATTAATAGTTTTAATACCAACCCTGTACTCAGAGGTTATCGCTATTTATTCGTTACTGTAAGTTATGTTAGTCGTACAACTAATCTTATTTTCACATCGATAGTTAGTTCGACTTTAGTCAAATCATGTTTTAGAAATATTTTTCAGATCGTTATGTATTTTATTCAGAGTTTATAGTCGTGCGTTGTTGTCCCAGGCAGTTGTACGATGCGACGGTCGATGTCTCAACAGTTTCCACTGCCAAATGATACATAGTACAACTTAGAACAAAGTGTAGTTGTGTTGTATTACGATTTTTGTTCGTCTTTTTTAAGGAACGTTTGGATGCCTTTACATTTATAGTGAGCATGTATTTATGAAACGAGTCATTCAACGATGAACTAATAATACTATAAGCAATTATGAAATACTCGAAATTTAGATTATTATGTGCTTGGCAGTTGTCATAGCATGTGAATATTAATCAAAATTTTAAAAGACGTAAACATAGATACCATAATCGTCGTTGTTATTTTAATATATTTATAGTATGTATATGGATGAAGTGTAACTAGAGAATATATAATTATTTATTTTTCTGGAGAGAAATAAATATTGTGACGTTGACAGAAAATATCTAAAAATAAAAGAGACAAAAAATAGTTCTGGTTAAAAAGGTGCACGTTGATTTTTTATTACCCTGAGTCCTATCCTTGACATCCTTATCGAGTATTGGCTTTAGCAAACTATCCAACACATCCAAATTAAGTATATGAAAAAAGTGGATTTAAAATTCACTGTTCATGAGGACCACAAAACAAATTTTGTTAAAGCAAGGTATTTGCATTTAGACAAATACCGATAAAAGCTATGAAATCATCCAAACTATAGAACAGGAAAATATGCAAACAACAGCTATTTGCAGACTCTTGTTGCTAACTCAAGCTATTTAGCAGTTCTGTGTTTTCTGGTTATTTCAAACATTGTTATTACTAATATTTTATGCAATGATGAGGTAAAATATCACATATTATATCTGTTCAGGCACATTTTAGTTACGTTAGCTGCTCGTTTTGATACCATCGACACGGACTAATTATGTCCGGACTATTAATATAGACTTTAAAATAAACAATTGAAGGGAAACATTAGTTTCCGAGACCAAAGTACAAAACTAGTAGGTACATAATTTCTGAACAGGTTTATTTTTAGCACAAAGCTTACATAATGAAACATAGATATGATAGTTTGTTTCAAATTAATTAATATGTCTGCTCTTGGCCTCGATGTTGACTGGCATAAAGCGATGGATGGGGTCTACCGTACCGTACCCAGAAATAAGATAAAATGTACGAAAGAAAATTTACGTATACAAAGAAAATTGCGCATACATAAGTGAACAAATTAAATTCGGAAATCATGTTGTGGGCACGTTTTTGACACGACCCCCGTCCAGTGGCGTGCCTAGGGGTCAAAATCAGGGCAAACAGACAGGTTTTTTTACGATTAAAAAATAGCCAAGTGAGCGATTTACGGATTTTCTATGTTGTTCATGGTAACACCATTATTATATAGTGTTATTTTTTTAATTTTATTGATAGGCTTAATTTTGAAGGCAAGCCGGGCTTTCGGGCTTGTATGGAAGGAACGCCACTGCCCCTGTCATTAGTCATTATAAATCATTATAAATAGTCATTATAAATCCAGTATTCTGAACATATGACTATATCTCTTTTGTATTTATAACCGGTCCTTCAAAACATAATAATTATAGGTAGCCAAAGTCCGTATTAGGAGGTAAACGAAAATCTTATTTTTACAGACACCAAGATGTTTTTGTTTTTATAGACAAAAATAAACAGATAATAGAGCCAGTGATGTAGCATGTGATCACACAAAATTTTTATTCTTCCTCAAACCGCTAGATTTTTTCATCACCTCCGTACATCGTTGCCAAAAACTAGCTACCCAAATATCAGCCAAACAGAATTATTAATAGAGGCCTCATTTCTCTGCAGGCTCGGGAATTTAATACTAGCAAAGACGAATAACTTCCAAGTTAAATTGTTACTGGAAAACTTTTTTCGCCAGATGAAATTGTTTGTGGAAGTCTTAAGGGCGATAACTTAAAAGAAAAATCCCTTCTAAGCCGTCCCTTCGAGCCTTATGTGCGTCCGTAGATAGCATTCTACTATAAAACGAGTGTTGACTTCGGGTGTCTGTCTCGTTATTTTCTTTTTCCCCCATTCGCATCTAAAACTTTTCCTAAGACCAAAGACTGGCCACTCTAGAGCGTCATAGATACATACTGCAGATAAGGGTTAGAGAAAGAATTTGCTTGGGTCTTTTCATGATTGATATATGAAATGTTATGATCCAAAGTTTACTGTAGATAACTGGAGATTAACCCTGAATTATCTCACAGTCTATTAATTATGACGTGGCAAGAAGCTAGTTAAGGCCGTACCCTACTTCAGATGTTATCTCTCTCGCACCATACTACTCGCGACCTGAGCGAGAGTGAGACGGAGTAGCTAGCGGCTCTCAAACCTCGAAAAATTTAGGTAGGTAATTGCATTTTACGGTGAAAATAATGGTAATTAAAAAAAAATAAAAAACATAAGATCTTCTTTATAGTTAGTTCAGTTATTAACTTATTATGCAAAGTTTCATGATCTAATTTGGAGTATTTTTTGAATACCAGCTGTTTATAGTATTCGGTTTAGAGGTAACTTAGGATTTTTTTTCTAACTTAGGATTGTTTTCGCCAAACATAGGACCTAGCATCAATCCTCAACTTTAACATATATTTATTTCAAAATTGATGCTGCATTATCTTCGGCATAAAGGCTCGTACAAACAGGCGCGATATCGCAGGCGCGACAGGCAGCGGTACCTTTGTCGACAAACGTACCGCTGCCTGTCGCGCCTGCGATATCGCGCCTGTTTGCACGAGCCTTAACGGAGGATCATGCTAAGCAATTTGAGGTAGGGTACGCCCTTAAAAATTGACCTCATGTTCGATCCGAGAAGGGATAGTAAGAAGATCCCAAGAGATATGTAAGCCCGACAATGTAACGGATGCTGCAATTATGCCCAGGATTTACCCACATACGATGATCATGGGGCTGATTGAAACAAATGATGCGACTTAGTTTTTAGATTGGCTAACAAAGTATGTTTATAGTCGTGCATTTTTCTTAAAGGGTGGATAAAGTTGCCATAAATAAATCTATTAAGAAATTTGTTGCCAGTGTTTTTTTTTTAATTTGATTACCGTCAAGTGAGGCAAGTTTGTTGTTAATGATTTATGATCTGTCTGCAAAGTTGTTAAACATTAAAAAGTTGCTACTTATGCGGAAAATCATCCTCATTATCCATGAAAATGATTGTTCTTCCAAGTTAATTTTTTTTAGACGCTGTGTGCTCAGTAGGTACCTAATAATAAAAGTAGATTTTAGTAGCAGCGCTGTTTGGTGTTAAATCTAACATTAAATCGTGAAATAAAAGTAATGGAACATTTTTATGATGTCAGTATTTTACTGCACGAAGTAGAGAGAAAGGCGATGCTAAAATACACGCGAACGAACTGATATCATCCTGACATAAAAAATTTGGTTTACCGAAAAACTATTAACTTAAGAACTACTAGGTTAAATACTTAGTTAGTACTAGGGTACTCATAAAACTAGCTAGTAACTTTATAAAAACACAAGAAAAAAATTGCTATTGTACTACGTACCTACCTATTACTAGACATTCGATAGTAGGAATTCATGATGAATGTGCCAATGTTTAAAAAAATTAAATATTTCATGAAGAATGGCAAGTTTTCTCCTCTGTAGGCAAATCTTGCACGTCATCGCTAGGTATACTCTTTTCAAATCAATGACACTGCAATAAAGACCCCTTATCACCATTAAATCAGAAAAAAAGAACTGAATAACAATAAAATAAAATCAATCAACCAATCACAAGCCCGCATTCAACACGTTTATTAAAATATCATAGAAGTAGCATTCACTATTATAATGTTAGTGGGTTATTATTACTATCGATCAACCGTCGACGCTACGTCGACTGCAATGCACCACACAACGCTTGTCAACATCAAATTATATAAAAAGCGCTTTAAATTAAGCTGACATGAAATGTGAAAGTAGTTAGCTGGTTAGACGTAGTAGAAGTTTTATTGATTGAAGTAGGCAACACTACTGTAAGTATAAAAGACTTCAGCGTCAGCGAATATGGAGCATCTCTGCATATTTTTGCTGTCGCGCCGAACAGAATGATCTAGGTACTCTTATCTCCATATTCATAGGTACAGGTTAAATACACAACAGTATAGCATTGTTCACACTGATTTCAGCTACCCAGATTTTGCTAGCACTGCAAGCGAATAAATTGCTCATACCCATAAATAGATCTGCGTAGTTGTCTCAAATAATTTGAATGTGAAAAAGCATTTCTGTTTAACAAGCATTTCAATTCTCACTGCAATAAGATCGAGCTCCATTCTAGATCATCAATTATGCCATGTGTGTGCGAGATCTGTAAATACTCCATCTACCTACATGTTCACGTGGTCAGAAAACACAAATTACTTAAGCGTAATGTTTGCATAACAATGGCGGATTGTCAAAATTCTGCTCGGCTTCAAAGATTATGTAAATGTTAAGTGGGACATTAATAACGGCTGAGAATGTTTCAATGCTATGGCTAAAGCTGATACTCGATACTTCTTCTACTTTATTAATGGTAACGTGCACCTTTTTACTGATATTTTTTGGGTTTTTTAGGGACTGTCGATGATTTTTCTGTTCGACTATTGTGTCTTTTTGTAGGAAAATATTCTTCCTCTCACGTGTGTGTGTTTTAGTGAAGAGAAAATTCTGTTTACTAATATATTCTTTTATGTGTTTACAGGACCTGCAGCAACAACTACCACAGCCAAACCCGCAACTTCACCCCAACTACCAACTGGTCAGGAACCCACAGACAATCCCACAGAACACAAATATAAATAACATCCCTTTGCCTGTAATAAACCTATTACAAGGGATGACCCACAAGCAACAATTAATTCGTAACAACACTCCTAATATGACTGCTATGCGCACGAATATTAGCAGCCCTATGTCCCCACTGAGCCTGAATGTCAGTCCCATGTATTCCTTACCATCCAGTCCAAACAGTTACACTCATAGCCCGGCAATGAGCCCCGCTCAGCGGGTAATGAGCCCGTACTCCACTCCACAATCCTTATCACCGGTTGGTAAGTTCCAACAGTACAGTCCAAGCAGCAGACTGATGTCACCAGTCGGCGTGATGAAAGGCTGCGACCCATATCTGTCCAACAAGATGCAGCCGAGCCCAGGCTTCCTTCAGACTCCTGAGATCATGCTTGAGCCCAACGGCCAGATGAACACGACAGACTTCTGGTCCGAATCAGACATGCTGCAGAATACCAGCGACCTGCTCACAGCATTAGACGACGTTAAGCTAGTTTAGACTTTTAAGTAAACCTTCGCGTGTCAAGACGTGATTGTGGAAGAGTGATTTCTATATTTTCCTTGGAACAGTTGTGGATTGATTGAATACTGACCGCTATTGCTATATACTTTAGAATTCAGTTTTTCACACAAAAATTCCAATAGAAATGTTCTTTTAGTTAAACTTCTTTTAGAAATCACTCGAATGAATGCAGGGTCGCAAAAGGGTGAAAACAATATAAGCCAAAGGGATTCCATGCGATATTTTGTTGTACCCGTGACAAGCGCTTCTCCCATTTGTAAAACATTTTTGTTCATAAAACCTTAGTTTTCATGTACAGACAAAAGTTGTTATTAACTTTGTAAATTTTATTTAGTATGCGTGGAATCCTCGGTAATGCAACGATGTGACTTAGATTTTATCAGATATTCTATATTGTGTACGACATTTAGATGCCTACTATGTATTTTGTATGTATAGATGATGTTTGTTGAACGCGTGTGTGGTTGTATCATAGTATTAGTCTAACTACATCTATGAAACGATTTGCGATGAGAAATCAAGGCAGAATTAAATGTGACTTGTATGTGATTTATGTCGATGATTTTAGACAGAAATGATTATGAATTTTTGATATGAAAATTTTATACAAAATTGGTTTATGGAAATGTCTCAAAATTAATATTTTATTACTTAACACTTTGTTGTTTAAGGTACTTTATTTCTGTCTTGTTTTGGTTTGCAAATTAGATGCTACGTAGATTATGTATCTGTAAAAGCAAATTGGATAACGGTATTCGATATAGTTTCATATAATTTTGTATTAATCGGCATGGTATTCATTAATAATCATTTAAAATAAACAATTCTCAAAGGAGTTTCGACGATAAAGTTAAGTAAAGATGCTATGTAAGTGTTAATTTATATTTTATGATCAAATCGTATACTCATTTAGAAATTAAGGGATCATAATCTTGTATACTTGTTTTTCAGTTTCCCCTTGTTTCATTCAACAAATGTACTATTTATTTATTCGCTATCACTGCCTATATTGTGTCACAGTTGAGGCACGTCATATCAGGCGATGTGTTCTGTAAAAAACTCACCGTGAAAACATTGGTGAAGTGAACTGTCAATAGTGTCAATACCTTGCATCAGGTGACGGGATGGCTCACTTCAAGCTCACCTGAGTTTTCACGGTAATATTTTAGAGAATAGTTCGGTTGGTGATTTTCGATAGGACACTCGAATAAATGTATTTTTATTTTATCTTTGTTTAATGACAATTAAAGTAAGAGACGAATCATTAGCAGTGCCATATTTTTTGTCAGAAAAATATTCTTCAAAGAAAACAGTGTCTTACAATATTAGTTTTAGAAGTAACAAATTAAAATTAATTGAATTGACAGAACTGTTGCTTCTATAGCATGTTTTAACTGACGAAAAATTGAGTATGGCTGATAGATGAACAGTTTTCCCCTAGACAGTTAATTTCAAGTAAATAATTTACCTAATATTAGGTAGACAAGCTCTTGTGTAAAACGTTTGTAGCAAACGTCTCGTTTGCATTACATGCCGTCGGTACATATTAAGTACAATCAGTAAACCCTCTATCATTATATGAATTAATGCAATTATTTTCTTTATTATTTAAATCTCGATAGATTATTTACACATTATTTAGTTTAAAGTAAAATTAAGATGGGATTGTTAAAGATCGATTCTTGATCAATTAAATTTGATTTTTATCATAAAGAAATATAGAATTTCTACAAAATAACTAAGTTTATAAATGTAGAAAATAATGATTTATGTAAATTGTTAACCCAATATTACCACATTGTTTTGACTATACTTTAGTTTCAATAATTCTAGTTAGTATGTACGATTTTGTTTGTAAGAGTAATCTGATATAAGAACATACCTACTGCCAATTTTCATAATATGTTTTTGCACATTATTTGTGTTGTTTCTGTAAAATATGTTTCCCTTTCAATCAATGTGCCATAGAATTTGTAAAATATTTACAGGTTCTTTAGCTGTTTCTTCATATATATATATATATATTATTATTATATATTTACGTCCAATTCATCTCGTAAACCATTCAAAACAATTTATAAATGATATAAAAGAAAAATTAATTGTAAATATAAACCAAATTGTTTTATATATTTAGAGAATAAATTTCTGTCATTTTATACTTGTTTCAATTCTAAACACCTGAGTATCGAAGGGACACATACTCCCTTTTTAATAAACACTAGTTAAGTAATGCCCAAATCGAAGAATGTATGGTGAAGTTAATGCGTAATTAATTGCGTAACACACGATCAATCACAATCTGAATCATTTGACCTGGAAATGAAACTCAACATGTCTGGAGCGGCTACTGCTCCCTCACTGCAGTCGCTGCCAAAAGACAGAAGTAAGTATTAGTTTCGTAAGTATCAGTTTACATAAATAAATAATAAGTAAGTACCTATAGTTCGTTACACTGCGGAGTCTGCTATGTATTTAGGTCAACAGCTGGTACCTAGTTACATGATAGGTATCATACATGAAAAGTCTGGATATCTCTCAATTTTAAAGAGGCCACTAATTGAAGATTCCGCGTAGGTCTAACCAGAAATTTCCATAGGAAAGTCACTTGATGAAGGAAACTAATCAGACCATGGCAACGGGCCAAAAAAAAACTGCGATGAAAAGACATGTTACTATAAGTGATCAGTAGTTATGCATTGTTTGCCCTCATTTGTCGAAGCGTAGCTAAAGCCTATAAAACGAGCCACAAAGTCTGCCAAATTATTGATAGTTATCTATAGTCAATCGATATGTTTAGTAGTAGAGAATAAGGCAGTGCTTTTTATAATAAGGGGCGATTTGCTAGAGGTATTGCCATGGTTAAATGAGGATGTACATCTAACGCCATCTCTATCATCAGCTTGGAACTAATACAACTGTAAAATCTGTTGTAGTTGTAGTAACAAATTACCATAACAGATGACGCTGTCTGATCAAAATTACCTAAATAAAATAAAACAATATAGAAAAAAAAAACAATAACATAGTAGTAGTAGTTTCATGGTTAGGGAAAAATTATTTCGATTAAAAAAGCTTGGCTATTTTTATTTTTTCTGTTCAACATCTGCGTGAACTGTAAAAAGTTTTTTTTATCTGTATTAGAAATTACAAAAAGCAAAATGACAGTAAACGTCATTTATAATTCATTGCCCAAGTCGGACGAATTGAAGTTATTTTTGTGCGCGATTTTAATAATTCAGCCTAAATGGAAAATAATAGTGTCTTGATTTTTAGAAAAAGGAGCTGAAGTGTAGTTCTTGTGTTTCATATTTGTGTTCGAGTGTGATTAAGTGACATTCATGGCTTCTACACCAAAACAAGTGAACGGCAACGGCAAACCATCGAATAGTAACGGCTCCCTGGGAAAGCGGAAGAAATCTCGTGGGAGCAGAGGTTCGTACCTATCGAAATGGTTAGACAAGACAATGCACCACATCCAAGAGTCGACGCCTAGCATGGATACGTATGATACATACGTCAATCCGAATGTGAACTATGCGATTGGTAGTTCTCAGTTCGCACCGGGCTTTGATCCATATAGGCATATGTATGGCTGTGCACCTGAGCCCATGTCTCTGCCCACGCTGCCCAGTTACTGCAACCCATCTATGATGCCATTCTACGGGCCTGAATATCGTTATGTGCAGAGTGTAAACAAAAGCATTCAGGTACAAAGGCCGAGACTGCGCCGCCGGAGTGAGAACAAGGCTGAGGAGGTGCCGAGCACCCCTCGACACGGGACGCCGACGCACTCGCATAACATCAATTATTTGCAACCAAAGAATTTGACTGACAGCCAGGACTTTGCTAGCTTGCCACCAATAGTGACATCAGTTGGTGACACTAATTCCAACAGTGACATCAACCTGAATGACAAGGATGAAGGTCAAGGTAGTAATGCAAGGAGATTCAGTGACCCCTGTGTAAGAGGCCTGCCGGATGTAGCCCGGCCTGCCAATGGAGATGTGGAGTCAGGATCAGAAGACAGTTCAGACATGTCTGGAAGTCAGGTTGGCAGCAGACTCCTGACATGTTTGCTTGATCAAATAACTTCCCTGAAAATGGCAAATGAAAGACTGAATAAAGACTTAATGGATACCAAAGGTAAGGCTGTTAAACTCTATTTTCATTTCAACCCTTCCACTAACAAGCATTTTGTTGAGCTTTTTATGGCAATATGTTTTGGGCTTGTCAATCTGCCTAGCCTTTTCCCAACTATGTTGGGGTCGGCTTCCAGACTAACCGGATGGAGATGATTACCAGCTTGGGCTTGTACAATAAATAATACACAGAAGATCATCATTTTATAATATTATTAGTTGGGAGGAGCATAATAATTAATTTTGTCCCTATTATCTTTACCTATAAGATTAAGATACATTTTTAAACAACCTTGACCATTATATCTGCATAATGCAACCTTCCCAACTCTTTAGTAATCCAGCCCACGACATGAGCATAAGGTCATCCTTTCAAACCAGTACACCTAAATTTTAATCACCCACGCTCAATGTATAATGTTTCAAGGACATGAAACTTACTTTAAAACAAGTATTTCATACTAATGTCACTGTTTAACTTAATTTGAATCTTTAATGAAAGAATTTGTGCCTTTAGGGAGACTTGTCTTATGCTTGGTGCATAAAAAACAAAAACAAATTGTTTTGCTTACCAATGGTAACATTTAACGTTTTCACGTACCTGGGCATGTAAATAGATTTTTAAGCTACTCTGCAATGTAAAGCTATGAGGTCTTTGTTTCATTATTGGTAAAGATACAGGAGTCTAAATATTAACCAATAATGGTCCATAAATCATAGAAATCGGCCATAGTCCTCACCTGCCTAGCCTTTCAGTCTAACTTGATTCTGCTGAATACCAGTATTTTACATGGCTACCTATCAAACCTGGGGGCCTTAACCGGCCACATTAGCAATTCCTCTAAAAGCAGTTCATTTCCTAAATCCCAGCTGTCATTATCAATTGCTCTAATTTGACATAAAAGCAATTCATAACTTGTGGAGCATTTTACGAATCTCCATAGAAAACTGTCAAATAGATGATTTATTTCATAATATGAATTACATGCAGATCATATTATGAATTGTAAGTTTGTGACATTTTACGATGACTCATGATATTTTCATAATAAGATTCTGCTAAAGTGACCATTTTAAACACCCTGACTTGTCTCAGTAATAAATCAGAAGTAATCATTCCAAATTAGGCTTGAAATCAGCACTTTTTAAATGGCAAAAGGCAGTCCTGGAAATGCCCACCCTTTGCTTCTTCCTACTTTTCATTCTGGGACATAGAAGTGGGATAACATACTCCTCAGTCAGACATCTCTGTCTGATAAGTCTGTAGTTTTAAGAAGTTTTTAATCTACAGAATAGTTTTTATGCTACATTGTTAAACTAATACATAGTTTCTTGCCTGTCCTATTCTCTACTTATAATAATGTGTAAATTGTGCATATTATATTATACTAAGTTGACTATTGTAATATAGTTTTGAAGACTATTGTCTTACACGTGGGCTAAATCCCAAGAGGATGTTTGTATTCAGTGCTAAATCTAGTCGGAAAATAATATGAGAATCTAGCTCGTGACTATAATAGGTACTCACTTCCAATCAATATATTCTGTGTTTGTTTGTTACACTTTCACACTAAAACGACTTAACGGATTTGGATGAAATTTGGCACAGGAGTCTGTAGACCACAAAGTGGAGAACTACATAGGCTACGTTTCATCCTAGATGACAGACAAAGCCGCGGGGAACAGCTGGTCAGCAATAAATGCTGTCTTCAAAATTACCTGCACATAGTGACCAACATTTCATGCTTCTTGGCCCATTTAATATAACATTAACTTGAAGAAGATGATCTAAGTACAATTTAGAATAGTGGTGGTAGGCTTTCATTGATGATCTATTCATCATTACCATTCCCCTGTCCTTATCCCAATTTATTTGGGGTTATTGCAAAATCTCTTTTTCTTCCATTCTTCTCTAATTAAAGTAAATTAGTTGTCATCGTAGAGTCACTCTTTCTATCCATATCATCTTTCACACAGTCCATGCATCATTTCATTGATGACCTACTGAGATATCTTATTAAAGGAAATACAAGGCACCTTGAAAAAAAAAAGAATAGGTTTTTTATTATCTAGAGCAGACAGTTTTTGCTGTGGACTAAAAATTCAGGACAATTTTTAAGTAGGTACTTAGGTATCTAAATAGAATAAAATGTTATTTGTTTTCCTTAAAGAACCCTTTTTAGTGTTTTGTGCTTTTTTTATACACTTGTATGACAGCTAGTGATAAGAGATGTAGGTATCTACTTAGGGCGAATTTCACCAATAAAACTAAACGCGATCAGCGCATAAACTACGTTTAAGAGTTGTCACTGTCGTTATTTTCTTTGGAATATTGACACTGACAGCTCTTAAACTTGGTTCAAGAAGAAGAATTGTTTACATAATACTATGATGAGTAAAACTTTCAAAATAAAAATGAGTAGATTTAAAAACATTGTATTGTTTTTAATTCTACTCATTATTCAGCATGGGTAAATAATTAAATATCATAAACTAACCACATTTAAATCCATAATGTGTTTGCCTCAACATACTTAGGTATCAAGTACAGTTAGGAGGCTGTTTTTTTGCAGTAATTAGTGATTACAATGTGCACATTAATATTCATTTATGTTTTCCTTTACTGCAATTATAACTTGTTTACATTTACAGTTGAACTGGAGAACTTGCGACAACACAATGCCATATTGAAGGGGTCCAGTTCGAGTATGGGTGCTACGCCTAATCACTCCCTTAATGATAATGGTAAGTAATTTAAATTCTAATTACCTTTTGTGTGGAAAGATTTAGTTGGTTGAGTGATGGGTACTGTACTGTGGGGAATGGGTAGTGTAATAATAGCTTCATGACACATTTCAACTTAGTTTCATGGGTCTTATGTGATGCTTGTGGTATTGAAGGAGGACTGCCCCGTTGGTCTCGTGGTCGCGCGACTGCTGAGCGTGGGGTCCTGGGTTCGATTCCCGGGTCGGGCAAAGTGTTATTGGGTTTTTCCATTAGGAATTTCTTAGTAACAGCCCGGAATGTGGAAGTTGGCGGTGTCATACCGGGTGCCAAGCCGTTGGCCCTGCGCCTGATCTCTCTCCGGTCGTGTCGGATTGCCGTACCATCGGACTTTGAGAGTGAGGGCACTTGTGTTTGCGTACACACTTGTGCACTATAATATTTCCCGCGCCGAAGGCTGGTCTCCTCTGAGTTTGGTCGCCATGGCCGAAATTCGGTCTGGAGGACTATTATTGCTCCTGCAATTATAGTCCTCTTGGTCCCAAAGGCAAAGTTGACCACATACCTTCTGGGGGCCAAGTCTACTAATTTACAAACGTGTCAGTGGTCTCACAATGATCAGTTTTTGACAGATAAGCCATACAAAATCTGTCAAAACCTGATAATTGTGAGACCACTGACACGTTTGTAAATTAGTAGACTTGCCCCCCAGGTGGGTTACTTGCTTGTTTACCAATCAGTGTCATAATAAAAATAGAGTCGATGTCAGTTAGACACTATTATGTATAAGAATACAAAATAAAATAAAAGAACCAACCTGCATTAGCATATTTAGCAGATACAGGTACTGTTAATTTATTTAAGTAAAAAAATGGCATCCAAAAAAATAATTTTAGTAATTCGAAAAAACGAAAACAAATGGATTACTATGCCATATTTATGTGTTTCGTCTTTCGAACACGCAATGCCATGCTCATGTTTGTACCTAACCCTAACAATACATTTCAACTTTGACCTTGACTGTCAAAAATATAGGTCAAAGTTAAAATGTGTAATTGAGTGATGGTTTTCTATGATTCTGAGTCAGAAATAATTACTAAACGGTCCATGTCCAATGTCCATTCAAGCTAGTTGAGTCAACAACTTAGGTACTTCAACAACTTATAATGACACTTGTTCTCTTACATTACCATAATATAATGGAAAGAATGAAAGACGTAAAGAGTGTACTTACATCAACTGCTTATCATCTGGCTATTCATTGATAAGCATTAAATTCACGCCGCTACGAGATTTTCGCCCAGTCAAATTAGTCCAATGAATTACCTACTTACTTAATTAAATCTATCTAAAAAATATGAAAAATGCAGATAGATTTGATAAAGTCACGCAGCAGTTTATTTGGGTATTATTATAAATTGGTATTATTTCACTTTCTAAACAATATTTTATGTTAGTTAGAAGAGGCGTTAATTTCTCTTCTTCGCTGTGCTACAACACACACATAATTGTACGCAATCACACCGACTTCCTCATTGCCGTTCTAGTTGCAATTGCAAGAGGATTCCTCCTTCTACCTTTCCCCAATGAGAAATCTAATAAATAGTATTTACAGTTAAAAAGGTCGATTGGCCTTTATTCCAAACGCTGTTAGGTATTTTGGCAGTACCTATCTTCCCAGACCATACACTTTAACGATCCAAATCAATTGAGTGCCGTGTTTGCTAGACAGTGGTATATCTGTTCCAGCGTCTCTTGTGCCCTTACAACTGCACTCCAGACTCCAGAGGACTTCAATTAACCTACCGACAGTTTTCGTGGCCACCTTGACTGGACATAAATAATTTAGCAACAATGTAATATCGACACTAACCTAAGGGATACCTATCAATCAATCTGCCTAGCCTTTTCTCAACTATGTTCGGGTCGGCTTCCAGTCTAACCGGATGCATCTGAATACCAGTGTTTTACATGGAAAGACTGCCTATCTGACAGTTACTGGGTAACACGATACCCCTTGGTAAGACTGGTTGACAGACTAATAGATATCTGAAATTACCAAAAGGTGAAATTTTGGGCAGACGACTCGAATGTGAGGATTTCTTCATTCCAACACCCTACCAATTTCGTATATTTTGGCGATAATCAGATGATGATAGGCATGATAGCGTAGATAGATCGTCCTACTTACACTCGTATCGTTCCTCCGATCCAATAATCTAAATGTTTGCATTATACGTCGTGTTAGGCGCAGATAAAACTGTGCACGTCATCAGGCGACCTTGCCCGGACGCAGAAGGGGACAGAGCTACATAGTTCATAAATTATGCATAGGTTCGGTAAGATATTCCTACTTATTTAGTTTATCAGACATTGATGCGTATTTATTGAGAATTTGTTATTGATATAGCTGTAGTTATAAACTTGGACGTAGGTACTTACTCTTTATTGGTGGGTTTAGGAGATCCCATTCTTCTGAAATGAAATGAAATTGTTTATTCTGTAAATAGGATATTGGAATCACTTTTACACGCCATATTAAAAATAAGCTAGATGAGGTCGGCTTTTCCTATCTGACACTACTCTAAGAAGAAAGGCCGAAACAAACTCAGAGGTCACAGTCTCTTTTAATGTCCAGAAATAATCTTGGTCAGGTCATATGAGGAGGACCATGTAGATTAGAATCTGAAATGGTCTTTTGAGGAAAGAACCACACAGATTTGAGTGGACCTGTCCATTCAGTGCAAGCATTTGTCAGTAATAGTGTAACTCAGAACTTAAGGAGCTCAACGACTCGACGAACAATACCAAAGAAAGGACATTTGGGTAGGCCGCATAAAGTTCTCGATAAAACTAATTGAGAACGAAAAAACATAAAAATAAAAATCTACATAGTTCATAGTGTTCTATGGTGGGCTTGCTAATTTATTATGCTCATTCTCTGCTTGGGAAAAATCTCATGGGTTCTCTCCGTCTGGGAAGAACAGAGGCCGATCGATATCGTCACGGTGATTTTCCGTCTACCATGAGCTGGGAGTGCTGGATTCAACAATTCATACATCATGTCTGGTTAAGGAACCCTAATTACTAACATGGACTAAAATATCAGGAGTTCCAAGTGCTCGCATTTCTTTCAGATGTTTAACGTTAAATTAAATAAAGAACGAATGAATATTGTGGCCTTTGTGTCACCGTTTGTTATTCGAGCATGTTGATAAACTTTGCCCTGGCGGCAAACGAAACTTTCGCAGTTATCAAATATGCGGCTAGCGAACACTGAACCAAGTTTCTTCAAAATACATCAGCACGCTTAGGAGGACCACAATAGGAACGGGTTTTTCGACGGAAGAATAGATAAAATGACAGATAAACAATAACAATCTGTTCATTATCTTTATTCTTCCGTCGAAAAAATCCGTAGAAAACCTGTGTCTATGATTTTCATGCTACGTTTGCTGTAATAGTCTGAGAAGACAAATTGAATAACTACCTACTAGGTAACGCAAAAAATAAGTAACTTTAATCTACTTAATCAAAATTCACTGATAGACACAACGCATATCCAAGGCACATCCTAAACCTCTGGGTCTAAACGCATGACATTTTGGCACATGAGTTCCTGATAAATAACGAAGGTGAGCACTAAGGAAGGTTTTTTGAAAATTCATCCTCTAAAAGGACTACCGATGGTGGAAAGGTAAAATGGCTAAAACGCCAAATCGTGAAATCTGAGGAATGAATTTTAAAGTTTGTACTTTAAAATTCATTCCTGAGATTTGAACGAAAAGGATACAATTTTTTATATCGTACTAGCTGATGCCCGCTTGACAATTTATTATACTAAAACCTTCCTCGAGAACCACTCTATCCATTGGTGAAAACAGCATGAAAATCGGTGCAAGAGTTTTTGAGATTATCGCGAACAGACAGACAGACACGCAGCGGAAGACTTTGTTTTATAATATCGATGGTGGAAAGGATGGCTAAAGCGCCAAAACGTGAAATCTCAGGAATGAATTTTAAAGCTTACTTTTTTGTCAAGCGGGCATCAGCTAGTACGATATATTTTTTTTTATCCTTTTCGTCGATTAGATAACGCATCAGGCACACGGCTTGTAATACAATAATTTCATAAGCTTTCAATGTACATGGATCCACCCCATGGATCTGAAAATACGTTTTAAGGACTAATAGATCGAGGCAAAATTGATGATCTGTCAAAATAAAACCTGTTGGCACAGCGTAATTGTGTTATGTACGCGATTATGTTGTTAGTCTATCTGAAGAAGCCATACAATAATACTTACATTACGAGATAGTCTAATATGTCATTCAAAATTATTGGTACACTTTATGACTCGCTTTAATCCATAATCTCCTATCTTTCTTGTTGAATTTAACTAAACATATTATTTTCCTACACGTTTTGGCGTATATAACTTTTAATTTAGCATCAAGTACAACCGGTATTGTCACTCGGCCAAAATGGCAAAATTAAGAATGTGCCACATTTTATTTGGCATTGTGTGGGCAAAAATACTTAGGCGGTGACTACATTGGTCAACAAGGATTCGAATCACGTCCAAATTAAATAGCAGTCGATGTCTTACGGGCTTGAACTCTTAGAAAACTGGAAGTGTGCTCTGCAGACATAGTAAATCGTCAGACAAGGATTTTTTTGCCGTTTTCGGAGCGTTGAAAACGTAATCACAAATCCTCCTTAAAATGTGCTTCGTGTGGCTTTAGTCTGGCTAATCCTACAATTTAGATATCTTAAAATCTCTTTATGCATGCTATTCGCGCCTGGATCTTAAAACAGTTCCCGAAAATTCCATTATAGTAGTAGCAATCGCTGGAGCCAATGTGTGGCATATCGCGAATGGACTGAACAAATTAAATAGGACTTTAAAGTGACGCTGGCATCAGAGAGTAGAGAAGCATTTAGCTGGATACGTGAGACGGTTTAGCGATGTATCAAGGTGAATGTTTAATATACTTATAGATAGGTAAACATTCTGCCTGCGAAATGCGCCTCATGTAAATATTCACATGACAGCTGCGACACATTGTAAATGCAGCGTGTGAATTATTATTATTCTCGTCGTCGTGTTGACCTGTCAGTGCGACCGCTCCCTTGGAGTTGTGCTCCATATTTGCATGGTTATATTTTATCGTTACATACAATCTTTACTTGATGTTATCGGTATTCCTACGAACGTAGAGGGTGTTACAGCTATGACTCACTTGGGCGTAGCACATATTAAAGCCATTTTTGACAAACTTGGGCGCATTTCGTAGCACATTATCTTTTTATTCCTGTCATTTCGGCCTAATTATATACAGGCCGTGGTTAGTTTCCTTCAAATTGTATCTACAAATCGTGAAAGTTGGAAAACATTTAAACATATGCATATTAATACATAATAGTTCCATTTCATATTAAACTTTGGCCATACATCAACGGCCAACTTTCAATACTCCAACCCAACATCAAAGATTTACCAAAGCATCTATAAATTCAATGCCAATATTGGACATTGGTCGTCAACTGTCTTTTCTTCACACACTTCGACAGCTCGCGTTGAATATTAAACGTCAATCACGAAGTATTCAACCCGTTCGTGTCTGAAGTAGATGAGACAGCAGTAGAAACGAACCATTTCCACAGACAGAACATAACAGTGGATCAACTACGAAAATACACCCGAATCAGGAGTAGGTATGTAAAGGACCTCGACTTCCAAAGTTCTGCCACAATACTTCTTTTGCCGCAAAGCAGAATGTTGCTGAGTACTGAGTACGTTTGAAGGGCATGTAAAATTATAGACACATGAGTGTATATTATTCAGCTTTTGTCTTTTTTTTTGAGGATGGGAAATAATCCAATGACTTCTCCACTCTGGACGGAGCGGAAGGGCCTGTCATACTTTTACTGACAAAAAACCCACCCGTGTTCCTTCAGTTGCCTGTTGCCAAGGTCCCGGTATCCCTTTCGGACTTTCCGGCAACCTTGGCAGGATTCAGCGTCTGGATAACAATAACAACGCACAGGCAATGCAATGCCTCTGGTATTGCTAACTACGACCAGGTGGGCCTGGCTTCAAATAACAGAAAAAGCCCGAATCGATGTACACACGGACATCTGCCGTCATAGTTTCTTCTGTCGCATCGTGACACGTATTCCTATAAAATGGTTGACTATCCTCACGATCCGTAGAGTAGCGTAGCTTAGTTGGTTTACTGTTTTATTTATATTTGAAAGAAAGAAAGAAAGAAAATACATTTATTCTACTGTGCCACCGGCGTAGTGCGGCGAAATCGCGTGCGTTACGTGACCCAAGATAGCTCGCTGTTGTTATAACTTCTTTCGCATTTGTGGGATATACGTATATACCTGTAATTTAGATTTGATCCGGTAACTTTATTTATTATGGGAATTGATTCCATGTAATTTTGGTTATAATGTGAATGTCGGTAGGTATGTCTGGGTGATTCTGATTCGGTTAAAGGGGACCGTAAGCCGTAAGTACATTTCATGGGCCGTCCGTAGAATCACAAAAAACCGGATTGAAGCATTGATTGGTCGTATGCACATTACCAGACTATAAAGAAGACTGTATTCCACCGTGGATTTTGCTGCAAAGCCTTGATGACGTCGCTCAATAAACGGACTCCAACGTTATTACTATGCACTGGACTGTCTAGCCAATAAAAATATATATGTAAGTAATAGGTACAAAAAAGGTGAAGCTCCTTCTTCGTTTCTTACAGTTGTGCCCATCCATACAATGTGACAATTCTCATGTATATCTCTCACTTTTGGAGCTCGTGGCTAAATAATAACAGCCGCACTGATCGATCCATCAGGTTAAGCTACGTTTGCCGGGGTTGGTCCATGGGTGGGTGACCATCTTTACATACCGAGTCTCGGAGTCGGCTTAAACGGTTAAGCCATTGGTCCCGGCTGTCATTCGTGGATCTTTGACAGTCGTTACGCGTCAGAGGCCGAAAGTATGACAACCAGTCTTACCAAGGGATATCGTATTACTGGGTTGTGGAGTGGAGGTCAGATAGGCAGTCGCTCCGTATAAAATACTGGTATGCAGCTGCATCCGGTTGGACTGGAAGCCGACTCCAATATATAGTGATCTCTCACTTTTGGAAACGTGAAGTCTGTTCTGTCGTACACTACATGTTCAGCTTTCATACTTAACGTCTATTTGTTTTTCACCATTTTTGCAATACGTCGGATATTGTGAAACCGTTTTTCGCGCAATACGGCAAGACGGCAAGACTGGCAGCCATTGCGTGTTTCGGTAACATTGACATTAGTTACCCCGTCTGTGAGCTAGCTATTATGTCCTTGTAAAAGCACTGAAGCCCCATAAAAGTAGACTGAAAGTATTTCGGTCGTCGGTACTTAAATAGAAAGCTAGTTATTTGGTTTATTACTTTAGTTATGTTTCGTGAAATTCTAGCTTATCGATTAGAGCTGGATAAGGAATGCAGGATTTTTTTTTTTCAAAGTTAGTGAACATTTATTTAATTTATTTATTTAAACTTTAAAATTAAACATGGTAGGTATAAGGCTGTAAATTCGTACTAAAGAAAGAAAACAAGTTTATATTGGGATTCGCACAGGAGACCCACAAATTAAACTAAACAAACACATAGAAACTTAAAAAAAAAAACAAAAAAACAGAAAGTCCTGTACGAGGCCAAAAGGCTCCTATCTCAGCCTGCATGATGCTGCGACATTTCAAAATGTGTGAAAAAAATTCAGCTAGCTATTCGAATAGCTTGTCAAAATGTAGGGAGCAGCTGATTTGTATTTCGCGATTTCAGTGTTGCACCCAAAGTGAAAGTTGTTCATAATGATGAAAACAATGACCCCTTAAATGCCCATGAATTCCATTTCACCCTGTATATTCTGGAGGCTGAGGGAATAACATTGCAAGAGTGGGTAACCGCCTATTTCTTACTAACCCTTTCTACTTGCAGTGTACCTGGCCGGGCAGTACGGCCCTGGCTTCCTGACCGACTTGGTGCGCGAGATCAGGGACGCAGCGCGCATGCGCGAGGATGCCATGTACTCGCGCGTGCGTGCCATGGTCGTCGAGAGGAACGATGTAAGTATTACCAGCGTTCTTAATCTTTTGTGGGAGACAGTAGACTGAGTTTAATATCAGTGTCAGAGTTTATAAGGGAATCTATTAAAATTGTGTGCAAAATATCATACTCATTGCCTTACATAGAAACGCCAAGAGGATTTAGGATATATATTATATAATATTAGGACTTTCTTCAATCGGGTATCCATTGAACCTAAAGTTTCACACAAACCATTACAATTTCTAACCTCTCGATCTATTCGTTTTCTCAATATTTATGTCGATTGCATCCCGTCCTTTCTCTCGAGTTCAATAGCTGTGTTAAACTTTGACATTTCAAACTATTGAATGTCGTTTATACCGCCGTCTATTAATAGACCACTTCGCTAGAAACTCCCGGTTTCTGAAAGTTATATGTTGTCAAATGATATGATAGGATGTTGTTATTTTGTCGACTTTACATTGAACTAGTTTTTTGTCCACATGAAGATCGGAAATTATTTCATGGGATCTTACTCATTAACATTATCAACATTTCAGCCGAAAGAAGTCCACTGCTCGACATAGGCCTCCCCAAGCACCGCCACTTCTACCGGTTTTGTGCTTCTCGCATGTCCTTCCAACTTCCAACGCTATGTCTTGCGGTCGCGGTGGTATCGTACTACCGGGATTAAAATCCTGGTACTTGGTACCCACGTCATGGTTTATCAGTATGCCAAATTTCATCAAAATTCGTTCAGCTGTTTAGCCGTGAAAGGTAACAGACAGACAGAGTTACTTTCGCATTTATATGTGGATGTTTGTCCATAAAAAAATATATAAATAGAGCGAGTGTTACACGTCAGTTAGGGCTATATTTCACCGGGACACCATGGTGGCGCAACCAGTCGCCGTTACCAACAAAATGTATACAGCTCTATAGAGAGTTACTCACCTGGTGTCCATTTGGCTGCGCAACCAATTTGGCGGCGCGACCAGGTCGGACGCATGCATAGAATGTTACTGGTCGCCGCCACGCTGCCGCGCTGGTCGCGCCACCACTAATTACTATAGCGCTGTATGGTGTCTCACTCACTCGGCCGCCAGTCCGGCCGACTTTTCTTCAGGAGTGACTGTTTTTCTTAATATTGTGTCTTGTTTCAACAAATCATTTTCACACAAAGTCAGTAACTCATCAAAGGACCTCACGGACATCCTCACATAGCTAAAAAACTTATTCGGATATCTTCTTAGATCGTCGTATATGCTGACGAATTGTCCTTTCTTAGAGCGATCGGCTAAATAAGGATGAACCCACCACTGTTTCATTTTTCTCTTGAACTCTCTTTTCCTACGTACATACAGCAGTAGTGCTATCTCTTCGAGGTCCATTTTGATACTGTCTCTGTGTGGAGTGGCGACTCTGGTGTCTGTATGGTGTCTCGTTTGGTAGCTTACGGACACCATGGTGGCGCGACTGTTTGCGCCGCCTTGGTGTCCCGGTGAAATATAGCCCTTAGGTATGTCTGGCGTCAGACTGTCTAGCAAAAGGTCGTGAGTTCGATTTCCACTCGTTGCAAAATTGATGTGATCCCACTTCCAGCAGCATACATATTCATCTGATCTGTCTATACTTCTTTGTAAAATATCACTGTTAGGCGAAGACCCGCCCGAAGAATGGCCAAACTTAAGTGGCAATGGGTGGGCACATTGCTCGCAGAACAGATGGCCGATTGGACCGAAAGATTCTGGAGTGACGACCGCGTACCGGAAGACGTAGCGTTGGAAGGCCTCCCACAAGGTGGACCATGATCTTGTGAAAGCCGCAGGAATCCTCTGGATGCGGGAAGCACAGAAGTGGCGGTGTTTGGGAGGCGAAGACCTTTTTCCTACATGACTACCTAGGTATATTTTTTAGTGAACTTTAGGTACAGTCACGAGCATAAATCATTCGACTTGAAAGTATACTGGGTGTTAGTATAGACACGGTTATCAAAAAAAAAAAAACTGCTGATTTTGTCGATTTAAGTGAACACAAATGTATGGAATAGCTGATTTTTTTTTCGCGATTTCAAAGTTTGTCCCATAGAAAAAGTATATTATAGATGACACCAAACCACTAGTTTCAAGGATAACGGTGTCTACCCTAACACCCTGTATAGAGAACGTCCGGTCTGCACCAAGTACAAAGGGCAACTGATAGAAATCCGACGTCTGACGAAACACGACGATTGCCGAGGGGCATTAAGAAAATAGTTGTACTATAGAAAGGCAGGCGGCTTTGACCATGGTATTCACGTCCTTAACCGCGGACAATAAATTGCTTTTTCTTCAATTATTCACCTTAATCGATACTACCGGCTTGATGGCCACTACGACTGAACTACAGAACGTCAATACAAAGCGACATGCTTTGGCTTATGACCTTCAAATTGGGTATTAGATCAGGACTGTGCATTTGGGAATAAAAAGTCTTGTTTCACGTTTAAAACCGCATTGATATCAGTAATAATTTTATAACTATCAGTTGCTTCATAAACGGTGAAGGAAAACATCGTGAAGAAACGGTCATGGCTGAGAGATATCTCTCGACGGCATGTGAAGCCAAGTCAGAGGCCCATGGGCGGCATAAAAACTCTGACACCAGATTAGTCGCTAACCATTCCAAAAAAAAAACATATACAGCAATATTTTCAGTCACGCTTTAGCTATGCAGTAGGCACAATCAACCAACCGCACATCAGTGGTTCATTTGCTCTACGGAAATCGCCCTTACTGCTACCACATAAAGAAGCTATCAATGTTAAATTGTTACCACTGATGTGTCTGTGACTGTACATCCTGAGCTATGTTCACAAGCAAGATAGATGGAAAATATTTCTAAGGTCAATTTAGATATTGAATTGCAGTTCAACACGCGTAGCATGACCACCATAGAAACGGGTCGACAAATCTACGGAAGAATAGACAACATGACAAATTGTGATTGTTTATCTGTCATTTTGTCTATTCTTTCGTCGACAAAACTTTTTTCTATTGTGGTCATGCTAAGCGTGCTGCAATCATTATTGATATGTATATCAATCTCTCAAAATTTTGGAAGGAGTAAGTTGTAGGTTTCTCATAATCCTTTTGTTTATTGCCTTCCATCATTCTCTTTGTCCTTATTCCAATTTATTTGAGGTCAGCGCAGGTTATCTTCTCCTTCTTCCATCTTCTTTATGAATCCTCATCTCAGTATCTCGTGTCTTTCTAGCTATATCATTTTTCACTGTCCATCCATCGTTTCGTTGGTCTTCCACTACCATCCAAATTCATTTGATGAATCTTGGTGTGCAATAAGCATTACTTTACGCTTCCAAATCCAGTGTAAAATCTCTAAGATAGATTAATAACGGTCGTCCCGTGATAGTTCTGACTCGCTACCGGGCTCTGTGAAAACCATGACAAATACTAGATTAGCTATGGAGCCGTCGGAATCGATCCGAAACAGATTTTATTAAGTTCCACTACATTACGGAAATCCCTTAACTGTATCGTTGCAGATATTAGCTTAGAATTAAAGTAAATAGTTAAAAGTATTCAAGGTCGCTTCAGTTTATAATTAAACTGCTTGAATAAAATTGTGGTTGTCAGTTTGTCGGAAAATTCTCTCGGACTGCCAACAATTTCTTCTATGTCGGTCGTTCTGCACGCAATGAAATGTAAACCGTGCCTCATCAATATATTATTAATTTGTGATGAAGCGTAAGAACTCTTTACAGACTCTCATTTCTCTCATGGGTAGGTAATACATATTATCCAGCTCTGTTATTTGTTATCTAAGAGTATTCTCCATTCCTAAGGTCCTGAGATTCTTAAATGAATACTATATGATATAATATATTGATTATTGTATACATAAGAATATTGTCTGTCCTCACAAGCAATTGTTGCATTCGTCCGCTTCTTCCAGGGACCTAGATTACCTGTCAGGGTTGCGGGAAAGTCCGAAAGGGATACCGGGGCCCTTGGCAACAGGCAACTGAAGGAACACGGGTGGGTTTTAGTCAGTAAAGGTCTGACACGCCCTTCCGCTCCGCCCAGAGCCGGAGAAGTCATTTGATGATTTCCCAAAGTCAAAAAAAAAATGGACCTAGTGTAGGTGATCTTGAACCCAATACTTACAAATGAAGACCACACGAGCGAAAATATACGCAAATACTTCAGTAAAAGGTTCACAATAATAAAATTAGACTTTCAGTACACAATAGAGGTGAAAACAGTGTCCAGACTGGACTTGCCATTTCCAAAACGTCTTGGCTCCTCTCCAAATATGTTCAAATCGAGGCGGTGTTGGCTTCCAGTTCAATAACCTTACATAATGCTATACATTTGTCATTATGGCATCGGCATTTTGTGGTAGACATCTTTATTAAGCTTAAAAAAAAATTAAAGTAATAAAAACTAAAACCCAACTACGACTAAAAAGGTATTAAACAAGACACCGCAGACAGACAAATTAAAAATCCGGAGTCACACGTAAACTGTTCGATTTATACCCTAACACGTGTGACTCCGGATTTTTTAAATTTATTTTGGGGTTATAATATATATATTTTTGAAATGTGCTCATTAAGCCTTTCATTTGATACCCTACATGGTACGAATAAACATTTTTTTTTTTTTTTAGTTCCTGGCTTTATGTCCTCTAGAGGGCGCCATTTTAAATTTAATGTGACATCACATAGCCTATAACCAGCGGACGATCAAGACGGTTCCAACGATACCTCATTTGTCATTGCCTAACAACGATACCTCATTGTGATGAGTCGTTTAGAAGATATGAGGGAACAGATGAACATACATACCGGTCAAAATCATAACCCTCCTTTTTTCTTCGCCGTAGTCGGGTAAAAAGTAGATTAAAATGGGAACAATGATACTTTTTGGTAGATTGAATGCCATGATACCATCGAGTTTGTAATCATACGGCATTTTTAGAGTTCCGTAACCAAAGGGTGCCAATGGAACTCTATTACTAAGGCTCCGCTGTCCGTCCGTCCGCCTGTCTGTCACAGGGCTGTATCTTTTGAGTCGTAATAGAGTTCCGTTGTGTCATCACACACATTCACAGAGTGTGTACTACTATGGCCACTATAGCTAAAAATTATTAAAATAAAATAATAATGTTAAATAGGTATTAAAGGGGACAAAGGGGGCCATACGAGAAACGTGTTTTTAGGGTTCCGTACCCAAAGGGTAAAACGGGACCTTATTACTAAGACACCACTGTCCGTCTGTCTGTCCGTCTGTCACCAAGCTGTATCTCATGAACCGTGATAGTTATACAATTGAAATTTTCACAGATGATGTATTTCTGTTGCCGCTATAATAACAAATACAAAAAAACAGAATAAAATTATACAACAAAAGAGTTTTTTTTTTTTGCCGTTTTTGTAGGTAATGGTACGGAACCCTTCGTGCGCGAGTCCGACTCTCACTTGCCGGTTTTTGTGTACCACGAACTGTGTCCAAATAAGTATTGTTCTTTCTTTATACATATTCCTTGCCGGTATTTTCCTGCTTTAATAAAAAACAAAATCTTCACATCAAACCACCGCAATAGGGGGTAAAATATCCGGTGTTATTATTCGGGTTGACTTTACTCGGCCTTAGTTGTCACTGACCCACTCAACAATATGAATTCTCAATACTGTTCCTCTACTTTAAATGACATATAAACATCCGTTCATTCTAGGCTTCAGTTTCATAACGTCTAATCGCGTATTGAATTGCAGGAGTTTTCTTTAACCATTGTCGGAAATGCAATGCGCAGATAATAGGCCTATTGTTTTAGATAGAACATCATTCAGGGGGCCTAAACCGGTCACATTAGCAATTCCTCTAAAAGCTGTTTATTTCCTGAATCCGAGCTATCATTAGCAATTCCTCTAATTTGACATAAAAGAAATTCATAATTTGTGGGCCATTTTACGAATCTCCATAGGAAACTGTTGAATGAAAACAGATGAATTATTTCGTAATATTCATTACACGCAGATCATAGTATGAATTATCAGTTTGTGACATTTTACGATGATTCATAATGTTTTCATATTATGATTCTGCTAAAGTGGTCGTTTTAAGCCACAGGTGATTCCTACAATAAAGCTCGCCAAATCAAAATTTGTACGTCTAAATCAAAAACCTTTTCTTTGACTCATTATTATTTTGATGTTTTAGGCTTTTATATCTCACATGGAATTACACGGTGGCTTAATTTAGGAGCTCGGGAGTGTAATTTGGAGAGCTTCATTGATGTTTTAAATGCTTATAATTTTGTAATTATTAGGTACATCATAATTGCCGCATATTGAATTTTAATTACCTAACATACTACGTAGCACAGCTCGACAATGTGCAAAAATTTTAAGAAGTTTTGAAAGCAGTTCTCTTACAATGTAAGCCTTTTAGCGAAACACGTTGTTACGAATATTATCCTCCACAAATGTGCCATTCAAAAGAAAAAAGTGCGGCTGTGAACGTATGTAGATAATCTCCTGATAACCAAATGAGGCATATGTAATAGATTTTACACTTTGAAGTTATGTAGTTAGATAACGATATTTATGTATCACTGATAACTTATCAGGTAGATGGGTTTTTTTTATCACGATAGTAAAATTAGAATCTATGGTAGGTTGAGAAGATTTTGTACCTACTAATTCTTAATTCTATATTTAAATGTTAGATCTAATACTTACTTAATAAAAATATTATCTTTATTAAAGTTGAACTGCATCACTAACTCAAGGAATTTTGAACCTCGTACCATTATAAATCTGCTATCAACTGTTAAGATTAATTTGACAAAATACCAACATTGATAAGTTGACGTGAGATTTAAAATGTCACCCGTAGAAACGGACGTATTTGGTATAGGTAATATGAAAGAAAATCAAGATAAAAGAAGGCAAACTCCTAAAACCCCTTCTCGACAGTCGACGGAAGAATAGACAAAATAAATAGACAGATAAACAATCACAATCTGTCATTTTGTCTATTCTTCCGTCGACAAAACCCGTTTCTACGGTCAGACGGGTAAAAAGTAGTCATCATAAAAATCCATATAAATCTAAATGTGTAGGTATGTATCAGAGAATTGAACAGCGCCTGAGCATAACTCTGGGAACATCTCAGAACAAAGTATGATCCGTTCAGTAAGTAGTTAAGTACTAATACTTATTCATACGAGTTTAACATACTTACATAAAAACAACATAACTGGCGTAATTTGGGTGTAGTTACTATGGGTTATGGGTACACCTCTGCCTATCCCTTCGGAAACAAGGCGTGATGTTATGTGATGTACAGTACCAGGGCGACAAAAAGAAAGGGTGAAAATATAGAAAACGATTTTTCCCAGATATTAGACCTACCTAGATCGATGTTTCGCCCCCGTAAACCCCTAATTGCAACTTTCATCGAAAACGTTATACTGTCGTTTTCGAGAACGTGATTACAAATATTGCTCATTTAATAGTATAAAGATATAATAATCGAACACTAATCTATTTTTGTACAAAAAAACTTTTTAGTCGGTGTTTTTTTTTTTGTAAAAGGTTTTTATTTTTCACTTTTTTGTTGTGGTACCTACCCCACACATATCCGAATACCACTACCTGCTATGTAAATAACAGTGAAGGAGTCAAACAGGATATCGTCTAGATAAACTAAGTGGGAAAAAAAAAAAAACTTAATATTGAAGCTAACTCAAAAATTACGCAAGCAAAGTTAATAAAATTTGTATGGGACCACCTCGGAAGCATGAACTACCAAACAAAAAAAGAATCATCAAAATCGATTCATAATTGGCGGAGTAATCGCGTAACAAACATAAAAAAAAAAAACATACAGACGAATTGAGAACCTCCTCCTTTTGAAGAAGTCGGTTAAAAACGAATTTTCACCGGTTCTACAACTGAAAATTAAATGTAAACCAGCCAAACTTGTCTGTCCCACTACCGTGCATCATTTAGTGCGAAAAGCAAAATTAATTGCCTCTTTTTCCGCTAACTGACCTAATATTTCCTTTAGCAAAATTATTAAGTGATCCCTTCCTAACTGTAATTAAATGGTCAGTTAATAAGACTTGGTTTATTCAGTTATTATATTAGTTACCTACTTAGTGCCGACTAAATTAGTCATTGACTTGTGGTCTAACAGCAGCAGTGAATCTACATATTTCACTTCCTCTCAGCTTTTCTCTCCAAACATGGCAATTAATGAATTGTAGTAGCTACAAAAGTGTTCATATGTACCTAAAAGACATTGTTTTGTATGAAAAAGTATACTTTTTGAAATGGCTGCCCTTTCAAAAAGTTTTACACTGCACCTCTGTTCAAAAACAGCATCTCTAAAATTGCACTACAAATTCCCACTTTTAAAATATATAACTCTGTAAAATATAGGTATCCATAAAAATCTACAGTACTGGCTGTCCACTTTATACTTGATTTTATAGCACGCATTAATAATCTAACAGCATTGTTCATCGATCAATGAATCTGGGTCGCTTACATGCGGCCTCAACGCGTGCAAGGTATTTAGCCCATAACTGAGAACAAAACATATTTTCTTCGTCAAAAACTAACGGGTTATGTCTCTTTCACAGAACGGTTTGACATCTTCGGAAGCTAAGTTCACGGAAAAAGCTCTTGAAGAGATCAAGGTGGGTTATCAACTTATCTTTATTTCGGTGCTACTAGAATTAGAACGAAACTGTATGTTAGTAGCGCCATCTGTGTGGGCGAGTTGTAACTATTTTCATGTAATGCTTTCGGCTTTTGGGACTAGACGGCGCTTTCACCAAAGCGCTTCAACAAAGGCTGTATTAGTTCATTGTACAGTGCATAGATGGCGGTTAACATATTTTTTTTTTTTTTTTTTTTTTTAATTGTGTCCAGTTTAGGGATGTTTATGAATTGGCGTAATACTCTATGGATTTGTGAAATTTAGAGAAGCTAATATTCTGCTTTTAGCTACCGTTTTATTCCTGAGAATGACTTTGTCTGTTTGGTCCTTATGGCCAGTGTCTTATTTTTATTGATAAGTTCGGTTTTGTGAATTTTTAATTCTGGCGTTATATAATAAGCCGAGAAATCAATTTGGTATTAGTCCCAAGTATCTATATATTTTTATATTAAATGCATTTCAAAATCTTCATTTTAAATTTTAAGTTTGGTATAAAAAAATGCAAAGTCAGTAAGAATGACATTAGCATTAACCTAACACTGTTTATCTACTCAAGGCTTTGCATAAAACCTCAAGGAATTGTAAAACCAACATGATTTTTTCATATTTCACAAGTTTTTTTTTCCTCGAGTTTGTGTTTTTTCGTTTTTCACCTCAATTCGATGCTATTAAGCATTATTTGCGGAGCGAGTTGGGTGGTCCCGTGGAGGGCTCTTCACGCCTTGACGCACTAACGTCGAACCACGAAATAGAGAGGTGCAGAAGGAACATTTACAGCAGTAGAGTATACCAAAGATTTTTTGCCTCAGTTGAAGGTTTCGGAAAATTTAAAATTGTTTTTTGTGCTTTTTCAGTGTGCTCATGTAATTGTAACACCACTTCTTTATTGTAACTGTGTAGTAGACTTCATAGTTTAACATGTAAGATATAGAAGTTTTGAATAATTTCCAAGGACCAAAACTTTTCTTAAAGTACCCAATATTTTTTTCAACCAAGGTGGCGTAGGCGGTATAAAGCGAATTAAGAATTAAGTAACTCATTTAAACCACACACATCTTTTTAAAGTATGGAAATACCTAAGATGAGGTAGATAATCAGCGAAAGAAAGGTATCAACGGTGATATGTGCATTATGCGCAAGCGCATGTTTATTAATCCTAATAATTTCAAACCTTCCACCAGTATCTTCAATGTGACAGCACTTAGTGTTAGCATCGAACACTTGCGGCCAGTCGCTGTTGTTGATGCGAAACGCCTACGGAGCGTGCTGTGTGACTTGGCGAATTATTTCTAGTTATTTTTTTACTATTTTGGTATCTGTTTGTTGTGTATAGAATAATATTTAGTTGGTACATAGAACAGTAAAATTATAAAGCACACATAAGGTAATATGATCATACCAACACTGATAGTTTCTAGGCATTATTCGTGGTTATCTATTAGCTGAAGAAACGTAGCAGGTCACGTACTGTAGTTTCTGCCTACCTCGACGGGAAAAGGGCGTGAGTTTATGTATATGTCTATTAGCTGAGTAAGTGATGGATAAACCTTTGATTTGAAATCTTATTTAAATTCCCTTCATATTATTTTCACAGGATTTTTAGAATGATTCAGAAATGAATAATTCAGATAATTTCCGTTAAAAAGTGTTTTCTCTCTCTTTCTCACTTCAGAATAACATTCCAAAACGAAAGGCAAACCGGAATAACTTATACCAAGTTGCAAACGTGGAAAAGGGAACGTATCCACATAGCGTTTGATTTTCATACCCGTATGCACACGTAGGATTATAAAATCAGCGCGAGTGAATAAAACGGAACGCATCGATTTAACTCAAACGTGGCGACTTCGCACATTCAACGGTTTGACGCGGCTTGCTGTCACACCGAATTGCAACATTGTTTTACCGGGTGGACATAGAGATATAGCCAAAAATATACAGCGTGCCGCTTTAAAGGTGACATTAATTTAACACACGTATACGATTTCGCGTATTCATTTAATGAAAATATTTTAATTTCATTAAACGTTATTATTTACTGATTTATTTACAATTTTCTAAATTACCATCTTGAACAACCTGTCCTTAAAGAATTGTAGCGAAGATGTCATTTGCCGGGGTCACCGATCATATGTAGGCAAATAGAAAGAAAGCCGCGCAATTTCATAGAAATTATGCCGCCGACAAAGAATCGGCCGACAGAACGTAAGCCAGCTGGTAGGTAGCTTCATGAATTAATCTTTTACACAGAGTGATCTCAATTTTAGTTATGTTTTTATTATTTAGTTTGTTTGAAAATTTACATTTTTCAATTGACCAATTATTTTATTTTATTATATTTTTTATGATTACTGGCCACTAGCCCTACCCGTGTGTTAAATTAATGTCGCCATTGTAGCGGCACGTTGTATAATATAATAAGGATATAGCATACAGGGTGTAAGGGACAGCCTTCCGCAGACGGATGGGATGTATTATCCTTACTACTATAATAAATGCGAAAGTAACTGTCTGTCTGTCGCGCTTTCACGCCAAAACTACTGAACCTATTTAAATTAAATTCGGTACACAGATAGTCTAGTCTAGAGGCTGAGCATAATAGGCTACTTTTTATCGACATACCACGCGGGCAGGAAGCCGCGGGCGAAAGCTAGTTAAACATATTAATAAAATAACGATGAAATGAAAATGATTAACTAACACGGCAATTGTTTGTCATATGAGAAAGAAAGAAATTTCTTATCGATCAAATCAAACTTAATTTCATAAAACTATTCTTTCATAACACTATAGTACCTTACTAGTGAAGTGTCAAAACTAGAATTTTTGGGTGAAAATATCCCTTATTTTCTTTCGTGCTTCTCTTTCTATTGGTGAACTTTAATAGATATTTTTTTACGATGTTGTTGTAAAACGACTAGTTTTATGAAGTTAAGTTTTTTTGGTTGATAACAAACTCCTATGAAAATCAATTATCGTGTTACTTGGTACCATAATTGAATATTTCAATGTGTTAATAATATGCTATTTACATTAATTCCATTTAGTATGACTGTCTATTTTAGTTATGGTGATTGTGGTGGATTTTTTTTAACGTCCTTAGAACTTTTATTAGCACACTAATGTCAAAATGATTAGTGACAAACCAAAAATACCAAAGTGTTTCAGATATTTATCCTTATACTAATAATAATTACGACTATAAACATAAACACGGGTGGAAATTCACAATTTTAAATGTTTTTTTTCCTTTATCGATAGAGCAATACTGATTATTATCTCTTTAATTTCTTATTTTGTAAGTCTGTTATTTGTCATTAAATAATTTAAGATAAAAAATTGATCCTAAGGAACAACATCCGATTTAAATACTTACATTCTTTAGCGAAATGATTGCATAAATTTCATTGCATTTAACTTCTCCATCCCTCACATTACACAGCGGTGTAACAACAACCAGACCCCGTAACTTTGTATTTTGTAGTGTTTAGTGTCACCCCACATCATAGCATTTGAAATATGAACGGGTGGTGCGTGTGAGGGGTTGCAAGGGGTGAGGTGGGGGATAAAAGGGGGGCGGGTGAGCAAATATTGGCAGATGTAAGTGGATGGCGGTGCAGCGAGGCGCCGCCACCCTTCGCGAGCCGTCACGTGACGCGTGTGACGTCATCGGACACGGCCGCCGCCGTCATTTTTGATAGTAATGGTAATAATTGTAATAATTATGCTGTTACTGGTGCGTCCTTATTGTAAAGAATACCTAATGGATCGGTTATGAAATTATTTTTTAAATAATGAAGCTGTCGCAGTAATGAAACGGTATAATTTCAGGGAGTCTTGTAGACATAATAGTCTTTTAATTTTCTGTTAAAAATCAACGCAACCGCAAAATGAAATCATCAACCCTACCAAATTCAAACTCAAAAGCATTTATTTCAAATAAACCAATTACAGACACCTTTGAATTGTCAAGGGGTCGGTCAGTCAGAAAGATGAAGCTAGTTACCCCTTCAAAAGCGTAGTAGGTTCCTATGGAGACGAACGGGCAAGAAACTCAGAATATTGTTACAATGTTTACAATATATTGGTTACATCATTCATGTTGAAATTATACATGTGAGTACAATGTAGAAAAAGGTGCAGGTTAGAAGCGTCCGTACCTACTTAAAAGTAAAAAAAAAAAAAAAAAAAATTAAAATAAGCCGTGGCAGCTGAGAGATGACCAGTCCGTGCTGATGGCGCCCGTTCACGAACATGACGCATGGACCTCTGCCTCTACATCTCTTATATTTTATAACTCATGTTTGGTAATCATTGACCTCCCCATTTCTTACCGCGTTTCCTGGCCACATCCACCTATCGAAACTAGTACTTACATCCTACTTACATCTCCGTATTCTTCTTATACATGTATCGAACTTACTGTACGCGTGGGTGTCTGTACGTTTGTCCGTCTCATTAGCACCAGCACTCACCTCGTAATAAGTTGATTGAAGTGCAAAAACGTACGGCAACACCCGATTAACATGGTCAGGTTAATGCGTCACTGGTGCCCGCTAAATAACCATTGGTTACCTACTGGTTTTACTGGAAAATAACCCGTATTGTTATTTGGGTTTTCTCCTGATGGGAAAGGAATTAGGCCAGAAGGTCAGCCTATACCTAGCCTGTACCATTAATGATGCATGAACGTGCAGCCTAATATGATCTCAAGTACGCGTAGCATGGCAACCATAGAAACGACAAAACTGAAGAATAGACAAAATGACAGATTGTGATTGTTTATCTGTCATTTTGTGTATTCTTCCGTCGACAAAACCCGTTTTTATTGTGCTCGTGCTAAGCGTGCTGGATTACAAATTAATCTTTCATGGTAGGAGGAAAAATCTTACTAAACGAACTCATTTAAGTATTTTTTTAAATAAAAAAATAGGTTCCTGCATAAAACAGATAGAAGAACAGCAAAAATCCATAAACATACATAATCAGCATAATTATAATGTTCCCATGCACTTCAGGGACTCAGCCCTCCTCTCAGTGAGAGGGAAAAAGTCGATTACACGGACTTTTTTTACTCCTAAAATCATGTAGCTTTTCTATCAAGTCTCGTGTCAATGTAACTACGATGACAGTGTATCAGCACAGGGAACTGTCGGAACAAACAAAATTAGCCGTCTGCCGGCTGTCTGTCTGTTTGTGCGCGCATATAGACTTAGTAGTGTAATCTTACTTAACGCCTGCAGGCCAAAGTGGTGGGCGAACGCGGGATGAGACTGGTGTATCGTTGTAATTGTTTTTTAATAACTTTGCTGACATTAAAGGTTCCTTTTATTCTTGGCTTTTCCAAATCCATAGACAGGAGAAGATTGCAATACATACCTATACTCCATTTGAAATAAGATTAGACATAAACAAACCTTTGTACAGTCCATTCAACCGATTTTGACTTCTATACAGTAGGCATAAGGATGGCATTAAAAGCAAGCAAGGTTACACAGTACCAACTGTCTATTGCAGCTGCCATTTGTCATGCCATCAACGCAATAGAAGTCGAAATCGGTTGAACGGACTGTAAAAAAGGTTCATTTAAATGTAGATTAGACATATTTCAAATGGAGTATAGTCAATTATTGTTATCCCTGTGAGAAGAGTGAGACAGAGGTGTCGGTGTTCTTAGAAGACGCAATGTATGAACTAAAGAATGCCATCAGAAGACATATTCCTCCATATTTATCCGGATCGGACAGAAATAATCTAGGTCCATGAATATTTTCCCCTGAAAAGAAAAAAGGATTTGTCTATTTATACTGTTCTAATGGGAACTATTAGAGTTAGGGGCTTCAGCCCTTCCTTTTCCCCCTTTTTATTATGCCCAGAGAGTCCTCAGCGTTCCAGAAGTTCTTAACTTGCACCACAGTCAAATAGCTTCATCACCGCTGGCCATCGCAGGATAATATCTCATGCTGTGTCCAGATCTCACAGATTATTGCATTCGTACGTCATTGTTAATTGTGTAGTAGGTAGACTTGTCAATTGAGCTTCATGGAAATGACGTCTGTAGGGACTTGCTAAAAATAAAAACAGTAATTTTATAATACGTAAAATCAATGGAGCGCGGTGTACTAGGCGTTAAGTGAATGGATCGTGTTCGTAACGCAATACTGCGCTCC
Source organism: Lithophane ornitopus (assembly GCA_948473465.1). NCBI lineage: Eukaryota > Metazoa > Arthropoda > Insecta > Lepidoptera > Noctuidae > Lithophane > Lithophane ornitopus. Next base: position 10,180,005 of record OX419633.1, read on the forward strand.
GAAACAAAGATAGCTGACGTGGCGCCACAGGCTGCCCAACTTAAATGGGAGGATACGTCTGCCGCATGCCGGACAAACAGTGGGCCCAAATAGCACTGAACTGGTGCCCTGAGACAGTGAGGCGGGGTCACGGTAGACCACGTAGGAGATGGCGGAACGAGCTGGATTGGTTCCGTCAAAACTGGAAGGACGACGCGCGGGCTCGCGCAAGATGGAAGGAGTGGAGGGTGGCTTGTGCCCAGGAGTGGGACAGCGTAGGCTAAGAAAAAATAAAGTAGTATAGAAAGCAGCGTAAAATACAATAACCATGAAGCTCAAAATTTTTCAGTTTTAATTGTTCTACGTCTCCATGGACCAATCTTTGAATATTTTGTTGAGCTAAAAAACGTAGCTGTATGTTATATAAACGTGCGTTTGCACTGGCGAAACATTACAAAAAAACATATTTAAATCTCTAGTTCCTGTCAAAAATTGTATGGAACATTGACAGAAGATAGAGATTTCAACATGTTTTGTCGCAAATGTTTCGCCAGTGCAAACGCACGGTAATAAAAATTCTACACGAGTTTCGTAACCGCCATTTAACAAAAAAACTTACGTAGAAGACATTTTCATCATGATGTAAACCCCGATTACCTTTTTACCCCTATTAGCAGCGACTTGCGGTTTAAAATTCTTAAAAAACGCTTTATTATGAGGTTCTATGTTATCCTCATGTCGGCCACTTATTAATGTCACTATGTAGCCTAGGACGGCTGGTTCCGGTGTAAGAGATAGAGGCAATTTCGGCGTTAACAGCGCCCACGGAATACCGGGCGGGGTGAGAAAGTTGGAGCGCTAAAATGTTACTCACAGAGTAATATTTCGTTAACCTGCCGACATTGTTATACCGAAGATAAAGGGAAAGAGAATATTTTGTGAGAACTCATGGGCAAATCTCGTCTCACCACCCGTTAGATCTAAGTACTTGTCTTTGGTACTTCGCAACTTTTAAAGTAATTCAGCAGAGTTTCTGTCTGCCATTCACCTGTAGTTTTGGACTAATTTAGAATTAGTCAAGTATTAGCTAGAAATACAATAGACGTAGATGTATTTAGTAACCTATTCCGCTTTACTATTCTTCAAGAGTCATGAAAAACCCTGTAAGAAATCGACACGTGTTTCACCTCTCAACGAGGCATCCTCAGGATGACGATTGACCTGTAACCTACTGCACCTACTGTTTGTCCTGTTTGACCTGAAGTATTAGCTAAAATTTTCTCAACTAACCAGTCGAGCTTAACATTATAATAACAGAATTTTTTAACGTTCCAACGATGTTTATTTTTATTGAGTATCCTTGAACACAGCTCGTACTCGAGTAAAAGTATTCTCTGAAACCGAAACCAGCATTTTACCGCTCCTTTGAAAGCAGCGTGGTCAGCGCGTCGTGTCCCCGAATACATTACCCGTAGCCAAACGACGGCGACTGCACTCTTGTACTACACACGTGAAATACATACAGCCTCTCGGTACAGACAGGGGCCCTGGGATGTATTTTCTGAAGATTTTAGAAAAAGATTTTTTGATTTGTGTTGAAATATTGTGGTTATTACGAACGTCTAAAGAGATATTATTGTAGATGCATAATCGGCCTATACTGTTCCCACTTGCCACTGCTGGGACACTGGCCTCTCTTTGACAGGGAGTGGGCCGTAATCCACGACGCGGGCCCAGTGCGTGTTAGTGAATGTCTTCGATTATTGGTTCTAGGACATGCCGGTTTCCTTTGACATGATTGCGTTCAATCCATGTTTGTATTCAATTTAAACGAACACCATCGATCGTGGACGTTACGACGTTTTTGTCAAAAAAGTTTTATTTATGTTGAAATCGCATACACAATTTCCCGTGGCTTTATAGCAGTTGTTTCCTCGATCTATATTCCCGTTATTACCACAGACAGCCAGAGAGCAATTCTTGTATTTTTAAGGACGGCGGTCTCATTCTAATCTTAGTCTTGATGTCTCAAAAACACTTCTACAAGTTTTAAAAGTTTTTGACATTGATTGTCGCTGAGATGGAAATGCGACTTGAATTGCAACGTTTTTTAAATACGAGAATTGATCGTCAGTTATCATTTTAACCCTGGCAGGGTTGCGGGAACGTCGAAGACGCGTGGGTTTAATTCAGTAAAAGTCTGACACGCCCTCCCGCTCCGCCCAAAGCGGGAGAAGTAATTTGATGGTTTCAAATCCACGAAAAACAAAAAAAATAAAGTTATCTTTTTATCGATTGAGTTATTGCAGCATTTACCTGATTCTTGCTTTCCTCATCCACTCCTCAGAACCTGCATCTAACCAAGCTTGAGAAAACCTGTCTTAGAACTCTCAAGTCTAGGCAAACACAGCAAAGTGACCAAGATAAGTAATTGATCCTATATTAAGTTTACATTTTGTTGTTGCAGAGTTCTCTACGTGCTTCGGAAGCGGACAAGCGTCGTATGATGGATCGCATCGTCAAACTGGAAGACGAATTGCGAGTTCTTAGAGTCACTAATGGGTAAGTAACCTTCGACCAAAAAATATTCGTACTTGGCCTGCGTTTATGTAAGAAGCCTTTGTTTAAGTATGAAGTGCTCTACGCCTCCTTTTGAAGGGCTTATTGTGAAGGAAATCGTGCAAGGTTACTGCTTCCATACCTATGTATTTCTACCGCTAAGCAGCTCTGAGGTCCTAGACAAAGTGACATTCTATCAGCGATAACGATGATCGAAAAGGCAAAAATGTATAGGATTGGCAGAAGCTATCGAAATGTTATGCCAATCCTGTTGAAAGTCGTTGTAGAAATACGAAACGCTTTCGAAGCGATTGTCACTTATCTTACCTCTGTTGTATTCCAGTTTGAAGGATGTGAATGCTGGAGTAATTATTCAGAAGTCCGTGGAATTCCGCTGGATGCGAGAAGCACGGGACCGGTGTTTTGCTGGGTGCCATTTTAAAACCATGACACATGATGCATATTATTACGTAGATTCTTATTTTTAAGATTAAATCATTCCTATTTCCAACAGTTTGGAGTCGAACGAGAACAAAATATCGAACGGTAACGTCGAGGAAATGGATGCTGAACGCATGCGCCTGCGCAAGGAACTCGCTGACATGCGCAAAGCTAAGCAAAATGCTGAGGATCATGCTTATAAGTAAGTTTTAGGATCACTATCTGTTAAAATATGTATGAGTAGAAGTATTTATTTTATTTTTCTATAAATATATCAATTCTAGGTCGGCTGGGTGGGTATGTTGGCCTTGGTGGTATTGAAATATGTACATATTATATTTATTATTGCTAAATATATATTTTGTATTATATTGCGTAATTGCTGCTTATCATGTTTGGTTTGGATTAACCAAATGTAATTATATTTTAGTGTGGTGGCTGGTTTGAACAACAACGAATGCTTTATCATTTCTTTTCTCTTAGTTAGGTACTTAAGTAGGAGTACTTCACGCTGCGTAGATTATAATAAACTTTGCACCTCCAGGTACTTAGTCTAAACTGAACTCGTGTTGCAGACTCGAACATCTAGTAACACACCTACGTTCCAATTTCAACGGGCTCCAACTGACGAACGGCCCCGATTCGCTGCCGAGCGATGCCGAACACGACACGAACGTGCGTGCGCGCCGAAAGAGCGTCAATTCGGCGAGCAATTCCACTGTGGTCTTTGGCCCTGTTACTGATTTGTAGCGAATGGAACTCGCGAATGCGGCCGTTGGTATCGCCGCAGACTTATTCTGGTCTATAATATATAAGTTTTCCTGAACAGACTTAAAAACTATTGTAGTTTTCGTGATAAACGTCTCGTTTTAAAGTAATACAGTTTTTATCAAATCTGTGGGGAAAAGTGCTTCGGTTTTAGAATATGTGTGTTTTGCTGCACCATCGTTTGTTTGTGTTGAATCTCAGTCACTGGAATTGATTAAATTACGTTTTTTACATGTGCCTTTTATGTTCTCGAATGCCGAACAAATAGGAAATAAATGACAATCAATAATCTTCAGCCTTGCAATATTTATTAATAATAATATGATATACTTAACATGTTTTTTTAACTAACATATTGGTGCTCACAATTTTATCACAATATTAAATCACAAACAACTTTAAATAATAATTATTATGAAAATATATTTGCTCACGTTATGTTACCTATGTGATTTTGGTCTCAAAATTAATATAAATTATATCTTACTAAATCATGGTTGTCTAAACAATTTTAATGATTGGTTAATATTACTGATTAATATTAAACGTCAGTATTTAGTTGTGCAAATTGTCCAAAGTCATGTACAGTCGCGTCCAAAAATTTTCGACGTATTTTGATGTCTTTTTCTGTTTGTTGCCCATCTTTCTAAATCAAGACCTTTTAATATTTATATCCTTATTTATTTATATAATTTACTGCATATTTTTTAGTAGGTAAGTAAAATCAATACAGCATTGTTCTTTTTGAAGTATCTGTGACCTACAAATTCGATGTGTCATTTTGTCAATTTGCCCAATTGGTTACCGGACAATATTGTCGCGATCATTTAATGATTACAAACACAATAACATGATTACATTATCGTTTACCTAGCAATCAGCTGTTATTGACTGACTTGATGCACAGTTGTTGATGTTTGCAATTTTCGAGCAATTGCCTTTTCACACCTTTACATTAAAGCGCTTTGATGTTTGCTAGAAGTCGGCAATATTTGTGTGCTAATGATTTTTCTTCGTTTCTACGCAATTGTTTTCATACGTAGGGAATAGAAAATGTTATTTTTGACAACATTTTTGTGTTGAGTTTGTTGCTAAGTACCTAAACGAGAGTACTTAACTAACTAACATACTTACTTATTTTTATTTAAAAACTGATTCTGGTCATCCCCTATTGGCTGGAGACAGAAGTAGTAGAAGCCATAGGGGTAGCCTTAAGCAGTGGGATTATTCAGACTCATAGTAACAATAATTGGTCCCTCTTAGTTATATCACCATGAATAATAATGATATCTATGCATTTAACGTTTAAAGTCATTGCATAACAATTTAAATTAGTTTTTGAATGACCAAAAAGCCTTAGTTTTGCTCACGCAATTAAAACTTAGTTTGAAATATCCTTGTTTCCTTAATTTCTGTTGTTTGTTTGTTAATTAATTGATAGATCGATTACAGTCTTCTGTGAATATTTTGTGTCTATATCAATCAGTGAAGTTTGTTTTATCTGTTTAACTAAACGAACAAACTACGATTTTCAATATGGCGATAACTTTGATTAATTGTTACGGAGCTGAAATTGGAAATAGCTACTAGGGCAATTTGTATTACAATAATTTTGAACAAAATGCTTTGCTCAAACGATTGAAAGTTAATACGTATTATTTGACAATATTTAAACGTGAAAAACCGTCTTAATACCGACTATATTTATTTATAAAAGGCTCATAACTGTTGTTATATGTTGTGTCTTAAAAATTAACAAGTGGCTCATGTGATTGTGATGTTTGTGTTTAAATATTTTATTTATCGGATTTAATTCTGTAGTTAAGTGTTTTGTGTGTGATTGTACTTTTTTGCTCTCTAACATTACGTCTGTGTTTACTATGTTAAAATGTAACACGAGTGAAATTATGATTAAAAGTTAATATTAACTGATTCGTATAGTTTATGTCTGGTTTCTGAGGTTTTTTTTTTTATAACCGGAGGTGTTCATAGTACACCCACATTTCGCCAGTTATTTTTATAACCTATGTTATGTTTATAACCGGAACTTATAGATTCGATAGTGATATTAAAATTTGTTCGATATCACACACATTGCGTTTCTGAATCCTCAAGAAGAACTTCGGATAAACATATAATTTAATATAATCGAATCAATCAATATTGATAGACTAATATTACCTCAGAAACCGGGCATTAGTCCCTCAAACTAGAGTTGTATATTGTAGTTAGGATAAATATAAAGCTGTACTTATACATATTGTAATAATAGTTAATAATTATTATACACTCTCGGTCTCCTTAATCGAGCCACCGTGCAATTCCATGTGAGGTACAAAGGCCTAAAACATCAAAATAATGATGAATCAAAGAAAAAGTTTTCATGCAGTTTTGAAGCCGACATACTGGCCATCATTTTGTCATTGTTCCGAATTTGAATTCACCACCATTTAAAAAGTTATAAGACTTCTATACAAAAAGTGCAGGGTGGCTCGATTTAGGAGTCTCGGAGTATATATCTGCAGTCATGTAACACTGTTTAATTATAAAAAATATAGAATTATGTCGCAAAACATGGAATTGTATTCGACTTGATTAGGTTAGAAAATTAGCTAGATGAAACTAAAAATTACTAAATTACAGTTTTAGATGTGTCACAAGAAATATATTTTGCATCACATAAAAGTTTATTACTTACATCATTATGAAACATACTCTTAGAATATTGTAAATAAGGCTGTGTATATGCGACACCGATGCGTATTTTTAATAAAAACGTTTGCAAGCAAATCAAAAAATAAATAATTTAGTCAAGTACCTTTAAAATAAAAAATAAAAATCTGTTGATAATGATGATTATTTTTAATATTTTTAGTGCGGTATCTATTTGAGCTATTTGTTATAAAACAAACCTTGTAAATTTTGTTGTATGCTGTCCGCGCAATAAATCATTTGTCTTCACAAAATCACCTCGTTTCGAAGCGCCAAATTTTAGCTTCGAAACGCAGCATGCCTCAAATTGAAATGACATCTCAACTGAAATCTTCCTCAGTTGGAAAAACTTTATTAATCGGCGTGATATGCCTAATAGCTTCTTCTGAAATAAACGCAGATTTACCTCATAGTCAACACTATATGCAGGTGCCCGTATTTGTACCGCACGAACGCAGCCTTATAATAAAAAAAATAATTTTAAAATGTTCTATTTACCAGTTTTAGATTGTTTCCCAAAATTGTACCCCCTTTTAACACCGATCGACCGCACTAACCACCGACGTCATCGCATTAGACTGATTTTAACTAATTTATTAACTACCTACGCGTAAGACATATACCAAATTGGAGATTAAGTAGATCGGTTAATTTATTTTAACTTAAGCTTTGTAATTAACGGCCAATTATGGTTTTATTTGCATCTAACAAAATAAACATAAGTAAAACAAGTGTTTAATTAATTTTGATCATTTGAAAAGTTAAACAAAAACTTTCACAAATTGGTTCAGTTGTTTTTGAGAAAATCGCGGACACACATACCTCAATTCGTATACATAATCTCCGTTTTTTATTAAAGTTGGTTAGAAATCAAGATTACCGAAATAAAATCTCAATGAAAATTCGATTGAAGTATGCTTTTATTAAAAAAATACCTAGATATTATGTTAGATGCAAGAAAAACTGTATCTACAAGTATGAACAAATATATGCGAACAATAAAAAATACGATTATTTATCTTAACAATAATTCGGACGATATTGTATTCCAAATTGATGTAAAAATATACTATAAGATTCAGAATTTCCAATAGAGATGCTTGTATATTTCACAATGTGCTCACATTATGTAAAATAGTAAAGTATTTTATCATACTACTCAATATCAATAAGCTATTATAAATGGCTCGTTTTGGAGTTAAAAACATTGTTTATTTGTCAAACAAACTAGACTTACCAAAAAAAATATGAAAATTAGCTGCTGTTTCCCGATGAAAATTTCTGAGCGGGTACCATTATAAAAGTTGTTCATACTCACATACTTTCACCCCATGAAAGACCAATAAATTCAATTTTATCCATATTTATACCTATTATAAATGCGAAAGTACCTCTGTGTGTTGCCTTTTCATGATATTTATCGCAATTGAACGTTCCCGAGAGATAATTTCCGACCTCAATTTTTTTTTGTTATAATTATTTAGGTTCGTGTATTTATTATGTAACTCCAAAACGAGCCACAGTATATAAAAAATGGTGCCTTAACTATGTAACTTTGTCCGCCCATGTAAGCATATTGTTGTATTACTGTTGTACAGTGCCATCACTACGGTTTACTGCTTCTTATCGACTATCGAGACCCATAGTGGTGTGAATATTATCGACTATTTTCAGTAGAGCTATATTTTACAGATTCATTGTTTTCTTGCTAAAATACTGTTTACTGTATATTGTAAAATCTATAGTGCTATTAGATGTTGAGCAAAATGGGAATTGTAATATCTCATTGCGTAGGTGCATTAAATTAATTAGATATAAAATGTAGAAATGTTACAATCAGAATATAATTGTAATCAATACTTACTCAACTGAAACGACTAAACCAAATATCTGTAATTTTACACATTTTTACATTACATAAACATATTGACAATACAATAGTTTAAAATATTCGTCATATTGTAAGAATTGTGAATTATTCGACTTTGCCGCACCAGTGGGGCGGCGGTGGGGCAAAGTAAATATTTCAGAATTGTCGACATGTTATTATTTTGCACCCAAGTGTACCTAGACATAAACTTAACTGCCAGTTGTGATACTCCGATATATATTAATACTCAATTTGTGCTATAAAAATCATGTTTTTGATTCATACACATTGCCTATGTTTGTAATAGTTATTGATAATAGTATGTTGGGGGTTATAATAAACTATATAACATAAAAATATTTGCTGTTTTGATTGTAATATTCTTTCTCTGCTAGATAAAATGTCTTGCCAGGCACTATAAGCAGATTTTTTTTTCACCCTGTATTCCCGGAAGGGTTAGGCGGACATGTACTTACCACATTTTAATGAAAAAAATGTTAATACTTATTATCAGTACAAGACAAAACTCATCGGCGATAGAATGTTTGTACTAAATGAAAGAAAGAAAATACATTTATTCAGCACAGACTAAAAGGCACACAATATACATAATATACAGCAGATAACAAAATAAAAATAAAGAAACAAGAAGGTAAAGTAGGGTTACATTATCAGGGGAGTGTGCCTCACGGCTGCGCCAAAAAGGCCCAGTTCAGCAAAAATGCCAGACAACTAGTGCCTGACGCTGGTTTTCAACCGGACCCGAAATGCCAAGTGTTTCTAACATAATACATTCTCTTCACATAAATCAATCCCAGTCATGTCTTTATGCGTTAATAATGAGCAGTACAATTACGTTTTAACCCCAGCCTTCCGGAACTAATTTATTCGAGAGCGAACCAACACAGTATTGTTTCTATTATTTTTGATCGTTTCCAATAAAAACAGTGCAAGCGTGCGGGGTGAGGCGCACGCGCAAGTCACGTGGCGGCCGCGTGCTGGCGCCATCTTGCGCGATGGGTGGGAACTTCCGCCGGAACGCGTCATCGAATGCATTGTTGTGGGAAAACTTATCAGAGGTGCGATGCTCGTTAGTCTAATTATATGGTTCAAAGTATTACGTACTGAAGTGGACGTTATGTATCTGTAATTGTGATCAAATGATTAATTGTAATGGACAGGCTGTGGGAAAGCTCTTTTTGTGTGGACAACTTTTTGTTAAGCAGTGGCATGGAAAAGCCAATTTTATTTCTTAAAGTGGATGCGCTAGGGTAGCCCGCGTAATTCAAATTTTCTTTATTCCCGCTAATTGCCTTGCCCGCGAAATTGACTGACGATTTTATGAAATTTTCATTCAATGCACTTACATGAACTTAGAGAGTTGTATTGCTGATTCTAATGTTTATAATTCTGTAAATCCATATTTGTTACGGCTGAAAATAATACCTGCAAATTGCAAAAAACGGAAGAAAATTTGAATTCCGCGGGCTACCTTGGCGCATCCACCTTAAGTACTATATGAACACATGACTTAAATATAAAACTCATATGGTTCAACAGATCAGCCGAAAAGGAGTCAGAATTATATCTTTAATCAGATCAGACGTGTATGGAAATTATCTGCTTTTGATTTACTTCAAAGAATTTGAACAAATTCAAAGGGAACTTAGGAAATGGACAAACGGACAATATAAATAATGATTCTATTTATGGACTAGCAGACTAACATTGAACTTCCATGAGATATCAGGTACTCAACCGCAAAAAAAAATGGTACCTGCCAACATTTTACATTTGGCTCTTCAGCCATAATTTACATTAATAATTCATAAATAAATAATTAATATAGATACGCATGATTGTCCGCTATTATGACAATGAATATTTGAGTTGTGGTGTGGGCAGACGTAGCGGTCAAATAGCGGCACCGCAGCGACATGGAGGCAACAAATAGCGGCACCGCAGCGACATGGAGGCAACAAATTGGGCACAAATCAAATGCCGCCATGCCACCGCGTCGCATGTAACCTCCACATCATTATTGATCATGAATTAATTACAATTTGTCGCTTGTTTGTAGAGATGGGAAGAATATCGATAAATTATCATGACTTATTTTTTATTTTTCAAATGGGTTGTTGTATCTCTTCGCTGGTATTTTCGGTAAACCTAGGTCGGTTCCCTGCACAGAAAGCCTTTTAATAAAAAAGAAATGCTTACGAAGAGCACACACAGTAGTAAAAAGTTTTGGCTATGGGGTCAAATCAAATCCTAGACTCGCGACAATCTAAGAAGTCCGTTTTGACAGATATAAAAATGCTTTGTGTAGCGATGAACAAAAAAATTGGTTTCTTATAAGCTGATTCTCGAGACATATCGATTGAACATACTTAGAGAGTTTGTAATCGACGACTTATCTACATTGCTAAAAATTGATTCTCAAGGCTTAAGGTGGATGCGCTAGGGTAGCCCGCGAAATTCAAATTTTCTTACGTTTTTTGCTGTTCATGTAAGTGTATTGAATGAAAATTTCATGAAATCGTCAGTCAATACACTTACATGAACTTAGAGAGTTGTATTGCTGATTCTAATTTTTATAATTCTGTAAATCCATATTTCTTACGGCAGCTAATAATATTTAGATCAACATACAACCTGATACTGACCTGCAAATTGCAAAAAACATAAGAATATTTGAATTTCGCGGGCCACGCGAGCGCATCAACCTTAACGTTTTATAACATGTACGAGAACGAAACGTCAAAACGGACGAACTTCTTAGATTGTCGCGAGTGTAATCCTAATCTAATATTATAAATGCGAAAGTTTCTTTGCTACGCTTTCACGCTAAAATGGCTAACACACTAAACACACGGGTACACCATGACCTCGTTTAGACATGACACTTCTTATCCCGCTATTTCCACGGCATCGAGACTTATGCGGGAGAAACCGTTTTGTAAGGAGTTTAATTTTTCGTATCGACGGCCTTGTAAGTATTTCTACTTATTTGAGTAAATAGGCCATTAGTTGATTAGGACCTAAATCAAATACCTACTCAAGAACTTACCTAGCTACATTCAATTCTGCGTACATATAACTATACCCCTACATTTAACAGGAACTCCACAAATTGTGAGACGTCGTCGCACAGCCCGCTGGCGTCCCGTCCCTATCGCAATGAATATTGTATGTTACAATTTGTATAATTTGATTAAGCCCCACCTGTGCTCGGAGTTTCGAAACGTTCCCCGTTTATGTAGGTAACAACATTATTTAATTTAACTTCCCTATGAAATATTTTTGTAATTCCATTTCTGTTGCGTAGTGAAATAGCTGTAACCTAGTTGAGGATTTTGATAATTCTGAGTTTGGACTTAGAAAACAGGAAGATTGGAGTCAGCTCTACAGCACGCGTAACATGATCGCCATAGAAACAGGTTTGTCGACGTGTGAATAGACAAAATGACAGATTGTGATTGTTTATCTGTCATTTTGTCTATTCTTCCGTCGACAAAACCCGTTTCTACGGTGGTCATGGTAGCGCGTGCTGAAAGAGACATCGCAATCGCGTTTTTTTGTCACCACAGATACTGAAATATCTGAATGTGAAATGACTGAAATGTCTCATGTGCTTCGTGCTTCTTATTACACCGGCAGTGGCAGTCACACACCCCATAAACTGGAACACAACAACGCTGCTTGCTAGCAGAAATAAGTATGAGATTCCTTCTGAGGGTGAACTCCATCACAAAGAGCTCTATTATGTTCGTAATTTCAATGATATAGCCTAATTGTTATATCTATGATCATCACTGTGGACGCATAAGCATAGTGGGTAACAGCCAGCCTAATGTGTGTATACCCGAATCGCTTTAGCGTGGCAATAGCGGCCATTATTCTTTCCTTAAACCTCTCCGTAGGAACCCAAACAATAAACTAAGGTTTTTCATTATTGGAACATGTTGAAGATCACGATAGATTTAGGACGTGTGTTTTTGAAACATTTTTTTTTAAATTTAGTGTTTTCAATATTGCTAGTCTATATCTAGTATAGTCGGTTCTGGGTCCTAGACACTACCAACCTACGCATCTATTACCCCGTTCAAAATTTAATACGCTGTCATGCCAAGAACACCCAGATCCCTAATTGAGTATTTTAAGGAATCGCCCTACGTAACTAATGCTAAAGTAGCTAGAGTTTGACAAGTTCTCAATTTTCATTTCAGAAAGCGGGTGTGCGGCTCTGGCGTGTTCCCAAACGCAATTAGTAAAAAAATAATAAGGGATGAAAAATATAATTCATACCTTCCATAATGCAATAGTAGATTGATTCATAGTATAATTAAATTGCCGTGTGTCGGACGTGAGAGTGCAGTTTGTGCAACATGGCACGTTACCGGTGCTATTATCACACCTGCCTGCTTTTAGTGAGACATCAGTTCTTCTAAAGCTGTTATAACAGTGAGGTATTGGGCAAAAACTTTGTGTCATCGAGTTGCAAGGGCAGTGGGTTTGTGCGATTTTATGTTGCACTGCTGATATTTATTATACATTTTGTCGTACTTATAAGACAAAAAGTAGGTAGGTAAATACCTCCATTATGCATAATATGTACCTATGATAGACCACTTTATTTGGTAAGCAATTTAGATACCTAGGTACTTATAAGTAGATGCCTAGAAGATGTTTACATCTATTTGTGTTTCCTTATGTAGGTATGTCTTGGTGTATCCCAATAATTTTGATACAATTCGCGATTAAAAGTAATATATACTCATAGCACGCCTATTTAAACGCCAGTAAATCTCCTACCACTTGTTCAATTCCATTATTATCGGTGTTACGATCTCTTTGTACGTCTACATGCATAATTTCCTCCCTTATCATTTAAACACGTTTAACTGGTGGCTATCACGCTGCCGCACGCGTATTTAATCAATCAGCCACCCCTAATGCTTATCATGCTTCCCATCCCTACAAATTACATATTAAGTACGTTGGCAACACTAAAAAAAGCGCGCGCTGTCAAATTGACAGATATTGTTTCAACCCTCTCTAGAAAAATATTGCCGTTTGATTAGGGGTTGTGGTTGCTCATGTAGGTTCCGTATCCAAAGCAAAAATTTAAAAAAGTATCAAATTATTGAGCTACATAATTTTTCTTCTTCGATATGTGCGTTTTTGTAATACGTAGCAATAGACACTTTTAAATAAATTATTGTGAATAAATAACAATAGAGGCGTCATCTCCTTAGGGTTAGAACAGGGTCTTATTAGGGGACACTTCACATTATGTTCCTTGTGGAGGCAACTAATTTATCTATCTACTACTTAGATTAGATACCAGTGATATACAGAGATTCTTTGTATTTCTCTGGTACCTGAGAAAATCTGCTACTCTTTTTGTGTCACCCAAAGACTTGCAGTATTACCCACACTCTACTACCTTACAGAACTCCAAAAACTAGTGATGTTTCAATCACAAAGCGGAAGCCGAACATACGCATACGATTATAATGATATTTTTACAAGCATTATTTTATAGGGAGGGCACCGTGTGAGCGGAGGAAAGAGGGCTTCACTCCAGGTAGAAAAGGGGTGTATTTAGAGGGATGATTTCGTAATGGGCTTAGAGGCAGTTTGATGCGTGAACACCAGGTGCCTATTGTAGGGTTTCAGATGATAAAAGCTGTGACCGATGGTATTTGATACGTTTATTTAGCTGTTGAAAGTCAGGGTCGTTATCTTGTTAACTGTTTTGGGGATCCCATTTCATTCGATAAAAAGAGGGAGTTTCAGCTTCTGTTCTTTTAACGTAGGCAAGTATCTATTTTAATGCTTTAGAAGCTTAAGCTGTGCGGTCAACACATTTCGTGTTCTGATTTCAGTTGTAATTAAAAAAAAATTAAAAAAAATACCCAGAAACACAACAAACTTAATTAAATCCTTTTTTGGGTTTTGTCCTGTACCTATCTACATTATAGTAGGCATCTATCTATGCTCCATAGTAGGTAAGTATATTTTAACTACATAAATGCTAGAATTTGGCCTTTGGCGAGGATACTGCTGTAACCCATACCTACTTGGTAAGTCCTTGCTTTCTATCGTATTTTAAGCAACTATAAAGTACTTACTAGTTCCATGATTTAAGGACACCGATTAAACAGATTTAAGTATTGCTCAGGCCATATATCGAATCATGAAACTAGCGTAAAATATAATTTAATTACTAAAACACTTAAGTATTTCTAAAACTCTATTACTTAACCTCGGATACTTTGTATTGTTCAAAAGATCATTATCTATACCAGACCCCAATATAAACAAAATGGTTGTTCAATTACATGAAGTGTGTGACCCTTTTGAGGTTATTTTTTTAAAGCATCGTGCTTTATTCTGACCACAATTACTTTAAGCGTGTGAATAGATACTTAAATAAAGAATTTTAACCCTTATTATCGTGAAATAAGGTACAAAATTACACAGTACTATTTCCTAAATAGGTTATGTTAAAAAATAATTTTGCGCGGGAACTTTGCGCGCGCTTTTCGATCAGTAATCGGTCATCCGAATTGGTTGAAGTGGGTGCGTAGTGTCCGACACGCGTTGTTTTTTTCTTTATTTATATTTAATTAATTTAATTATACTTGTGACGAATCTTGGGTGTGATTGAGGAGAGAAAATATTGTTTTTGAATGGATTTGTTTTTATTGTGAAGTTGAAGAGTATTATCGTACCTACTATATTCTATTGGGTTTGTGAGAATTTGTTTTGTGCACTCTCTAACTATGTAGGTACTTAGGGTTTGTTATTCATATTGCCAGCCGCGTATCGGCAAGCGTAGCGTGGGGTGCCCCCCAGCTAGATGGACCGACGACCTTAAGGTTATGCGCTAGGGTGGCCCGCGAAATTCAAATTTTCTTACGTTTTTTGCAAATTGCAGGTCAATATCAGGTTGTATGTTGATCTAAATATTATTAGCGGCCGTCACAAATATGGATTTACAGAATTATAAACATTAGAATCAGCAATACAACTCTCTAAGTTCATGTAAGTGTATTGACTGACGATTTCATGAAATTTTCATTCAATACATCATTGACTGACGATTTCATTAAATTTTCATTCAATACACTTACATGAACTTAGAATTGTATTGCTGATTCTAATGTTTATAATTCTGTAAATCCATATTTGTTACGGGTATAATTCTGTTAATAATATTTAGATCAACATACAACCTGATACTGACCAGCAAATTGCAAAAAACTTAAGAAAATTTGAATTTCGCGGGCCACCCTAGCGCATCAACCTTAAGAAAGTGGCTGGGACAGACTGGATGCGGAAGGCGGAGGACAGGGTGTTGTGGCGCAGCTCGGGAGAGGCCTATGTCCAGCAGTGGACTGCGATAGGCTGAGTTGATTGCCTGCTTTGTCCTATGCATTCTAGAAAAAGAAAGCAAAATGGTTCTAGAAAATTAAGCTCTTTCATGCAGATTAGGGCGAATACGAATTATCCAAAAGAGAGTTGTTTAAAACGATTTATGGCGTTGTTTTCAAGATATCTAAAGATAGCAAACTAAAATCAGATTTAGAATTCAAAATCTATCTCAAAACATCACAACCAAAACCCTTTTTTTCCTAAACCACAATATTGACACAACTCACTATTTTCAACAACTACAAGAAAAAAAAACTAAGTATAACACGGTCATAAGAATACGCTATGTCATTTGATTTTGAGCGGGCAGCCCACGGCCACCCACGAAATGTTTGTCTTCGCCCCTGTTTAATTGTCTGGGCAAACATTTATTACGATGCTGTTGGGGCAGGTCGCTTGGACTAGTTGCAGAGTCTGATAAGGTGGGCCAGGAGTCCTGGGTTCTGAGTTAGGCTAAGTTTTGACGTAACTCGTGGGTTGTCTTTTTGATAAATTGTGATTGATCTCACTCTTCTCAATTCGGTGTATAAACAGCCAATCTTTTTTTTTTATATCTCACCGTGGAAGCTTAATTGAAGTGAGCTTGAAGTGTGTAGTCAATTAATCAATAATGTCAATCCCTAGCATTATTTGAAATGACAGCTGACTTCACCTAAGTTTTCACTATGATATTTTTACAAAATAAATCGCCTAATGCTAGGAATTGACACTATTGCAGCTGAAATCAAGCTAACTTCACCTAAGTTTTTAATGTGAGATTTTTACAGCAGTTCACTTCAAGCTCACTTCACCAGAGTTTTCACGGTGAGATTTTTACAGAATACATGCTAGGTATTGACACTATTGGCAGCTGAAATCAAGCTCACTTCACCTAAGGTCACTTTAAGCTCATTTCAACAGAGTTTTCACGGTGAGATTTACGGCAGTTTACTTCAAGCTCAGTTCACCAGAGTGTTCACGATGAGATTTACAGCAGTTCACTTCAAGCTCAGTTCACCAAAGTGTTCCCGGTGAGATTTACAGCAGTTCACTTCAAGCTCAGTTCACCGGAGTGTTCACGGTGAGATTTACAGCAGTTCACTTCAAGCTCAGTTCACCAGTGTTCACGGTGAGATTTACGGCAGTTCACTTCAAGCTCAATTCACCCAATTGTACGGTGAGATTTTTACAGAAAAGTACTACAGGTACCTTTTTGTTGTCTGATTGTACCTACGAAACTTCTCATTAGCTACTATTCGTTTTTTTCTCCTCCTTGGGGAATCTGTCGTAAGCAAAGCCGTTGAACATAAGAAGGGTTTTCAATCTTACTGCAAGAAAACTTAATTAAATACCTAATAACTTTGACATTGCATACCTAACCAGTGAAACAATGTTCAATTTATGCCCTAAAATCTTCAGAAAATAAAATAGCAAATAACTCGAGTACTGAAACAAATATTTGCCAACAATCTCGAAACACGACAATGTCATTTTAATATCCTGTCTAAACGATGTTCTTACTCAAAACAATACAGAAATACCTAGGTATTATAGTCAGGAACCTAGGCAGTCTATCTGAGGTCCTATATGTGAGGAGGTTGGCATGGGAGGCGCGGGCGAATCCCGGAGATACAACTAGTCACTCAAGAGTGCTCGAACACGGGTGGTCCCGTACACCTGAACGGCAAACTGGATGGAGACGTGGGAGCTATTTTAGGAACTTATACGAATAATATTAAGTTTTGTACTTTTCGACCGACAGAATTCGTTCTAAGACCTTATAGAAAAAAAAAAAATGTTTAAGATACACCTTTCGGTGTGTGTGACCAAATGTTGACTTTGGAGCATGTTGCTTTTGCTTCTGCAATGAAAATTTATCAAAATGATTTTAATTATGACTGGCCATCTACTTACCAGAATTTTATTTTTGTCTCGTTTGTAGAGCATTTTGGGTTGCATCATAGATTTTCACACTATTCCACCAACATCCTCAATGCCCTTCCCCTGTACCGGTTATGGCGACGACACAAGTTTATGATGGTTTTACTGCGAGAGCCACTTAACGCCCGCCATAGCTACCGTGTACTAGCCTCCCCCCTCCCTCCTTGGCTGCACAGCCTCACGCCACCCCCCCTCACTTTAATTAGATGCACCACCTCGGCAATGTTTTTATTCCAGAGTCTAACAAGGTGTTTAAGATGCGTGGGACAGTGTGAATTTGTGTGGGCTTGTAGCAATTAGTAGGAAGTGACATGGGCTGTGTTCGTTGATAAAGAAAAAACAATTTGGACTTTTTAGTTATGAACTTTTTCCTGGATAATACACAATCGATGCTGTCGTTCGTTTGTTGGTTTTCAAAGTGAAAGTGACGACTTTCCCAGCGAGCTAGCTCGATAACCAGCTGTGGCAGAAAAAAAATGGTCCGAATCCTCTACTACAACTAAGAAATTGGAAGCAGGATATCTAGGTACTGCTTCAGTGAGTGATAATAGCCCTAAGTTAGCAGATCTTGTAGGTAGGAATGACAAACGAATAATTGATCTATATCCTCGTATTGGAAGGGCGTTGAGGTAAACCACAAGACCAATTATGAACTGTAAGTGAGTGTAATGGGCTGCGAACAGGGACTATGGTCACAGCTGACGGACATATCATGACACTTATTGACTACAGTTTAGATCGATTGTGAATTAGGCTAGCAAAATGTTACAGGAATAAATTTTAGTACTTATTGACTTACCTGCGTGGCACACTTAACAGTTAAAGTTTTACTTTGGTACAGTCAACAGAAATGAAATCGGCCTTTGCTGCTAGAACATAAATGCGCTGTCAATGTCAATTTTTTACCTCCCTCTGATGTGCGGTTGCCTATACGTGCAGGTGCACTATACGTACCTACGTGCAGGTTTCGCTGTTTTGGAACTGTCCGTCATCTGACTAATCCACACGCGTCGAATATATTTTTTCAATGCCAAACATGATCCTTACAAAACCTTAAACGCAGGAGAAGTCCTGAAAATACACGATGAGCTCTACTTTTGATTCATTCATAAGCAGATTCAAGCGTCCGCACTAAATTCACACACAACAAGTCTAAAAGCACAAAAACAAGTCGAAATCCCACGAGAAACGCAAAACAATGAAGGGTAGGTACTCCCACTAGAACTTTTAATATGCTGCAGATAATCTTGCTTCAGGGGCGGTCAAATTAATTCCTTATAACGACTGTTAAATATTCGAGAGAAGCAGGGACGCTCAACCGCGGGGACATGCGTAAGTCCCGTAATAAAGTTTCCAGAGATCCCCCGAGGCGCCCACTTGTACGGGATTACGGACCGGGATTAGGCCGCGAGCGATGCCCGGGATTCGCGATATCGAGTTGTATCGAGATGTAGACGGTTTACATGTAGTTTTTTTAGAATAGCAACAGTCATCAGTCTCTGAAGGAAACCTGAACTTTCAAACCAGATGAATGTGTGTATAATCCAATAGCGCCATAGAGGCGCTATTGGATTATACACACAAAATCAAAATCAAAAGTCATTTATTCAAACTAGGCTGAGAATCGGCACTTTAGACCGTCAAAATTACATAAGACAATCCCCCAAAACGCCCACCCTTCACCATTTCCTAGTTCTTTAGTTGGTAAGAAGAAGTGTCACAACAAACTCCCCAGCAGCACAGCTTTCTTTCTTTCTTCTTTCATTCTAACTGAATAGACAGTTAGAAAAAAATTGATGTGGCGCACATAGTATTTTGTGTGTGAGAAATTAAATTGTAGGTACTGGTGATCAGCACTTACCCTGACAGCAGGTTTTATTGTTATTTTATTCGAATTTTAATGAATAAATTGTGATCCAACAGCATTTGTAACTCAATCAATATGCCACACTGTTACCCTGAAGAACTCATAAAATATTTTTTTCTCTAAACCTAAAATGTTTCTCTAGGATCCGTAACTCCAAAATGTTGTTGATATAAATGAAATGAAATTCTCAATGAAACTTATTTGATCAAAGTCCAGTCTTTCTTTACTCATAAAATATAAATCCAAAACCTCCCTTCTAACTGCCACCATGTAAGCCCTCCTCAGCGTCTAGTTTGTGGCATAACTTTAATTGTTTTTTAAGTGCGCACACGCCGATTACACAGGGGGACCGTGGGACGCATGAGAACCTAAGACTCTATGCTCTATGGTCCTCTAGTAAACGGTGCCAAAGAGGTACTTTACTAGTTGTGATTTGTGAATATCAAGTTTAGGGTAGAGAAAAAGATTGGTAATTTACTATGGGGGATCGATTCCTGTTCTTGAATACTGATTAAACGTTAGAATTTTTCAACGATTCATTTTTCTTTATAGGAATTATCTTGAGCAAGAAGATTGAACCTATTACCTACTTACTTTCGTAGTCTTTTGAAAAGATTTTTTTTTGTGTCAATGGTAAAGTGAGGCCCTTGCCCAATGCCCAATAGTGGGACATTACGGGTTTAATAGTTTTAAATGCTCCTTTTTTTAGGGTTCCGTACCCAAAGGGTAAAACGGGACCCTATTACTAAGACTCCGCTGTCTGTCTGTCTGTCCGTCTGTCACTAGGCTGTATCTCATGAACCGTGATAGCTAGACAGGTGAAATTTTCAAAGATGATGTATTTCTGTTGCCGCTATAACAACAAATACTACTAAAAACAGAATAAAATAAATATTTAAGGGGGCTCCCATACAACAAACGTGATTTTTTTGCCGTTTTTATAGATAATGGTACGGAACCCTTCGTGCGCGAGTCCGACTCGCACTTGGCCGGTTTTTCTGTTTCGATTTTCTGTGTGTGAAAATATAATATTTGGGAAAATATGAATTTTTATTTCTTATTACACATCAGACTAACTTTAATATTTGCTTGGACAGCTATGTCTATAATTCTATGTCTGAATAGGTAAAGAATAAAAAAGTCATAAGAAGTTCAGGTAGGTTCTATACTTCAATTACTAATGGAAAAAAGACAACATTATCATTCATTCGTTTTTTGCGATTGGTAACTTAATTCTTAGTATTTGCTTACAAGTAGTTTAGCTGCTAGTTTTTGCGACGAGATGATCACGATTACTGCTATTCATGAGGAGTTTCGACAGACAGACAACTTGTGTTGATAAGAGCAATCGATAATACCTAGACTGTGGTTAGGTAAATGTGATTATTCAAGAATTCGTTGCGCATAGCAGTTTTTTTGCAAGCGGTGAAGGTGCTAGTTTTAAAACAATGAAAGGTTATCTACTATTAGCAATGTAGATTTCCACTTACAGCCCGGAATCGAAAGAAAGCGTTCTTGACACCTGTCAGTTTTATATAACATGGGAATTTGAATTTATAAAAAAGAAAAAAAAAAAAAAAAATTGTTTTGTTTGTTTAGTTTGTTTTTGCTTATGGTGTTTTCCTTATTACTACTAGAAATTGTCCTACTGACAGCCAGGAACGTATTCTTTCGACGGCCGAACTGAAGCTCAATAATTTAAAGGATTGTTTATGTCAATAGTGCATTAGGTACCTAAGGCTTCAATTTCTCTCTCTTTCGTCTGACGTCTAACTATTGAGCAATTGCCACGTTTTTCATAAACGACTTGCGACTATTCATCTAGCTGTCTTTTGTGACTGGGGAATACTATCATATTGAATTTAGCGGGGAAGATCATTAAAGTCTGTTTTTTAATCTCGTACACTTTCTCGTAGAATTTGGAGTTTGACATTTGCACCTGTCAAATTGACAGGTGCAAATGTCAAACTCCAAATTGAAAAAACAAACAACAATCACTTGAAATATCAAATTAGTCTACGAGATTAAAAACAGATTTAAGTTTTAGGCCATGTTAATTGATGGAAAATTGGCAGGTTGGCATCTGGCAAAAGGATTTCCCCAAATAATCTGCTCTGAGCCCCCAAATAAAAAAGGCACCAATAAAAATCTACGGGAAGTTCTTATACCACGTTGCAAAAAACTATGCAAACCCAAACTGGACATTCAAAATCTGTTTAACTTTAACTACACCTCAAGTATATTTTTATTTACTTTCATACGAATCCCGTATCTAATCACAACACGTAGCTGTCAAAAGGATTTCGTTCAAAAACCTCTAACTTCATCTTATATCACGTTTTACCTAAGTTTAGTGCAGTTGTTGTTTCATTATCGTGTGAAAAGGCAAAGGAAACAAGCTCTTGAGCCGGGACGGATGGGGCATACCTGTGCGCCTGCGCAGCGTACCTGACCTAGGAAAACAAACATGGCGGAGTGACGGATTAGTGTGGACATTATCTGTGATAGTTAGAGAGTTATGAGACGGGGTTTGAGTAAATGTTTTTTTTGTTTAGAACAGTTTAGTATTATAACCCGATTTTTATAACTGTGCGCTTGGACTTGCGGTCAAAGTAGTAGATTGTGAATACAACCCCCTATATAATTACCTCCTCAGCACCCCGACGCCTCTTAGTACAGTGTACACAACTCGTCTCGTCTCCACAGTACTGCCATATTATTCAAAATGTTATTGTTATTAAACCGAAAACATTGTAATATTTTGACATTGACAGGCGCGCAGTTATAAAAATCGGGTTATATCGCTTAAATCTAAGCTTTATTTGACGAATAAACCTATAATTATGTATAATAGGTACCTACAGAAGGTTGCGAGCAGCGAAGCCAGTCGTAACTTACAGAAGAGAAGACCAGCAAAGTCCAAACCCACAGGTAGGAATTTTCTCTTATGTATTCTTAAGAATGAAGTTATGACACAAATAACGATAGTTTAACAAACATTTGTAATTAGCCTATGGAATAACTTTATTTGTTACTAGCTTTCGCCCGCGGCTTCGCCTGCGCGGTCGATAAAACGTAGCTTATGTCCTTCCCCAGGGTGCCATCTATGTTCTTGCCAAATTTTCTCGAAATCCGTTCAGTGGTTTAGGCCTGAAAAGGTAACATACAGACAGACAGAGTTACTTTCGAATTTATAATATCCCCCTAATATAATAAATATTTATTATATTATAAATTCGAAAGTAACTCTGTGTTTAAAATCTCATTTGTGTAGGTACCTAGTAGGTAGAGGAAGGCCAAGTTTCCAATATGATCCTATATACGTCGGTCACATCCACCATAGTCCCTACCTGATATTAGTGTGATATTTTCATATTTTTTTCTATGTGATTTTTTGTGTGACGCGCTAAGTGCCGTGATACAGACCACCCACGGTGGGCAGGGAAACCAGGAGAACCTTCAGGTTGATCATAAAATGTTTAGTAGGCATTTAGAGGTCTACGAAGGCGTCCTCTATTCTCTGTAAAGCTTTGTAGCTTAAGGGGGATGCGCTAAGGTAGCCCGCGAAATTCAAATTTTCTTACGTTTTTTGCAATTTGCAGGTCAGTACCAGGTTGTATGTTGATCTAATTATGATTTGCGGCCGTAACAAATATGAATTTACAGTATTATAAACATTAGAATCAGTAATACAACTCCTTAGGTTCACAAAAGTGCCAAATGTCACGATTTCATGAAATAGTCATTCAATGCACTTACATCAACTTAGATAGTTGTACTGCTAATTCTAATGTTTATAATTATGTAAATCCATGTTTGTTACGGCCGCAAATCGTATTTAGATCAACATAGAACCTGATACTGATCTGCAAATTGCAAAAAAATGTAAGAAAATTTGAATTTCGCGGGCTACCTTAGCGCATCCCCCTTAACACTATAGTGGTGAAGACTGTGGGACTTCTTTGCACTGTTTGATTTTCAATAATTGCTGCTTAGTATTATAAATTACATGACTGATGGAACTCCATCAGTCAAGTAATTTAATTGTCTCTCGATTAGTTCCATCATGGAACTATTGTCATAGTAAGCATAGAGTATTCTTAGCCAGTCATTAATAAATGTCTTGCCGATGTAGTTTCACGTGATAGACGCGACAATACCGTACTGTTTTATCAGTCCGCTAAGACAGCACTAAGTGCGCAAAAGTGTTTACTGCCTGAATTGCCTTTTAATAAAATAGGTACCCAAAAAGTTGGAAAAAAAATGCCACTATTGTTTCAAAAAAAGGCTTCGAAGCTTTTTGACAGTTAAAGCATAATATAGCGAAACAGAATTCTTGACTTGAAAATAAAATTGAAACATCGACTTTATCATTGTTTAAATAAAAAATAAATAAGAATAATCTTTGGTTTTGTTCTGTTTATAAAGTTTAGAATCCGCACTGGGCCCGCGTCGTGGATTATGGCCCACTCCCAAACACATAGAGGAGGCCTGTGTCCCAGCAGTGGGAACATTATACTGAGGCTAGTTATTATGCTTAAAGGAATCACCTATTATGTTAACCTAAAGTAGAGGTAAACAAGTTCTAGGTCGTAACTCCGTTACGTTGCGTATTGTATATATTACACGTATAATTTAGACATATTTTTTAATGATTACAACATTGATATCGCAACGATGTAGTTTGTAAGGTTTTTTTATGATTCTCTCATGTGAGTGGTCCTTGAATGGAGTATGTACTGAGTCGAGAGGGCCACTGATGTAGACGTATGTAAATATGTTGAGATGGCTACTGGGTGGGGCCCGCTGACCCAGGCTTTACACATATGTGAATCATTTGGTAATTAATTACATGTGTACCTGTGTAAGTGTCTTAATATAAGCTCTTCTCTTGTCAAACTTCTTTGTGACCAGACTTAAAGTTGTTTAGCAAGTAGGTAAGTAGGTATACTAAAGTATACTAAAGATCTGGCGAAAATAGCCAGTTCTTTTTTTACATGGTAACATTTTTTTTTATACTAATTTGTTTGAATCTATCCATGCTACTACTTGTTGATGTCAATCTTAAGTACTCTCTTGCCTTCAAATTTATTTGGGATCGGCGCTACATGTATTTTCTTTCATACTTCTCTATTACCTACACCACAAATTAAAATCTGAATTTCACACTCCCGAAATGGGTGTGTTCCATTTGCATTCAAACGGATTATCCTACCTCCCCCGACCACACACAATAATTAGTGACTATCCGGCTATCCGTACTGTTTACATGTAGGTGAAACTTCCCAAAAAGGGTGCTACGGTAACAGGCTATATTAACACGATTCACCCACGGACCCATTAGAGGTATTGTTGGAATAGTTTCATTTCGCGATTGTATGAGAATAATGTTGAAAATAATATATTCACTGCTAAAAATGATCCTTGTAGATCATTTTTAACAGGGGCGCTGTTGGTAATATTTGTGCAATTTTTTTGCGAACCGTATTGTAAAACAAAATGGCGCCGTTAGTTCCGATTTTAGCCACGCGCCAAAAGTTTCTTGTATGGCTATACCGGGCTAAAGGTACAGTCACGGACTTTAATTGATGAGCCACCTTCAAACATTTCAATTTTACAGTTTCATACATTCACAAGATTACACGATTAAATACGAACTAAAACCGCACGCTCGTAAACAAGATGACAAATAAATTACTTATAATCGGAAATGGTCTTATCCATAGAGGTTGACTAATAAATTCAAAATGATAAAAATAAATAAAATCATGCATTAAGTTTATCCAATCTATTTGATACTGACCTCCTTGGAATCAGAGCTCATTAACTCGATTATTCTGAAAACTTATCTGAAGACAGTGACAATTGAAATTTCGATGTCAGAGACGTTAATTTCGAAGTTGTCAAAATTACTAATATTATTTCTCATTACGCTAACGTTACTATCACTACGCTTAAACAATCGTTGCTAGGTTACTGTTGCTAGACCTGCAATTGGTTGACTTTGGATAGTCACTCTGCTGTCAAGTTTGTAGTTCTGGCTCTTAGGTTTAGTTAGGTAAAGTTATTAAATATAATTTTCTTCTACTAATACGAAGACATTATGACTTTCCGTGTCGGGAATCGAATAAACCCGATTTGCATTACACGGCTAAAATACGAACAGTGCCAGGTGGCTCATCAATTAAAGTCCGTGACTATACATATCTAGTACCTACGTAAACTTGTGAATGCTACGACCTTATAACATCTTGACATTTTGACATAGCCTCTTAGGTGTGCTACGGTCTGGTTCGGCTAAGTGGATTTTTTTTTGGTTAATTCGACAAAATTATTAAACAAATCACGTTTTAAGTACATGAGAAGCTTGAGCTCTGAAATATAAATAAAAAAATATACTTAATATATATTTTAATTTGTTATGCAGCAGAAATTCTTGGAATTTAATTGTTGCTGAAACGATTCGACGTAGATTGCATCCGAGTTTGTTTTCCTGCATCTAACTACTTTTTATGGAATGGAAAGTATTATTTTGAAATAATGTCTCGATACGTTTAATAACAAAACAAAAGCTATATTTATTCTGTTTCCACGAAGACTTCCATTTTCTTCACTCCAAGAAAATATTACCTATGTAAACATTCCTACCGATAGATGGTGGTTTTTTTTTTTTTTTTTGGGTGTGATATCATCAAATGACTTCTCCCGCTCTGGGCGAAGTGGAAGGGCGTGTCAGACTCTTACTGACTAAAACCCACCCGTGTTCCTTCAGTTGCCTGTTGCCAGGTTCCCGGTATCCCTTTCGGACTATTCCGCAACCCTGGCAAATAGATGGTGCTATTGATAGACTAAACGAAATCTTTTATCCCTTTATAGTTATAGTTTATAGTTTTATCTTGTATATTCCCCAAGTACCTATTTATAATAGTTACCTATTAGCCATAACAGACATAACTTTACTATTTGCTAAAACCTAAACGCCACGTTCAAAACCGCGGGAGGTCGGCCAATTACCATTCATAGTAAGAAAAGGATTCCCTCAGCATCTTACACTCGAAATTCTCACGTCAATTTTAGTTCGATCATAACCACAATAGAACACATTTGTGACACATTACTAAAAGATAGGAAATCTTTAGTGCCCGCCATTATAAATTAATCTGTCAAAATGGCGCCACTTGTTACGACAAACGTCAGATTCAGTACATTTTTAAACTAGTTCCTTCTTTCGCCACGGCTCAACTTACGTTGGGTGGTTGTGTTTAAGACGTGATAGTTGTGAATAGCCATGGCTTAAATACCTGCCGTTATCGGTAACACTGTTAATGCAATCATCACCATTGTCTATGCTTTTGTGAGATTATCTTTGTTTTTTTTTTTGGAAGGGTGTATGTTGGTCTTGGTTGTAGTAATAATGTGAAGGCTTTATCTACTTTTTAGTAAAATTGCGTGTGTATTTGAAAGGATTAAGATTTGTGAACGTGTAAGTAATTGATAATTTTTATTTAGGAAATTATTTAGTAATTCGTTAGTTATAGTTTTTCAGTTTTTGATAGATCTACTTATTATTTTGCTTGGTAGTAACTAGCTTTTTGTGATTTCTTATCTACTGGTAACTTATTTTTGAGGCACACCATGAACTTATTGACTTAATAATGTACCTACTTATACTTACTGATAAAAAGAAGTCTCGAACGGGTTCTGTGTAAATAAGTAAAATATTTTATTAGGTAATCCAAATCCTGATTTTGCACTAAAACTACCTATTATTTTATTTAAAAAGAAGATTAAATCAATCAAGAACATATTTAATTTCAAGAAGCAGGTCTATATTGGAAAAGATTAATTTCTTAGCGAAAGGGAAATACAACCCAGTAAACTAGCTATTCGCTGATTTATCAGTAATAAACAAAACATTTATAAAGTAAACAGTCGTCGGAACAAACACTGCTAATTAGCCGGCTGCCGTAATCGTGCGCAAACAACAAAGTTCATAGCATAGCTTCACTGATACAACGATACTGTTGCTACTGCTGTTTATTTCTATATTTTATTTGCATCCTGAACGAAATTCTTTCTTCTTTAAGTGTCGATAATTCTTATTTATGTTTGAGAAGAGGTTTTGTTATTCAATCACTCGTAAACGACATTGTTATCCCATGTCAGAGACAAATCATTGTAGAATCCTGTTGATCCCGTATTTAATCTGATTATATCACTACACTGGCTCATCACCATGCCAAGCCTCTCGTGCAGCTTCACTTTCAACTGCTTGCCGCCATTCGTGGAGTGACAGTTGACATTAGTGACAGCGACCTCACTGCTGACGTGCATGAGATAGTGTTTACATATCTATTAAATAGATGTACTACAGTACTTGCCTGTAATTAGGTATACGCCGTACCCTTCAGACAGGAACACAGCGATGCTGCTTGGTGCTAGAAATAGGTATGGTGGTACTCAATACTTTATTGCATTCCACAATGTATGTGTTTAGGTGGTACACATTTGTTGAGGAACAAGGGTGGACCTGTCGGAAACAGCAAAATAAAAGATAGTAGGAAGAGATGAGGACATATCGTTTATCTTATAATATAAATTATGCTAAAGTACAATAGAAGTAGATAATATTTAGTAAGTTCAAAGCAGTAAGTAAACTATTCATCAAGAGTCATAAAAACCCCTGTCAGAAATCGACACGTGTTTCACCTCTCAACGAGGCATCCTCAGGATGACGATTGACCTGTCGCGAACCCGAACACGACGTGTTTTTTGTTTTTTTTTCTGTTTAGCTCACTCTGCGTCGGGCGCTCGGCGTGGCAACCGAGTTTGTTACCGTAGTATATCATGTTGTGAGTTTACCAGTTCAAAAATTCACAATTTATAACACGTTCCTTGAAAATTACGCTCGTCAACTCTATGTCCTTCTATTACAAAAGTGCCTCTATGATTGTAGCAAAGCTAGATAATTAGATACCTAGGTATGCCTACCAGTTGCAAAGTTTTAACGACATATTGACAGTGTTTTGCTCATTGTCGTGTGGGGTACTAGCCAATTAACACCAAGTAGAGGCACCTATGTAATGAACTGCGTACAATCTAACGCAGGGTACAAAGATCGACTGTCGGTCACTTGTCAGCTGAGTAATTAACAGATTTAATAGGCTAGGAATGTGTGGTATGCGCATGAGCAACATGCATTATACTTACTTACCTACCTAAAGTACTAAATTATTGAGTTCCTCTATGCCATAGTTTTTGGACCTTTGGGTTAAGAAAGCCATAAAAATGATGAAAATTAGGGGTTTTTGAGACCTTTGAGCAAAAGCAGCGTTCGGTTTGCTAATAGATACCGGATATACTGCGATCAACAAGTGTTTTTAATTGTTATTCAAGATATTTTTGGTTACATGGAACATGGAACGTTAAATGCGCAAAACCTGAAAATATTTTGCAGAATCAATTGAACCACTTTTTAATATAGGTCAGAATTTTCAAAAAATCTTCATTAAAAAACGTTGCCGTGTCTATTTATTAATAGGTCAAGCCATCACGTGCGTAAACCCGCCAAAATAGGTGAACAAACACAAATTGTTGTCGATTAAAATTTTCTCATACGCGGGATAATATTATTTCAATGCAAATACGAATCTTCCAAAACTAAAACAGCACATAAAATTATTACAATTTTTTTGGGTGTCTGAGGTTTTGCGCATTTAACATTACACGTTGCATACTGATCCTTGCTGTCTATAAACGCTCTTACTGTTATAGAAAAACTAGTTTGAACAGGATCACTAACTCAGACAGATTGAAGTTGTAAGTGGGTAGACCCCAAGTAGGCAATTTGACAAAAATTTGGCTAATATAATAATTTATGACATTTATTTATTTAGTATCTACCTACTTAACAAAAACCAACGGCCTCCTCTCTCATCTGCATTCCCCCTAACTGGAACAAACTGGAACAAAAACTGGAACAACATTAGAAATACAATATACGTAATATTAAATACATAAACAGTTAATACAATATGGTTATAACGCGGGCTACACACGTAGCGACTAGAGTTGCCGCGAGGGCGCGACACGCATCCACCATTAACTGAGATCCGGTGTCGAGTTGCACACACTAAGTGAGTTCGTTTTGTAACCCAACGGATACATGCTGTAAGGGGTATAAATGAAAATGAGAGTGTAAAAGTAAGAATTTATTTGCAATAAAAAATAAAAACTGTTTTTTTTTTTTGTAAAACTTTTTTATTTTTCACTTTTTAGTTGTGTTACCTACCCCACACAAATCCGAATACCACTACCTACTATGTAAATAACAGTGAAGGAGTAAATAAGGAAATCGTCTAGATAAACTATGTGGAAAAAACAAACGAATTCCAAAAAAAAAAAAGCAAAAAAGAAAAAACCGAAATTAAAGTTATTTTTCACTTTTTTGGTGCTTTTTTTGGAAGTCGGTTGTTTTTTTTTGTAAAAAGTTTTTATTTTTCACTTTTTAGTTGTGGTTCATACCCAACACAAACTCGAATACCACCTGCTATGTAAATAACAGTGACGGAGTCAAACAATATATCGTTGTAATATTGAACCTAACTCAAAAACTACGCAAGCAAAGTTAATAATATTATATGGGACCACCTCGGAAGCATGACCTATCAAACAAAAAAAGAATCATAAAAATCGATTCATAATTGGCGGAACAATCGAGTAACATACACATGCCGTCGTCCCACTGGTGGAACAAACGGGAATACACGGATTATTTTTGATAAAAGGTATGTTCTTGCTCTCCATGTTTGTCCATCATTTGGGAATGTACCTATTTGTCAGGTTCATACGTATGTTTGTTTGATATTATGCAGGAAACTCGTGCAATCGAGAAGGTATCCATTGCATTAATACACAACCTATTTTTTAAGTAGGTTAGAAAACAAAGACTAGAAAAAAAAATGTGGGTTACTACAGGTACCCCTCTGCTTAACCCCTCAGGAAGGACAGGCGTGATGTTCCCTGGTGTGTGTTACTACCAGCTCATTCCCTCAATTGATTTGTATCTATCTTTGTGGTATGAATCACCTACTGCGTCTAACCCCTGAGACCACCCGGAAGTGCTACCGGACGCGTAACTCTTGGTCATCGTACGTCATTTTCGCGGACCTACTGTCGAGGGGCTAAAGGACATCTTATCATAATGAAAACTGTCGGTACCAACCGAACTTTTTGAGGATGGGAAAGCATCAAAGATTTTAGATCGATACGGTTATAATAAAACAAACAGGCGTCATCAAGCTTTTTTTTTATTTTTGAGTGTGGGAAATCATCAAATAACTTCTCCCGCTCTGGGCGGAGCGGAAGAATGTGTCAGACTTTTACTGACTAAAACCCACCCGTGTTCTTTCAGTTGCCTGTTGCCAAGGGGTCGGTATCCCTTTCGAACTTTCCCGCAACCCTGGCAGGCAATATACTAATATAACTAATATATAATTAACACAGGGTGTATATCCGCCGGCTCCACAAGGAACCCACCACTCTATTGCCTCCATCGGCCGCCCGCGCGGTTGGTGTAACATTATCTCTTCCCATTTACTTTACATTCATATTCACATACGATGCTCTGTAGGGTACGTTATGTATGCCTAGTGATGGGGGTTTTTCTTATCGTGAGAATAATAATGTTCTTTTTTTTGCTAGAGAAATGTTGGTGGGTAATTGAGATGAGCCACATAAAAGTTGAAGACTGTGAAACTTTTTTCTTATCTATTCGAATATTAAACTTAATTTTATTTGGCAAGGAGATAGATGGCATCTTGGGGAGGGACATAGGCTACTTATCGACATACCGCACGGGCGAAGCCGTGGGCGGAAGCTAGTACTTAATTAAATTCTTAGCCCGATATAATATGGCGAATGTTGTTAACGCACTCCTATTGAAATTCTTGACCATCAAAAGTTTTAACCGTTTGAGTTGTAATTTGACCAGGCAGAAACATTCAAATTGAATTACTTTGAGTATTTTTTAATTACGCAACAACGGCTAGGACCTCTGTGAAACATACATCTACTTAGGGACAATAAATCAACACCATGAAATAGTGAAGCCATAAAACAAAAAACTCTCATTTAATAGCCGTGGCCTGTGTTCATGGCCGTTTCCTACAGTTTTACGAGCAGACAAACATGGCGCTGTATGTTCACGGACAAACATATAGGTATCAAGCAGGTTTGATGGATGTAAGACCTTGGTACGTTGTATCTACCTATGTGTTATGGGTAATTTAATGGGAACTAGCTAGATTTATAACCTTTACCTAATTATACTTTTTTTCATCACAGATACAAGTTCTTAATCAGAAACTTTAATGTTACCAAAACACCATTTATTATAAGAATTATTTCTATAAATTGGTTCAAAAAATGTTTTATCTTAATATATTGTTTACGTGCATATTACGAGCATAATCAACCTTTAACGTTCCCACTGCTGGGACATAGATCCCCTCTCTGTGAGAGGGAGTGGGCCGTAATCCATAAATTATGTTTTAAAATTAGATGAGGTCCGTGTTTCCTATAAATCTTAATAACTTAACTTAAAATCACGTCTTGTTCACCGAATATGCACACCTCTGTCTAACCCGTAACTGGTGCAAGGTAGGTAAACGATATTTAAGTACACCTCACATATCGTTCACCTATATTTCGAATTCAAATTCATAATTGCGTCAGTTATGTTCAAGTGTAATTGGGTATGTAATTGTGTGCGAGCCTATTATCATCAACCGGGCACAAATCCAGACTCCTGCTAAGAATTTCCAGGTAGAAAAACACCATAACATTTTGCCCGACCTGAGAATCGAACTCAAGACCTCAATGGAGAACAGCTATCTAACTGCGTAACTTATTTTCGTGACTAATTTGTTTCATTTTGACAGTTCAACAACATTCATTGCGTTATTTACGTTGTTGAACAGATCTTTTTTCGAACTTACGAAGCAATGGATTAGAAATTTGTTTCAAACGGATTCAGATTGTGTTTGATCGTGTATTACGCAATTATGGTGCAGCTTTGATTTGTAACAGATACCGAACTATCAACACGCATCGGTGTCGCGTAAACACAGCCTTATTTACAATTTTCTAAGAGTATTTTGAATAATCGTCTTAAAAACATCAATCAATTTGCCTAGGCTTTTCCAAACTATGTTGGGGTCGGCTTCCAGTCTAACCTGATGCAACTGAATACCAGTATTTTACATGGAGCGACTGCCTATCTGACTTCCACAACCCAGTAACTGGGTAATACGATATCCCTTGGTAAGACTGGTTGTCAGATTTTCGAGGTTCTGATGACCCGTAACGACTGTCTAAGATCCACGAATTACAGCTGGGACCAACGGCTTAACGTGCTTTCCGAGGCACGGAGGAATCTCGGAATGTAAAATGGTCACCCATCCATGGACCAACCCTGGCAAGCGTAGCTTAACCTGATGGATCGGCCCGTGCGGCTGTTATTACTTAGCCACGAGCTCCTCGCCTAATCGTCCTAAACATAATGAATTATTTTATCATGTCGACACAGTACACAAACAAATAAATAAGTCTATTAAAAATGAGTAATCTGTTGCTACCGTCATTAACCATACCGTATTCATTAAGAGGGTTACATTAACCGTAACTACTTAAAATATAACTACTTACCCATCTTGTCTAGTTAATTAAAGAATAAACAACATCAGGCTCACTTAGCTAATAACTATCGTTTGCTAATATGTTTGTTTGTCTCGCATTTACACTAGCAATGTCATCCGGATTACAATAATGTATAGATATTAATGATTTATGTTTGTTTGTTGGCGTGGTTTTGAGTGGGTGCAGTGGTGGCCCAGTGGTGACGGTCACGAATTACGAGTTGTAGGTCGTGGGTTCGGACTGAGCCAGGCGCTTTACTTTGTGTTATTAATTAATTAATTAATCACCACTGCTCTCAAAACGGTGGAGGAAACATCGTGAGGAAACTGGCATGTCCTAGAACCAAACATTCTAAGATTTTCCTTCGTCAGACATTTAATTTCCTTGTTCGCTTTTTAGTCACCGGTGCCACTTTCAGATTTCCTCATATGTGCCCATTTCTTATTCTATCCATTCTACGCGAATGGATACCAGACATCCCCCTTAGCATTCTCAGCTGCATGCAAAAAGTACCGCATTATCTAAATAAGTTACTAGAAACTCTAGTGAAACGCTTGTACTCAATGCTCGTTTTCTATAATGGAACTGAGTAATGGTGACCTACAGTCATACTGGTCGACGCCGACGATCCGACGGCATTGACAATAATAAAAACATAAATGAATCTGCCTAGCCTTTTCCCAACTATGTTGGTGACGGCTTCCAGTCTAACCTGTCTGACCTCTACTTACTCCGTTACTGGTAAGACTGGTGTCAGAATTTTGGGCTTCTCTATCCGTAACGACTGTCAAAGATCGACGAATGACAGCCGGGACCAACGGGTTAGCGTGCTTTCCAAGGCACGGAGGCGTCTCGATATATAATGGATGGTCACCTATCCACCTTCACGGCGAGCGTAGCCTTAACCTTTGATCGACCCGTGCGGCTGCATATCAAGAGCAATTCAAGCAATTAGATGCGATGCAGTTTAAATTATAGGTAATCTCTATCTATAGCGCGATATCTATTTATTAGCTTAAGGAACCCTTAGGATAATCGTATATAATCATAACATAATGCTCCACACATCTAGACGGGGTATAACTTCGGTTTATATCTTTGCTAGCAATTCGCTCCTGCGTGGCACGTTTTTTTGGACTTGACAAAACATCCTTATTTCTTAGTTATATGTAACTTTAACACTAACGTATATAAACCTTCTGGAATAAATTCTCTAAACGATGCTGAAAACCTCCTCAAAATCTGTTGCGTAGTTCTGAAGACAACAACGCCACTTTTCGTGCTTGACTGTATGTCCCCATACAGACAAGCACGAAAAGTGACTTTAATTTATAATATGTAAAGATGTATGTAGTGTATAGGGGCCTTCCTAACATCGCTTTAATAAAAGAACAATGAGAAGATTCCGTCGTAACCTCCAAAGTATGCAGACAGACTGATGATAGCACTCACATCAAGAGACTCTGTTATCCATTTTCTAAATGGAATATCCCTGAGTCGCATTTTACGATATTCACGAGTCATCAACCAATGATCAGAAATGTCAAACTTTTATTGATTGAATACGAGGCTTTTGGCTAATTTGAATGTATGTTTTGTCTTTTATTTTTAATTATTGTAATGTGCAGAATAAACAATTTTTCTTTCATTTTTCTTTCTTTCCAAGGCCTACCTTCTATGTTATATGTCACGGATTTTAAGCCTACTCAACTATTAATAAAACTGTTTTCATGATAAAAATATTCTGCTTTAAAAATCCACTGCATATATTATCATTCATAATTAACTTACCTATATTTTATTTTAATAAATTATTTGATATTTCTGCTATGTGTGCCCATTAGTTATGGGTCTACATTACCTACTTAGGAACCTACATAAACTGTGTCAGTTTGTAGACAGTTATTAATGGACATCATTATTATAATTTAACATAAAATAAGTCTGG
The DNA here is from genome assembly GCA_948473465.1 of Lithophane ornitopus. Classification (NCBI taxonomy): domain Eukaryota; kingdom Metazoa; phylum Arthropoda; class Insecta; order Lepidoptera; family Noctuidae; genus Lithophane; species Lithophane ornitopus. The sequence goes on from OX419633.1 coordinate 10,215,210, forward strand.
TTGATGGCAATAGGCTCGCCCCATTTCCTTCATTTCCCATCTCATTACATGGGACTCGAACATAACTGGTGAAATGTGGGTGTACTATAGCTAAAGCTCTGCATAGCTAAAGCTCCTTCGGGGAATAATACAGGCGTGATGTTATGTTAATATAAAACTGATTATTTCTTTAGCGAATTATTTTACACTTGAAGTTACAAAAACAATATTATTGCTACGTTGTCTTATCATATCGTACGTCGCTACGCGTCGCGCGTAGCAGTAGCGTAGCGGCTCTACGCGGATTTTGAATTAGATTAGAAAACGAACGGTGAAAATAATAAAAACCCTCTATTGAGTGGATTAGTAATCTTTGGTTAATATTTAAGATTGTAATAGAATCCAAGTAAGTAGATATTTAGCAAAAAATCTTAATTGAACCTTCGAACAATCAGTAGGTTTACATTTAGTGATTCGTAGCGATCTGTTTATTGTAAGATTAGGCCCATAATATATTAATGGCAGAAAACTCAACAAAGTAACGCACATTTAATTTAATCTGGTATCTCATAAAACCACAACAAAGGACAGTCATGTACGCGTACTGAAAATATCAGCAAACAATTCACGAGAATTACTTATCTCTGAAAAACATTTTCTAAGAAAACGGATAGCAGCGCACCGTGTGTGAATACTTGTAGAGCCTTGTACGAATGTACGGCGTGTTCCAACCTCGTCACAAGCACACATTCCTGCCGAACACTTATGATAATTCCATGGTTTTATCGTTTGGAGCTGCGGTATTATTAGCGGCGGGTCGCGTACGGCGGCGGCGCACGGAGCGAGCGGCGCGGGGCGAGGGACACGGGGCGAGAGGGGGCGCACGGGGCGCGGTGCGGGGGGAAACCGGGCCCAGGGGGGAGTGGGGCGCGCGGGTCACTGGGCGGGCCCGCCAGGCCCCGCCCCGCCGCGCGCCAATCCGCGGCGCAGTGGAGGGGAGCGCGGGCCCCCGGCCTCTATTTACTCTTTCAATCAGTGCGAGTGTTTGCCCCTGGCCGGCGTGCACGCGCGGGTGATGCGCTAGCCATGATCTCGCAGAAGCTGTCGTACGGCGACGTGCCGACGTCCGCGTCGCTGTCCTCGCTGTCGCCGGGCCTCGCGCCCCCGTACGTCAACGGCATGGGCTGCATGCCGGCGCAGCCCTACCCGAACCTATACTCCAACAACATGGTGGCCGGGAGCTCGTGCATGGGCTCCCCGGGCGTGGGTTACAGCCCGCCCAGCACCATGGCGTCCTGCATGGGCGGCGGCGGCGCCGTGCCCTACGGCTCGCTGCCTCGCGAGCAGGAGGCCGCCTCACCCACGTCGGCGCTGCAGCGCGCGCGCAACGACAAGACCTACCGCCGCTCCTACACGCACGCCAAGCCGCCCTACTCCTACATCTCACTCATCACGATGGCCATCCAGAACAACCCGTCGCGCATGCTCACGCTCTCCGAGATCTACCAGTTCATCATGGACCTGTTCCCGTTCTACCGACAGAACCAGCAGCGCTGGCAGAACTCCATCCGACACTCGCTGTCCTTTAACGATTGCTTCGTCAAAGTGCCGCGGACGCCCGACAAGCCGGGTAAGGGATCGTTCTGGACGCTGCACCCTGATAGTGGTAACATGTTTGAGAACGGATGCTTCCTGCGGCGGCAGAAGCGATTCAAAGATGAGAAGAAAGAGTCGATACGACAAGCGCAGAAGGCGCACCCTGGACACGGCCACCACGGTGGTTCACATGAGAAGCGTGGCGAGCACGCGCACGATAAGGGCCCGGGAGGCGCGCCGCCGGGCAGCGAGGACAAGGAGATGCGCGACGAGCTGCTTGCGCAGCTGCATGCGGCGCCCGAGCTGTGCCTCCCCGAGCACACGCCCCTCGCGCTCGAGCATTATGCGCAGCTGAAGCAGGAGCCCACGGGCTACGCGCCGGCACAGCACCCCTTCAGCATCACGCGGCTGCTGCCGGGCGCCGACACCAAAGCCGACCTGAAGATGTACGACGTGAACTATGGCTACGGGCACTCGCCAGCCGACAACTACTACCAGTCGCCGCTGTACCACCACCATCACGCGCACGCGCAGCCGCCCTTGTGACAGTACCCGCTGGCGTAGGCGGCCCGGCGCGCATGGTGCGTGCCGCCTCCCGCGCCAACCCCTGCTCTGGCTAATCTCAATCCCTGATATTGATGGACTCCAAGTGAGCGTTTCGTGTTCTGGTGATATTACCGCGCCTGCTGTTCCCCCCGACCTGACCTGACGGTTGTATATTGTGTAAATATTTGCGATTATTTTAAACAAGTCCATTTTGTGTGCGTTTTATTAGTAGGTATAGATGTTTAGTGCACTGTGGACGATGTGGGATGTGTCGGGGCGGGCGGCGGCTGCGCGAAGTTAGGCCTAAAATTGTTTTGTGGAACTTCTGAGAAAGTGTCCTTTATAGTCATTACAATCGGTTTCCCCTTGTATACCAACTCTTAGTTGATCGGTTTTGTGTGAAACTGATGGAGAGCTAAGTGGAAGCTTTGCCCGCCTAAGTCAGCGTACTCTAGTAGATAAAACCGTGAACATATCGCGATCAATACGTTATCGGCTTGTTTATCTATTGTTGTTTAGATAAATTGTTTGTATCGCGCGTTGATGTCTTTACTTAACTAAATATTGATTGATTCAATTCAAATAATATTCAATCAAAAATCGATAATTTCATTCAATTTGAGGCAAAAATAACAGTTTCTTTTAATTTTTAGTCTCTCATCTCTATTCTTTACTTCGACAAGAGGAAGCCCAGTGAAAAACATTATTAAAAATATTACAAATTCACTATCGGAAGTCGCTTCGTTAATACAACGTATTTTCAAATCAAAACCTCGGAAAAGAAACTAGGTGACATCGCTACTGTTACAAAAAATATAGCAATAATAATTGGGGTCGGTTAATCTGTGAAAAAAAAGGTTAAAACAACAAATAATCAACAGAAAAACTACATAAACAATAATTAAGAGTTGGAATACGACGGAACCAGAAGTGACGTCATATCGTGGACGGTTCAACTGTGCAATGTCTGTGTAACAAATTGTGTATAAAATTTAAAAATACAATATATATTAAAATATAAATTAGCTAGGCGAAAATGGAATCTGAGTTCTGTCATCAACCAGCGATAGAAGTGTAGATAAGTTTTGTATATATACTCATAAGCTAATTGTAAGACTCTAAATAACGGTGTTCGGTGTAACATAGGTACCTATCTCAGCTTCTGCACATTCCATTCGAATATATATTTATATGCAAGCGTTAATTTAGCATCTATGTCATCGGATACGATTGGCAAGCGAGTGAGGTGAGTTTTAAACTTTTTTCTTTACTAATAACTTTAAAATATATTCCTGATTTCAATAGAATAGACTTTTAAACGATGTTTTGTTAAAAACGCGATAGTAATTGAAAATGGTATTTGGGTGTCGCGGTTACAGGGTTAAGTAGGATTTTCTGATTTCTTTTTTTTACATTTTTTTGTTTAAATTGTTGCTAACAATCATCTTTATTCTATGTTATGTTTAACAAATATTAAAACAGCAGAATGAAGTTGTAAACAGAATGCTGAATTTTTTTTTTTGATAAATGCAAGAGGCTATTGCAGTTTATTCATATCAGCAGCTTATAAAAATATTAGTAAAAATCTTCATACATCCAAAATAGATATCATAATTATTAAAGTTGACCCAGAAAATAATCCTCTCTTTTAACACTTCACGTGACAAGGATTTTGACAATAGTGAAATAACTCGAATTGATCGGAGGCTGCCAAAATTGACATATGTAATGATGTTTGCCTTGACGGACCGAATTAGATGAAACACCTTGAAAACAACCTTTACTGACGTCTTGCGCAGTATGTGAGGTATATTGGTACCTACTATGTAAATAGCCGTAATATTTATTCAATGGCTAGAATATTGACTATTATTTGTTCATTTAAAAATGCGTACCAAATTACAGAAGATGAAATTTAAAAATTGTGACACGATGTGTTGTTAAAATTCTATTTGTCATTTTAAGAATGACGTTGGATTCCTATTTTATTTAAAATAGCATTGCGTGATGTATCACGATATTATTCTAAATGTCAATTGAATATCGTCTTAATACTACAAATAAAGAATTGGATGACTTTTATATTTTGTTGAATAAAACAAAAATATGTATAAATTCTTGGTTTATGAATAATCTAACATGAATTAAATAATATCTTTTATTTCATCAAACAATAACTGATATAAAGGAATGTCACAGAAGTTTATATAGAATATATTTTTATTTATGATCTTGATCTATTTTTGTATAAAATATATTTTTACTTTTTCGAATTATATTACTTTAACATTTATATGCATTGCTCAACTTAAGTTTATATTATTAGTTAGGTTCATGAATACTTTGAAAATGTACACATTTATTTTCTGAACCTCACACGCTTACCAAGAGCTTGGAGATTTAAGCACTAATTTGATAGTTGTGCTAAATTCATTCTTGTAGCTATAAATAAATATTTATGTCATACTACTCGAATCTAGATAGGATACTTATATATCATCTGTTAGTTTCAGAATTAATAAAATTAAGTATTTACAAATCTCATTTGTTTTTCTTTTTTTTCATTAACAATAATCCAAGGTATTTTTGGGGTTGATTGAACTGATTTCTAAGCAGCCTAAACTTCAATAATCGAATTATATTGATGAAATTCAACATTGTAAAAACTAAAATGAATAATCCTACTTATCACATGACAATGTTTTATATTTTTGTAAAAGATTATTGCACGTTATAAAACCCTTTTCATAATTAAAACAGCTTTGCAGCGACTACTTGCGAAGTCACAATGATTATTTCACATTGACGCACAAAATTTAATTTACAATCATTTCAATTCTTTAGTTCAGCCTTTGTTTAATAAAACACATGACCTACATAATTATACTTCAAAAAGTACAAAAACAATGTGTTACAGGCTTTCCCACCGAGATGCTTTTCACAAAAAATCAATATCGTTGATATAATTATTTAAAAAAATCTTTAACCCTTTCTTTGCAAACAAAGGTAAAATACCATAAAACTGTTAAAAAACGAGTACTTATAGTGCAACTTTTACTGCCGGATATTTTCACTTTTGTCGGCTTGCGCAAGAGTCGCTCCGGCCGTCGCCGGGTTATCTCTTAAGAACGACAAAGAGCAACAATAAAGCTATAAAAGTACACAAAAGGGCCAACACGTGGACTCGGGTGTTAATTTGTTTAAGAAATCGGCAAAAATGCATTGAGAAAAAAACGTTTTGTTGAACGAAATTGTCAATGAAACAAAGTATTGATTTACTTTGTGTTAACTTTGCACTTGATATTGTGCAATGCGATTTCGTATAACATAATATCATTTCGCATTATACTATGTATCGTACTGTTCGTATAAGACTTTTAAGTTTTTATATCTAAATTATGTTGTGCTAATTCAGTAACAATTTTGAAGATTAGCAAAATAATGGCGAGTGGGAATTGCTTTTAGCATTACTATGATATTACCTACAATAATGTCATGTTGCAGTTACCTACTCTATGATCCTTACCTCAAATATTGCAAGAAATATTTATTTAAAATAAATAATAGTACCTATTTAAAATTGTTCTGCAGTTCAGAGGTTTATTCAGCTGTCACGGTGCCTTGAGCTTCATTAGGCTGAAGCTGAAGTAGGCTCATAAAGCTTTTAATTCTTATAAGAAACCCGACGAACGAACAAAAATGTTGAATATTAACATTTAAACAAACTGGGCCCGTGTTATTTGCCTCTGTGTAAAGTTCAATAAAGTATCAAACTTTTTGAGTCTAAGAACATTAAGACTTGTATGAGAAAATGAGTTTATAAAACTCATTTCCGCATCACTTTTTTAAATGTTAAGAAAATTATCGTGTTTTCTATTGCCACTTCGTTTTTTTTCATTCATCTCGCAACATAAAAGTAAAAACAATCACAAACTCAATTAGTGAATCCATTCATTCCATTCATATTTCCAAACTATTTAGCGCCCCGGACTCGAAGGCGGGACGCTGCGGGTGGTATACAGCCGTCATAAAGCTAACCACAGTACTGCTGACCCACTGAGTGAACAAAGCGTGAGAGACAGGTATCCATTGTGCCACGGTACGATTGTTGGGCCTTTTTGATACTTTCGTTTTAACGGGCCTCCCTTTTTATACAATAGTGGGACGTTTTATTTTTTGCTTTAGATTGGATATTGCGGTTAAGTTTTCTACTAATTCATATTACTTTATCATAATTTTGCCTGGTTTTTTTAGGAAAAGATGATTGAAATTATGATGATGTCACTTCTGAACTTTGAATTGTAATAGTTGCTAGTTAAAGTTGAACAATCAATTATTGAAAAGAACCTTTGGAATAATGTAGAACTAGTGCAATCCTTTTTAATGGATTGAATAAGTAACAGAATCACGCCGTAGCCGACGGGTTGACTGAAGACCGTGGCTCAATCATAATCGGCCTAAGAACTTGAAAAATTTATCTGACGACTCAATTTAAATATTGACATTACTCTTTATGATATCTCTCTCTTAGACATTTTTGTAACACCACAGATTTTTACTATTAAAAATCTCGTAATCTTTAATTTATTATTTATCATTTTAATAATATAAAACATGGATAAAAATACCCAATAATAATATCCAGAATGGACACGCGTCCCTCAATGTGTGGGCGACACATTTTTATTTATCCACCTTTGATTTTGTCTGTCATTCCATTCATCTTGTTACGGGCGAGCTACTGCGCTACCCACCTCCCAACGCTTTACAAGTCAACATCTTTACAAGTCATCACTTAAAACCAACTTATTTTTTACTTCCACTAAGTTTTATTAATTATAAAAAAGAACTTTATATTAAAGACGTTACGTTCTATATCTCATTGTAAGTTGCGTGCTTTCGGGTCTTTTTGTATCTTGGTCGATTTGTTAAGTTTTATAGTGAATCACTTGAGTTTTTAAAGGTTTTTTTTGCGCGTGTCCACGTTTTAGTTTTGTTGTAACCTTTATTTGGATACGTGTGATATTATGTCAGTGGTCTTAGTGATAATAAACAGCTTCATTGTTCGGCTAACGGTGTGTGCTTTGAATTGTGAGGTGAATTGAGGAGTTAGGTGGTTTTGGACTCCATGATTCATGATTGAGTAATATTATTTGTATTTTATAGTCTATTTGAGTTTTTGCGATCTATACTTAAGTGGTTTCTTACCTAACCACTGTTTTTTTTATGATTTATTTCGATTCGATCTGCGCTTCATTTACTCGGCACTTTCTGGTTGGTTCACATCTATTGAAGTGAAAGTTTTGTACCGGAAAACTGGTTTTTAAACAAAGAACTATAAATAGATGTTATTGAATTTGTCATCATCATCATAAAGAGTTGATTTTGTTATCAAATAGACTTGGAAAAGAAGTACTCCTAAATACTTTAGCCTCTGAAATAGCTAAAAGAGCTTGAACTAGGAGATACAATTTCTTCTTCTCTCTGATCAGCACGAACTAGCTCATGCCTTATCAGGCGCGGTCCGAGGGGGTCCTGTGGGTCATGAACCCCCCAAAATCATTCAAGCTGTCGAGAGACTGAATGAGCTGAGCTGTGCTTTAATAACTAAAAACTGTAGGTACTTGAGCCACAGTGACCCCGGAGGTACAAAAAAATTGTATTTAGTTTTTATAGTAGGTACCTACTTATCAATTAGGTAACCATTACCTTAAAAATATTCTCTCCAATGGTGACCTCCCCCAAAATTGGACTGCGACCGCGCCTGTGCCGTATCCTATGAAAGATGGAAGCGAAGCATAGATTTGTATATCGAATAACATTGCGTTGTCTGATGATTAACATCAATCAACTCAGCCTATCGCAGTCCACTGCTGGACATCATTGGCCTCTCCAAGGCTGCGCCATAACACTCTGTCCTACGCCTTCCTCATCGAGTCTGTCCCAGCCATCTTTTTTAATGTCGTGGGTCTATCTAGCAGGGCGCGTCCCACACTACGCTTGCCGATACGCGGTCTCTACTCTAGTACGCGTAGCATGACCACCGTAGAAACGGGTTTGTCGACCGAAGAATAGACAAAATGATAGTTAAACAATTACAATCTGTCATTTAGTCAAACTCAAACTCAAAGCATTTATTTCAATTAAACCATTTACAGGCACTTTTGAACTGTCAAGGAGTCAGTCAGTCAGAAATATGAAGCTAGTTGCCCATTCCAAAGCGTAGTACGTACCTATGGAGAAGAACGGGCAAGAAACTCCACGGAACTCTCTTAAATCAAAGTATGTCTATCCTTCCGCGTGCTGGACTCGTGAGCTCCACCGGCCATCGATCTTTCGACAAAAATGACCAGCTCACTCCCACTTCAGCTTACTTACCCAGCAAGTTATGTCGGTGATGTTCATGATTAACACAGTCAACTGAAAATGAACATTATATTATTTGTAAAGGTTAAATGAAAGTGTTAATTTTTAACTTGTTTCCGCTAGCCCCTTCTAGGAATGATGCACACAAGTGTTTAGCAACTCGTCGTGTTTTACTTGTACTTAGTTATAGGATTCTGAGAACATAAGTTAGCGCTAAGAGCTAGCTCACCGTATAGCAGTGTTTTTCTAGTTCTTGTGGTTAGGAATTTCTGCTGGAAATAGTGCTAAGAGTTTTAATATTCTATTCTACTGGGCCTGTATGCCTATCAAAGGCATTTGTCATAAAATCATTTTTATGAAACACAATGTTGAACTTTTTATTAATATTCACGGCTTGTATTTCCCAATTCTGGATCTTATCTTTTCTGATACAGTATTTTTTTTTAGGTGGCTGTCTAGCTGAAATATTATTTCACATTGATTCAGGCGTGACTTTGCAGGAATCCATTATAAAATACAATAGACGTAGATATATTTAGTAACCTATTCTGCTTTACTATTCTTAAAAAGTCATGAAAAACCCTGTAAGAAATCGACACGTGTTTCACCTCTCAACGAGGCATCCTCAGGATGACGATTGACCTGTTGCTAACCAGAACACGACGTGTTGCCACACCGAGCGCTGGACGCAGAGTCAAAATACACGGAATAGGTTACTAAATATATCTACGTCTATTGTATTTTTTAATGTGATTCATTTCAATTGAAAGCCATAGAACATAGGGCATCTAATTTTATTAACACTTAAAATGAAATGATAAAAGAAACTAATCGATTAAATCATCTCTCAAGCATTCTTGATGACAACTTTCAATTTCAAATCGTTAGAGGTAACTGCTGAACCCGTCTAGGTACCTATATTTCCTTGGAATATTTCCACATTTTTACATAACCTCTATACCAAGGAGGTTTTATCTTGGTATCACGAGGGGATGACGTCAGCGCATTAATTTGTCGCTGATAATGATAAAAAGCTCGTTTCTCGGTTAACGTCTTCACAGAGATAACCTGCGTTACTAGTTTTATAATGTACCTTTACTTGGTGATAAATTATTCATTATCTAGTTAGTTAGTTTGTATTCAATTGAATACAAACCAACTCTATTCTACTCTACTCTATTTAACATTAAGATAAATCGTAGGATAGACAAAGGACTCAGATGAAAGTTTTAAATAAGTACAAATTAACTTAAACATCGAGCAAATGGAACCCTCACAAAAATTTAGTCAGCAGTTTTCTATATTAAACTTACAACAAAAACCTAATTTATACCATCATGTTGCAAGAAAGGGTTGGTGTTTACAGTTCATGTATATCTCCATCTCTGTCTGACGCTGGAAAAATAATAGCATTATTTCTTCATAATATGGCCCCAGACATACCTACTTACGCGATCATTCTCATCTCAATAGCAGCGTAGTGATTCTAATATCATCATGATCATCTTTAAGTTGTTTGCATAGATACTGTCGAATCTCTCACAAGTATCAAGAATTACGTCATTTATCTTAGACATTTTGACGTATGCGTGAAATTTCGTAATAGTGCCACCTGTGACTTTAAGTGAATCAACACACGAGATACTTGCGGCCACTTTCTAGTGGCCAGCGACACCGATAACCTTCTTTCATAATACATTTACCGATTGTTTGCCACCGTCGCTAAATGTATAAAAGTGGCTGGGAAATATTTCATTTATCCTTTAAAAACGTATTGATTTTCTAATGATGATCGCTTTTTTTCCTCTAAAAATGGATCGATCTTCTAATGATGATCCCCTTTAAAACAAAATAATTCTCTTTTATCTTTCTGGCCTTTTTTCAAAGTTGGTCGTTTTAACTAGGTTGCCCTAACCTAGTTAAAACGACCAACTTTGAAAAAAGGCATCACAAAAAAGACGACCTAGTAACTATATGAGCGCATCGTTTAGAAGTTTTAGAAGATCAAAATGAGATTTATTTAGAGATCACAAATACACGCTCTTACTATTTACCGATTTACATTTTTAGGAAAACAAAATTGAATAACTTTGGGGATCGATTAAATACATGCCAAAGTGGCTGTCACTGACCACTTTTGGTGGTCGCGGGTGGCTCGTGTGCGGTATCCTAAGTGATCTTGGATTGTCGGATCGTCGTCATCTTGATGGTTCTATTAAATTGGTATTGAATTTCTTAATCGTTTTTGTAATAGAATGATCAATAAAATATGGTCACATAACAATTTTAGTACATTGAAAACTAGTCTTTGCACTATTACTATTAACTAGATAACGCTTTCCTGTTTTCTTTTTTTTCAATTCATAGATGTTTTCTGCGGTTAGGATCAAATGATTATGATCCAAAGTCTAAAGTAAGTTGAGACACAAGTAACCAGACATTTTAGTAACCATAGGTGGACATGTCGTTTCGACACTGGAATTGGCAAAGATTAAAACCTACGAATCCTAGGATAGAATAGGCTAAATAGGTATTTGTGATGATTAGTTCTATGGATTATTCAACACACCTACTTAAATGGTAGGTACTTATTTATATAACTGGATGAATTAATGAAGGATTCGGGAGATTATTCAAAATCAAGTCATTTATTCAAACTAGGCTGAGAATCAGCACTATTCGAACGTCAATATTACATAAGACAGTCCCCCAAAACGTCCGACCTTCACCACTTCCTAGTGCTTTAGCTGGGAAGAAGAAGTGGCGCAACAAACTCCCCAGCAGCACAGCTAATAAAATTTTGAAATAAACAATACTTACTGATTGCACAATATTATAAAGCACATTTATGATGAACCTACTTCTATTTGGAGTATTAAGATTAGAAAAAGGTAACTGCAGTTTGCAGTATTTAAAAAAATTGCAATCAGGTGGCCTACCACCACCGCTTACAGCAGTATTATTTTAATCTTGCTTTGTGGGGGAAAGAGATGGAGCTATACGTCCTGCAGAGCTTCATCCCTTTCCTACACTGAAGTAATATTATAATAATACTGGTATTAGCGGTGGTGGTAGGCCCCCAGTTCCCAGAAAAACATTTTCAGAACTTTAGATTAACAGGTAACTGATAATTATGTATATCCGGTGAGATAAATATTAATCCTAATTTTAGCTATCTGCTTGGAGTCTAATTTCTGAATTGGGCTCTTCCGGTGTTTGGTTTTTTATCAATAAGTATTATGTTTATTATCTTAATACCTACTATCGAATCGATACAATCAAACTGTTTACAAAAGTAAGAAGTAGTAAAAGTATTGTGAAGTAGTAAAAGTATTGTGAAAGTAGCCAGAATTTTTATTTAATAAATCGTGAACTTATCGCGTCCTTACTCATTTATGTATGAATAAGTCTAATATACCTAAATAAATGCTAGGTCAACCAGGCTTACCGAGTAAATGGGTTGTGGAGGTCAGATAGGCAGTCGCTCCATGTAAAATATTGGTAGATGCATCCGGTTAGACTGGAAGCCGACCCCAATATAGTTGGGAAAAGGCTAGGCAGATGATGAAATATAGGTACTACTTACCGGGGATAACGCATACTTTTCTTACTACGTTCCTTTACGAGTTTTGAAAGACTATAATAATACCTATTGTAGCGAGCTCGAGTGAAACTAAAGCACAATAAATTGATTACAGCCATATTTCCTGGCACACGTATGTTTGTACTATACATACCGACGTAGGTACCTACAGCTGGACGCATTAGAAGTAACAATGCAGTTGAATAAACAGTACCACCAGTTCCTTAGCAGACTTAATGGATGTTAGAATATCTTTTGTAAGTTGCTATGTGCGTACGATCAGCTGTGCCCTGATTATCAAAAGTTACAAGTCTACACGTTCACGAGTTACCTAGAATGTTATTTTTTTGTTAAATTCATAGTCCATCTCCATATTCATAATCAGCCTTAATGTTGCCACTGCTGGGACACGGGCATCAAACAAACTCTCTCTTTTGACCATACCTAAAAAAAGAAAATCGAATTTAAAAATTGATTGCGGTACTGAGCACGACACTTGTAAGACGGAATAGAGAGTCGCCGGACACTCTCAGGATTTGCTATGATTTTCTACAAGTTGTAACTTACAAAGAATTTTTTTGATAAACAAAATCACGAATAAAAGGGTAAACATATAAGTAAATACTTGTGAACTAAATAATGACACTTGTAACATGTAATTTACACGTGTAGTTTTTTTATAATAATAAAAGAAAAACAGGAAAAATGCTTGTAATACAAGGCTTGTAAGTTTTGATAAATAGGGCACTGGTCATTTCCTTCCTCATTGATAAGTTTTTTGTTTTTTAAATAATTTGTTTTATTTCAAGCTTTTTAGTTTTATTAATTTATATATTTGGAATTAACTCATTACTAACTTTTATTTGATACCAATATTGTAATTTATTTAAAAAAAAAATCCTTTCCCTCCCTTTTTTTTGGTTTGCAGATGAAATATAAAAAAAAAATTATAGCCTATGTCACTCCCACAATTAAGACGAACCTAACGACCCCTCGTATGTTAAAATCCATCAAGCCGTTTAGGCTACAGAGCGTGCCAAAGAAATAGACATACATACATACATACTCTCGAAAATATAACCCTCCTTCTGCGTCAGTCGGGTAAAGAAACAATGATAGAGTATCATTTCGGTGGACGTTTGATGCAAGACTGAACTACGTGACTTTCTATTTACCTCATAATGTATAGTAAAATGTATATATCTTGCTTCAAAAATAGTGAAGGAAAACATCGTGAAAAAACCAGCATGCCTGAGAGATATTTATCTCTGCATCACCCTGAGGTTGACTGGTAGAAAATGCCTCAGGCATTAAGTCCGCCTTTGTACAGTATTTTTTTTTACTTGTGCATAAAGTTTTAATAAATAAATAAATAAATATTTCTCGACGGCATGTGAAGCTAAGCCAGAGGCCCACAGGCGGCATAAAAACTCTGACACCAGGTTAATCACTAACCACACGAAAAATATTTGCCTCATGTAGCCTGAAAACTGCACCATATACAGGTATATGCCATGGTTTCAAGTGAAAACAGAAATGAGGACGAAATGAACCGACTCACAAGATTATGAAGAGGCTTTTGAAGACAGTATCAAACTCCAGATCCTAGAAAAACGGTAAGTATCCTATAATGACTGAGTAAGCAATGCTTTACCGGGTAAACAGAGGTTCTCCGTGAACATATTGTGCAGGATACAGAGGACGAAAATACGACGTTTTTTCATCAAAAAACAAATATAACCTATAGCATTTTGGTTTAAATTTTTGCGAGAAACACTAATACGACGATATGAATAAAGTCTACGTAAATATTATGTAACTACGGAACGAGTACTCTCACTTCTAAAATTGTTCCAATTTACGTTAGTTCAAGAGAGCCTGTATCCTGCATATTACATGTTATTCCATACAACATGAGTGCCAACACAGCTCTACGAGTGTTTATTTGTCTCTACAAAAAGTTCCGTCAAAATAAAGATATTTTTAGATTACTCTTTCAGACGCCTTGTTTAGATTGGTTAACATAAAACAAGGCTAAGGGTCAATTAATAGAACAGTAGGTATTCAGTATCTCTACAAAAAGCCTTTACATGAATATAGACTTGTTAGTCTTGAAAAGATGAACTTGTAATATTTCTTTTTTTTTTCGGTGTTGGCACTTTTGTATAATCGGTTTTTTTTAAAGAAAAAATTCTGGCTAGGCAGTGTAGAATCATAATAAATATGCTGAATAGGTACATGATAACACTGCGCGTCAATGTCCCTCACATCATGCACTGTAGGCCTACAAATCCAACATAAACGGGAATATTTTAAGAGCACCCCACTATAAGCGAAATCCAGCCGGTCGGTCCGGTTCACAGTCGAACAGGGCGCGGCACGCCTTCGTAAAATTGAAAACTATTTGCGGAACAAACACCATCCATCATGGGACGCCACTTGGTCGCATTGTCGTAACCTACCCGGTGTAGGGCTAAGAAAGTGGTTGGTGGACGTTTCACTGCACTGTACTGTACCTACTAGTAATTTTCGTAATGGATTTTGTGTAATTTCAGGTAGTGTGTTGTCGTGTATAGAGAATCGAAAGTGTTTGTTTGATTGAAAGAGAGTTTATCGCATTAGGTTACATAATATTTTAAGTTTGAGAAAACTCGGCCCGCTGTTGTTTGCCCTATCAAGTGCCGTAACTAGGGCGGTGCCAGCGGTGCCCAGGCATAGGGCGTAAACCCTGGAGGGGCGCAGAAATGACCAGACCACTAACAATACCTATTATTTATTTTTATTTATTTAATTATTTTTATAGCAGCTCGTTTTTAATTTATTTTTATAGCAGCTCGCACCGGGCGCATAAAAGGCTAAGCCCTATGTATGGTAATAACTTAGGGCAAACCACAGCCGGGTTTTTTTTCTGTAATATTTCTGGTGTAATTAGGATGTGCCGAGAATTAAAGCACTAACTAAGCATACTGAGAAGGCATAAATGATTTGTACTGCCAAAATGTGCACTATTCATATCTTTTCAGCAAAATCCCTCTTCTGCACCTTTCTCTCCACAAATTCAAATAATGTAACACAAATGAACTTTTCAATATATCAACCCGTGGCAAGTTCCAATCATGGCGAGACGTGGCAACCCATGATTTATGGCTTCGACCAGATATCTAGTCGAACGTCCCACGTCCACAAGATGAATTGCTTTACAAAAACTTTAGCTCTATAGGGTCGGTCAATCCTTTTCTTTTTGATAGTTACACGGGGTAAAAGATTGGTTCCTTTTGGTAACGGTAACTTTTTTAGATATTTTTCTTCAGCCTGGTACCTACGAGATTTCTACATAATGTACTTTATTGGAAAACGAAGGAATAAGCAGGGGGCGTTTTGCCAGTTTTATTCTTTATAAAGATTGGGCCAAATTGATATTGTATTTTTTTATAGTAAATGTGTGTCTGTCTATTTATTTTAAATTGCCAAGTTAGTGCACCAACAACATATTTGGATTTTTTTTTGTATAAAAGTTACTTGGAGGTATGTAATGATTAATAAAAAGTTACAAGTTGGTACGTAATACCAAAATAACCGGGATTCAGTTACTCATTTTCATGGTAATAATGTATTATTCGTAGTCAAAGCTGAATATTGATAACAAGGTACGTAGTGTTACTTTTGAGTCATAGTTACACCCACATTGTTTTGTTCAGGGCCGTGTCTATAGGATAGGCCTATGGATGGAATCTTTTATCATGCTTTTTAATTACAGTTTTATTAGGTATATTGGCGATAGAGAAAATTACAAGGATTCTTAGAACTCTATTTAAAATCTTCTGAAATTAGATGTTTCAGTTGGTCATTAGCTGCAAAGTGTAACGTTCTGGCTTCGATTGTTAAGATTCTCATCTGCAGTTTGTGCAGTTTGCTGTGTGTTGTTGTTTGTGGAGGAGCTCGTGGCTAAGTAATAACAGCCGCTCGGGTCGATCCATCAGGTTAAGCTACGCTTGCCGGGGTTGGTCCGTGGATGGGTGACCATTTTCACATATCGAGACTCCTCCGTACCTCGGAAAGCACGTTAAGCCGTTGGTCCCGGCTGTCATTTGTGGATCTTTGACAGTCGTTACGAGTCGACAGAAGCCCGAAAGTCTGACAACCAGTCTAACCAAGGGGTATCGTATTACCCAGTTACTGGGTTGTGGAGGTCAGATAGGCAGTCGCTCCATGAAAAATACTGGTATTCAGCTACATCCGGTTAGACTGGAAGCCAACCCCAACATAGTTGGGAAAAGGCTAGGCAGATTGATTGATCTGCAGTTTGTTCACGTAGGTACAGGGCTATGCTGAAATCACCACCTGAAACCACTATAAATACCATATTGTATATCGTAGATAAAGTCTATACCAGATTCATCTTTTCGAGCATCCAGCTCCATCTTTGACATGCTGCTTTCCAATAAACTATAACTTTTTGTTCTGCAGGTACCTATTGTAATAGTTATTTATGCTACAAGTGCGGAAAGTAGGTTATTTCTATAAGTCGACACGAGTCGGAAATCATCTTCACGTGTTTCGTACAACGTTTTATTCTGCATTGTGCGAGTAAATAAAAAAATATATAGAAAAAAGAATGTTAATCTAAATCTAGAGGAATTAATAACGCGTTTAAAAAAACTATTAGTTTTATTAAGTATACCATATAGAAGAATGTAAGTACTTCTCAAATAAGAAAAAATCTGCGTCGGGCTGACGACCGAGTTAAAAATAAAAATAAAAGTAGCACAAGTGTGAAAAAGTGGCACTTTCCGCACAATTTGACTGCTTGGAAAACGCTATTTTCGAGCACATGCATTGTAAATGAATTTGTTTAATATTTCAGGAATTAGGTACCATAAGTCATAGAACTGATCGCTTTAAGCCTTCAAGCCAAACCCATGTTTATCTAGATTATACTTAACACTTTATGAATCCGATTAATTGAATTGTTCTCGGTACAGAACACTTTAAGGTTGATCGCAAATGGCGCGGGAGTAATGACCTGGCGGCCATTTTGTGATATCTCTAATTATTGCATCATGGCGGCGCAGACTAACCGTTTTAATAGATGCCTGCTAATAGAAGACGACTCATTATTACCTTCGTGTATGAGACGGTGAATATTTCATAGCGTACGATGCACTCTGATTGATTTACGGATTTCGTTTTGTTAGTGTATAATCTGCCGTGATGTTCAGAAGATTCACGGGTTCTTTTTTTAGGGTTACGGAACCCAAAGGGTAAAATGGGAATGGGTTTGTTGTATGGGAGCCCCCATACAACAAACGTGTTTTTTTTGCCGTTTTTATAGATAATGGTACGGAACCCTTCGTGCGCGAGTCCGACTCGCACTTGGCCGGTTTGTTTTTTCTTTTTTTGCTGTCTTGGGCTGCTCTTGATCTCGATCAAGCCTGTTTATAGTTCGCTTCTTGAATACGAAGATGCGGGTTTGAAACCTAGATTTTAGAAAAGTGGTCTTCTCTTTGTTAATTGGTAGGTGTTACTTTCTTTTAATTTGAGACACCATTGATCCATGGGTAATCTTGGAATTAATGATCTCTAATTGCTAACAGGTAGTGTGTTACCTTGGTTATAAGTTATCTAAGACCAGCAAACAGAATAGGTAGGTAATATCTGATTCTGCTTTGGCTGCTCATCGTTACTGAGATTTCGACTGTAACCGGCTGTGGACATCACTGGGCTGATAATTATTATGAAGAAATGACCTACTCAAAAGTCGTCATGGTAAGTTGGTTTATGGTAAATATGGTAATTTCACAATAAGTATGTATATCATTTTATTCCCAACTGAAACGTAAGGTTCTTGAAACTACGGTCCTGATAGGTGTTGAAGGCTATTGAATACTTATTGCGAGTTAAAGTTGTCTGCAGTTTGTTAGCTTAAGCAGATTAGATTAGCACACGTTTCAAGGGTGATCGTTTCACGCATTGAAAACTTTTATGTACCTATGGTAGGTTTGTACTGTATGCAATGGTATTTTATGTCTACGCATAAGGTCGACTTAGAAGAGTCTGATGTGGTGACATCTGGAACTAATTATTTTCCTGCAGACCTATGATGAAGGCTCTACTTTGCCGCTTAGTGGTAAAGTAGAGCCTTACCTTTTTGATTTGAGTCACACACCAGTAGCGTTTTTTGTTGCACATTTATTTTAACAAAAAATATGGTGTATTTTATTTATTTATTTGTATCATACTTTATTGTACACCAGAAAATATTTACAACAACCACCAACTTTATTGTACACTAAAAAATTCATAGCGAAAATAAATAAATTTAACACTACAAAAGATACAATGGGCGGCCTTATCGATTTCTTTCACTGTTAAATTTTAGGGCATGAAAGTACTCACGAGTATGAGCAACTTTCACTACTAGACCAACTCTGAAATATCGAAAAAAATATCAGAAGTTTCATACAAAAATGCAATATTTACCCGATGACAATGTATGAAACAGATCTATTTTTTTTTGCTATTTAGTTGCTTCCATAGTGAAAGTTGTTTATAATTTATTCATGAGTACTTTCACCTACTGAAAGGTTAACAGTGAATCAAAAATCACCGTGTATTTCCCATTACAATTGAGAAATGGAAGTAGTATCTCATTAATAAAAAATGAGCTTTTGATATTAATCTAGAAATTGAATGTATAATAGCATATGACACTTTTATTTCAGACAAATCATTTTTTTTAAATGCAAGAAGTGCAAAGAAATATAGTTTATTTTTATTTTTTTCCAGAAAATACTATATTTTTTAGAAGTGTACTATTTTTTTATAGCTTATTTAAAAAAATACTGTATTTCGCTGAAAAAATGTTGGCAACCCTATAGACAACGAACATGAGGAACCAAGGCATACCTATCTACCTACAAATGGGTAAAATATGAATAAAATATTTCAGTTGAAAAGGTAGGCAAAAGTTTTTCACAGGACCTGAAAATCTAACAGAAGAAAGTAAGTATCGGAGAATTCCACTCATTTTAGCATCTCAAGATTGTCCAAGAATAAACGTTATCAAAAGTCATCAATTCGGCTTCAAACAACTCAATGCTGTTACACCAATATTTGTTTTACCGATTAGTATCGATCATACAACTACAAAATTTCGCGAATCATCACAACAAAGTCTCGATCGACGGTTAGACAACATTTAAACCGATAACGATCGCAAACAGACTGGCTGATAAAGATTGTTAGTGTGTACGAATTCGTATTTCGAACATTCATTGAGAAAGAGGTTCGCGCCTTTTTATGCAAAATGGCGGCAAAGTCGATAAAATTATTAGTCGCTTTTTGCTGTTCCATGGCTATTTTAATATCTTGGACTATTTCATGGTGTATGTACGAGTACGATTTTATAATGAAACACTTAATACAAAGAAAAAAATAACTTTCTTATACTAATCCAATGCAATGGAGTAGACAAGTTGCGTACCTACTATGCTATCTTACAAAGTGAACTATACTCCTGTATTTTGCCAGACGGCTAGTCAGTAGGACTCCTGTCAGTAAAAATTGAACTAAACTCGCGACAATCTAAGAAGTCCGTTTTGACAGCTATAAAAATCTTTTGTGTAGAGATGAAAAAAAAAATAGTTTCTTATAAAGGTACTGATTCTCGAGACATATCGATTAAACATACTTACAGAGTTTGTAATCGACGACTTATCTACATTGCTTAAAACTGATTCTCAAGGCATACCGTTTTATTACAAGTACGAGAACGAAACGTCAAAACGGACTTCTTAGATTGTCGCGGGTATAAGTCTAACAATAAATGAAGAGATCTACCAAATAATGAAGAGGCCTATGCAAAATTTAGCTACGTTAATTGAAATAATTGAGTACCTACTAGATATTAAATTACTTTAGTAAACGTTGCTAAATCCAATACCTACTATGGTTATAAAGCAAAGTCGAAATTTTATTTGACCCTCAAATCTAGTTTTTAACATCCATATGCAATGACGCATTCAAGTCACGATATAGAAATCCAATATGACACACAAGTCACACAATAAAGTTATGGCGTCCTGAATGCCCCAAACGTCATTGAAAATTCAAAATAAGAATGTGCAGTCTCCGCGAGAGGTGCGTTCAGTTTTTATCACGCACGTTATTTGCCGATCGTAGCGGTATCGGGTCAGTATCGATTCGCGTCGTAGCCCCTTATCGAATAGTCGATATATTTGTTTACTTAGGCCCATCAATGAGAGAGGTTCGAGTGTATCTTGCGTATTTGAGCAATAACTTGTTTGATAACGCTTTACAGTGCTTGTACTGTGATTAGTCTCGGCCCTCTAGATTGTGTTCATGATTTTTTTGTTCTATCTATTAGAGCTTGATTGCGGGTGATTTGTAATGTTTGTTCTCTGTTATCGGCGATGATTTAACTATAAAAATGTTTAACACGTTCGCCTATCATGTTTGTAGTCTCATCTCTGATGTCTAGATCATATTTTGTTCCTGGTTAAGTCACACAAGTTGTACTATATTCACAAAAGTTTCGGTGCGTATAACAAGCGACATTTCATCACCAAATAAACAACAATATCGCAGCTACGACTGTCACAAAGTTGCTACATAGATTCGATAACCAAATTATCCTAAACCAAAACCATATGGAACAATAAAACAGGCCTAAATCTCCACACATTATCCATCCTAATCGGGCCGCAACAAGAAGTGGCGGCCGGCCCCCTTTCCCACAGACGGCCCGGCCACTCAAGACCGCATTTTGGTAATAAAATACCTCCATGTAATATAAAAGCCGATCGCATTATCCAAAGGAGCCATTATTAAAAAGTATCGAGTTTCGGAACGCACCGCGGCTGCGCGCCGGCCAATCACAATCTCCCGCCAACCCGCCAGCCAATCAGAACGCGAGCTGTTTTCTTTTTTATTGTAGATCCAGTTAATGGATTGTTCTTCATTTTGATTTATGTATTGTTTCTTTTTTTGGCGCCGTGTTGTTTTTAAATGCTGCCGTAACGGTTTTGTGTTTGTTAAATAATGACTAAGCTATGAAAAAGAAATGTTGTATGGTTTTTCGTTGTCTAAGTAAACTATAGCTAAGTGATTCATATTTATAAACTATTGTCATTATGGTTTGTGAAACAACAATAGAAATAAATTACACTGTGAACTGTGAGACGGAGTTTTACTTAGAAATAACCTACCGAGTTCTTTAAGTAATAAAAATTCCTGAAAAAAATTAACAAGTATCCTAAAACCACTTTCTGAAAATTAGTTTTGAAGATTTAGAGAAGAAGTGATAAAAACTTGGTCCTCAACTTCATTCTGGTCGTCTGGTGGTCAGAGCTGTATCATACAAGAAGTAAGTACCTCTACTTAATTTTTCACAAACCGTAGTATGTATATAACTCGTTTGACCTTTGACGGTGAAATGATGCCACAAAGATGGATAGCACATCTACATGCATGTACGCATTGAATTTAAAACATCGTTCTGTTTCTGTCAATCGTTCGAAAATGACAGAGACAGGTGATGTTTTAAATACGTTTAGCGCTAAACGCATGTAGTGATTCGTGGTGCAAACGGGGCTTGGTCATTCTGTTTGAATAACAACTAAATGCCGTATAACCTCTATGTGTTATTAGCTGCAAATTATAAGCTCAGAACTAGGTATCTAATAGCTAGTGATATTTCCCCTGTCTAAGTTTAAGTAAGTATGTAAAGAGACTGAGAAGAGGCCACGAGAGAGATTATGAGCCCGAGACAAAGTTAGTAAGACATAAATTGAAATACATAGTAACATCTATGTTGTTATTTTCAGTTTACGTTTATATTTTAACCCAGTTTAGTCTCGTCATACTGTGCCGAATGCTGAGTTCAGACATCGATGTAAAGAATCTAGATGAGTCCAGTGAAACATTACATTCAGAGAGTCAATCTGCCTAACCTTTTCCCAACTATGTTAGGGTCGGCTTCCAGTCTACCCGTATGCAGCTGAACTCTAGTATTTTTCATGGAGCAACAGCATACCTGACCTCCACCCAGTTACTGGGCAATACGATACGATACCTACCACAACATTGGTGGACCAAATGTTTGAGATATTTTAACGAATTAGGGCTAGTATATAGCTAAAGTAGCTGTATATTTGTTCTGTGTCTGGTGATGGATTTCCTATGCGCACCCATGTTTGGGAAATTCCTTGATTGAGTTTGTTTGTTTGTTACTCTTTCACGCTAAAACGGCTAAACGGATTTGGATGAAACTTGGCACAGGAGTAGACGATGACCAGGAATAGGACATAGGATACTTTTTATCCCGGTATTCCCACGGGATTGATACTTACGCGGGTGAAAACGCGGGGCGCAGGTTGTTCCTTGTATTCCTTACCACATCCAGTCCCTAGACATCCGTTCTAAACCCGTTGCTGGGTAGGCATGCGCAATCGGCACAGTCAATACTACGCGTGTTGCTGGCTGGCCTCCCTCGGTGACGGGTTGCCGCTCGACTCTAGTCTGTAGTCTGTGGCACGTTTGTACGTTTGATTTTGGAACTGGAATAAAGGGTCTGGGAATTTGGGTGGCAGGTTGAATATAGATTAGAAATGGCGTTGAATGAATCCGTTTATTCATTGACGCATAAACCGCAGCGAAAACTCAACAACATAATAATTTCTAATAATAATAATCATTTTAATTCGGAAAAGAAACATAATTTAGTAGTAAACATTAACCTTAATAACTATGTTAGTAAACATGCAGATTGGACAGATAATGGACGAGCGGGCAATCTTTCCCTGCAATGACACTCGGGACACTGTGACTAATGATCTATCTATTCATATTTCCATTTGAGATAATTATTTTATTTTGCTTTTTGGCAAATCTTTTTATTGTATTATATTATACAATCTAACACTAAAATATATTTCAATTTAGACAAAGTTTTGAAATGAAAAAAAAAAGAACACTGTGTTTCACCTAAAATATATATATTATGTACGAGTATATAAAGAATAAGAATAATTTAATTTTTGCAAATATGGGTAGATGATACATCAATAGGTGTTAGTACAGTAGAAAGATCAGCCATATTTTGTCATTCAGCATGCAAATATTTACGACAAATTATTATTATTGTATATTATTATTTATATCAAATTATTGTCATAGTTATATTATAGTTACATCAAATTATTATCTATCATTAGATCAATTATTATTAAATTATATACCATTAAATTAATCATTATTCAATAAAATTAGACTTCCTTATATATGCATAAAACGAATAATAAAAAAGTCAACAATTTTTTTTTCAGAAAGGAACTCAGTCACACTGTAGTACGTTTTATCTATCAAAAATTTACGTAGTCTCTTCTTAAACAGCAAAGCATTGAAATCTTTCCAATCTCTTGGTAATTTATTGTAAATAATTGGGCACATGCAATAACATGGTGTGAGGGACAGCCCTCAGCAGACTGATGGGATGAATTCAGCATCTGCATATCATACTAAGACGACCGGTACATGAAATTATTTCAGGAACGTTATGGGAATCCAATAAATCTGTTTTGTATTATTACCGCACGCGCAATGTATCTTTACCGTGGCAAAACCCACGTAGCCACACTCCCCATGTCGGGGGGGCGCGCTCGAGTATTTTAACATCCATTGCTGTTTTATTTTTATTTTAGCTGGTTTATTTACAAATGGAGTGCTGCGTACAGAGAATGTAATTTTACATTGAAATTAAGGAATAGTAACTGAAAAAACGATAAAAAAAAGAAATCTTTCCTGAGAAATTTTCCGGTGGAATATGATTCAAAATAAGGAGCTGAATGCCCCCTGTTAATTTACGGAGGAATGTCCCTTACACCCTTTCATCATCTGCCTAGCCTTTTCCCAACTATGTTGGGGTCGGCTTCCAGTCTAACCGGATGCAGCTG
The DNA here is from genome assembly GCA_948473465.1 of Lithophane ornitopus. NCBI lineage: Eukaryota > Metazoa > Arthropoda > Insecta > Lepidoptera > Noctuidae > Lithophane > Lithophane ornitopus. The sequence goes on from OX419633.1 coordinate 10,239,252, forward strand.
AATACCAGTATTTTACATGGAGAGACTGCCTATCTGACCTCCACAACGCAGTAGGTAACTGGGTAATACGATACCCCTTGGTAAGACTGGTTGTCAGACTTTCGGGCTTCTCACGACCCGTAACGACTGTCAAAGATCCACGAATGACAGCCGAGACCAACGGCTTAACGTGCTTTCCGAGGCACGGAGGAGTCTCGGTATGTAAAGATGGTCACCCATCCACGGACCAAACCCGGCTAGCGTAGCTTAACCCGATGGATCGACCCGTGCGGCTGTTATTACTTAGCCACGAGCTCCTACACCCTCTACAAAAGAAAAAATAAATAAAGGGAAGAGCTCATTGGCCATCAAAAACTTTGAGAGCAAGGTTTCACTGAAATCCTAGTTACATACCTACCTAATCATAAAACATAACATCACACCTGTATTTTCCCAAAGGATAAGGCAGGGTTTACGTACAGTACACCCTTGATGACTAAACTAGACATCGATCCCGGGACCTCATACTCAGTAGAAGCGCTTGCGACCACTAGACCACGAGACAGGCCTACCTAATAATATTTCCATTAAAAATACAGATGTAATATGCAATCCCTAAAATCACACCAACATCTAGGCTTCCTGAAACATTTTTACAATGTACACTAGAATAAGCTATTTGGTATACAGGCAGATAACTTGCAACTACTTTTAAAAAAAAGTGAGTGTTTTGTGTTTTCAGTATTCAACAATTCCTTTACGTCATTCTCCTAAGCCTAAGCTCAAAAAGCTAAATTATACACACTCAAAACGAATTTTGGCATTGTAGCGGAAAATGAATATATTTCGCTTGTATACCAAATAGCTTGTTCGACTGTACCTATAGAACTATATTGTTCAGGATTATCGCTATGTTGATGGTATAAAACTGGGTACTCCCTTTCTTCTTTTGCTTGTATACCAAATAGCTTGTACGACTGTACCTATAGAACTATATTGTTCAGGATTATCACTATGTTGGTGGTATAAAACTGGGTACTCCCTTTCTTCTCCTAAAATTGTTTGTCCGAAAATTATTATCCATAACACGTTTGGTATAAACTTCAGTAACCATAATGTTCAAAAATTCGAAATATTGTTTTACATAATTATCTTTACTTCTAAAACTATTTTGTCATAATATCGATTACTATAAATAATAATTGAATCTCCGAATTTTGCATGAAATAACGTCAAATGTCTAAACTAGCCACTAACTAAATTGAAATTAATCCTATCAATCCGTCTTTTTACAGAACCGCAAACATTCTAATTTTATCGTCTTCTAGGTATCTACATAAGTTATTTATAAACTCAGTCTATGTTCCTGGCAAAAAAACTTTCCACACATCCCTACACTACACAACACTGAATCCCTCCGCGTATTACCGTCACGTCGAAGGCCTTATATTTATTTTTATCACGCCAAAACGTGACGCTGTCGCCATCTGCCGACGGAACGCAATACTGTGCTGTTTATTTGCTCAGCGGATATATCCGATGGCCAGTATATACGCTTTCACCGCTCTATTGTTTCATCATTAGGGTATATTGTGCGGATAAGTTGGTTTTCTGCGGATATTGTAGTGGTATCTTTGTAATGAAAGGTAAAGTAAAAATAACTCTACGTGTACGATGAATATAAGTAAAACTAAAGGAAAAAGATGTACCTAAAGAGGTGAGATCGTACATGAAAAAAGCTGATTTAGAACACCATCATCATTCTCCTGCCCTTATCCCAATTTATTTGGGGTCGGCGTAACATGTCCCTTTCTTCCATACTTCTGTATTAGTCGTCATCTCGGTAGTCACCCCCCTTCCTAGCCATATCATCTTTCACACAGTCCATCCATCGTTTCTTTGGTCATCCCCTACTCTTATAGCCATCGACATTCATACCGAAACTTTCCTCACAACATTTTCCTCATTCCTTCGCATCACGTGCCCATACCATGACAACCGATTTCCACACAACTTTTCTGTCACCGGTGCCACTTTCAGACTTCCTCTTATGTACTCATTTCTTATTCTATCCATTCGTTTAACACCACACATGCCTCTTAACATTCTCATCTCAGCTGCATGCAATTGCCTTTCATTCATCCCTTTTGTGGCCCAACATTCTGATGCATACAAGACAGCAGATCTAACCATTGTTTTATATATCTTCCCCTTAAGTTTAAGGGGAATACGGGAGTCGCAGATTGTTCCCGTGACCTTATTGCATATGACTTGCATCCAAAATGGCTTTCATTTCATCAAACATGACTTGCTGGTTAATTATTATATACATACTAGCTGCGCCCCGCGGTTTCACCTGCGTAAGTCTCGATCCCGTGGGAATATCGGGATAAAAAGTATCCTATGTGTTATTCCAGGTTATAAACTATTTGTGTCCCAAATTTCATTCAGCCGTTTTTGCGTGATTGAGTAACAAACATCCAAACACACAAACACACAAACTTTCACATTTATAATATTAGTAGGATAGTAGGATTTAAACAAATGAAGTTCAGTACGAAATCTTTTGATAGTCAATGAATCTGCTTGCATAACCTTCTGAAAAAGCTATGAAATAATTTGTTTTTAAATCATACGTAACAATTAATCGGGATAATATTTCAAAGTTGGAAATGTATGGTAGGTATATCCTATAACTTAGGACTATATTACCTACGGATAGGTAAGTACGGGTGTTAAGTTGAGGTTACATGGAGAAACTTTCATTAAGTTGGATAAGCTAACAGATTCAACTGTATTGTTCTAACTGAACAGACAGCTGTGCTGCTGGGGAGTTAGTTGCGCCACTTCTTCTTCCAAGCTCAAGCACTAAGAAGTAGTGAAGGGTGGGCGTTTTCGGGGACTTTCTTATGTAATTTTGACGTTCGAAAAGTGCTGATTCTCAGCCTAATTTTAATAAATGACTTTACGATTTTAAGATAGTTAATTGATTCAGGCGTGACTTTGCGGAAATCCATTATAAAATACAATAGACATAGATATATTTAGTAACCAAGTTTTAGTCAAGCGGAATTGGTTACTAAATATATCTACGTCTATTGTATTTTACGATTTTATTTTATTTGTACCTATTAGGTACAATACCAACATATTATAATTGAGTATTGGTATCGATGTGTTTATCTAATATTACAAAGAGGTAAATACAAATTGGTTGAGTTTGTTGGGTAATCTTCGGAAATCCTGATCCGATTCCATAAAAATCTCCGAAATCCGATTCTGAAATATGTTAGCAAATAGTAAATGAAGTCTACTTTTATTGTAATCAATTTATTGGTAGATAACCTTCTTACTCAGTCGATGCAATGTGCAATCTTGTGAATTCTTTTCAGTTTTCAGAGAATTATATACTAGCTTCCGCCAGCGGCTTCGCCCGCGTGATATAAATAACCTATGATACTCACTCACTTGTCAGTGATTAAAGAAAAAAAAAAAGAAATTCTACTGGTCAAAGAATTTTTTAAATCAGTCCAGTAGTTTTTAAGAAAATGTTTTTTTTGTTCGTAATGAATAAGTACATCCTCAAAAAATCTTTTCTCTTTATAGATAATATACGTGTAGAAAATCTAAGATTTATCAAAACAGCAAGATATTTTATTCCATTTTTTTCCTGATCGCTCTGGTAATTCCGGCGTCATGTGAGCCCTCCCCGCTCGTAGACGTCGCAAAGCCAACAGGGTTTGTTGGCTCATTATTGTTTAAGACTGTCCGAGCTTAACTCGCCTTTAATATTAGCTATTTTTCGCCAAGTATCGTGTTTTTCCACTTTTCACGTTTTCGTTTTTATTTTTCCACTTTAAATTCGTTTTCGTTTTTATATTTTCGAATTTTCTGCTACTTTTTTTGGGAAAATAGGTACTTTCTAAGTTTAGGTACCTACATTAAGTAAGTACCTAAGTGTTTATTTTTAGTTACATCTTAGGCTAAAGTTAATTCTAAAATAAACATATGCCTTCTTCTCCTGGTAGGCAGAAACTTAAACAACAATAAACATTCCTTATTTTTCTATTTAGAGTACAGCTTAACACATCTTCCTGAAACCTTTTCAAGATCTTTTTAGGGGTTCTTAATCTTTTTCTGCTTTATCCCTTGGTTTTTCAAAGGCATGCATTAGATACTTTTAAAAGTTTTCAAAATACTTAACCACTTTCATTAAGTTATTCTTTGTCGTAAGTTAATTATCGAAAAATCTCACAAAAACACTCTTTTACAAAAACTTTGTCCACTTGATTACCCCAGTGTACAGACGAGCGACAAATTCGTCGCAATAATGAGATCAAACATTGATTAAGCACCTACCCGATGGACGGACGAGGCGCTGCGACACGAAGCGACGATGCGACGCGACGCGACGCCCGGCACTTTTCATAAGTTCAATTGGGTGGAAGGAATCGCTGGGGACTAATCACAACGGTACTTGGACTGGACAATGGGAGAGTGAAAGATGTATTTTTTATAAGAAGACTTAGAAGAAAATTTTATTGAATTTCTTCAGAGATAGTTTTAAAAGTTCTAAAGCCTTTTAACGATGAACTTAACGAATAACGTACTATTTTATGTTAGACTATCCCCTATACCCAATTTGGTCAAAGATAGTTAATTGATTCAATCGAACACGACGTGTTGCCACACCGAGCTCTACTCTGCGTCCAGCGCTCGGTGTGGCAACGTCGTGTTCTGTTTTGCGACTGGTCAATCGTCATCCTGAGGATGCCTCGTTGAGAGATGAAACACGTGTCGATTTCTTACAGGGTTTCTTTATGACTCTTGAAGAATAGTTATGCGGAATAGGTTACTAAATATATATACGTGTTTTGTATTTTTTTATCAAAATCAGTTCAGTCGTTATCCGTGAAAGCGTAACAGACAAACATACAAGAAATAAAATATAATATTCTCTTTATAATAATTATTAAGTTTAGGCTAGCTCTTTCCCACAGTCTGCCCGCGTGCTAGCCAATGAATCATGAAAAAGGCTGAGACCCGCTAGAACCTCCAATTGCTAAATTCGTTTAGCGGTAACCATATTTACAACTACTGCTTACAAGCATGAAGTCCTTTTCTTTTTTTTTGAAGGTGGGAAATCATCAAATGACTCGCTCTTCGTGTCAGAGTTTTACTGACTAAAACCCACCCGTGTTCCGTGCGTTGCCTGTTGCCAAGGGTCCCGGTATCCCTTTCGGAGTTTCCCGCAGTCCTGGCAGAAGCATGAGGTCCTGGGTTCGATTCCCAGGTTGGGAAAAGTGTTATTGGGTTTTTCGATATGGAATTTCTCGGTAGCAGTCCGGAGACGGCAATAGGCTCGCCCCCTATTACATGGGACTTAAATATAACTGGCGAAATGTGGGTATACTATAGGTACAACTTTGCCTAGCCCTTCGGGGAAACGAGGCTTGTTATTATGTAATGATATCTTGAAAACTTCATTCTATCTCATCAAACCACAGCACAGTTAGAGCTCTTTCAGGCAGATTAAGTTCAGCTGCATATGCAGTAAGAAAAATAAGGCAGTTGACCGATATAGCCACAGCTAGGTTAGTATACTTTGCTTATTTCCACAGTATTATGTCTTATGGCGTTCTGCTGTGGGGATCGGCAACGGACGTAGATTCAATTTTCATCTTGCAAAAGAGGGCAATTCGCGCGATCTATAAAATGGGTCCTCGTGAGTCCCCTAGAAATAAATTCAAAAAAGTTGATATACTAACTCTGCCTTCTCTTTATATCTTAGAAAGTATTTTGTATGTTCGCAAAAACTTAGGATTCTACAAAATAAGAAGCGACTTCCATAATATAAATACTCGTAGTAAACATGAAATTGTGATACCTAAATTTAGATTAACCAAAACTAGTAAGTCATTTGTTATAAACAGTATCCGCTTTTATAACAAGTTGCCAAAGTCTGTTACAGAACTTAGCAATCGAAAGTTCAAAACCCACGTAAGACGTGTCCTTATCAAAAAAGGATACCTATTATAATATTAAAGACTACGTTGAAGACAAGGAAGTTTGGCAATAATTCCTTCTGCACATGTGGCTTCCCTGGTACCTCATTAACGGCATAACTATGTACGAGTCTATTAACTGCTCCCAAATTTCCATGTTTATTTTATTTTTTTACATTCACCTTGACGTAATTATATTATTATTTGACATTGTATACCTACAATTTGGTTTCAAGTCTATAATAGTGTCTTTTGTGGACATGATAATTGTTTAGATTTGTTACAGTTGTAATAGCAATCATGTCATTTGGTTTGAATAGGTCTTTATTTTTATTATCTTACTTATCTCTTGTATAGATTCTTTTTCATCTTAGTGGACTGTAGTAATTTGTTGAACATTTTCTATTTTGTTAAGCACTTACCTGGTACTTTTTGAAAGGCCTACACTGTCCTCCCATACCTAATAACACTGTAATTCGAAAATATTGTAACAGCCAATTATTTTTAAAAGAGTAACCGTGGAGTTTCTTGCCGGCTCTTCTCCATAGGAAACGACCAATTGGAACCGTGCACCTAGCTTCTGACGTTTCATAAGTGCCCATGTAGGTTTATGTGAAATAAAATATTTTGATTTTGATTTTGAGTTGCAATAAAACGCAAAAATGTCTACATAAAAATGGGACTTCCCTTGAGAAAGTAGTTTTTTACTTTTTAGACGCAACAGAAAAAGTAGTAGGCACTAGCCTAAGGGCTAAATAAATATTTAAACCTAATAACTCAACACAAACAAACGCTAGCAAATATTACATACGTCCTATACCTATTTTTGAGTAAATGACAATAAGGTTAAATTATATTACTAAGAAGAAAAATATTGTTATCCTTATTTAAAGAGTTTATCTAACTCTATACAATACATACATTCATCCAAATAAATAAAATTGAAGTATCTGTTTGTAATATCAAAATAACAGCCTTTTACTTTTAGTAAAAGGCTGTTATTTAAAAAAAAAAAAAGGTATTTCATAAGCATAAATGCTTATGAAATACCTTTTTTTTTTTTTTTCTTGTGTCGGAAATCATCAAATGACTTCTCCCGCTCTAGGCGGAGCGGAAGAGCGTGTCAGACTCTTACTGCCTAAAACCCACCCGTGTTCCTTCAGTTGTCTGTTGCCAGGGTCCCGGTATCCCTTTCGGACTATTCCGCAAACTTATGAAATACCTACGGTAGGTACCTACTTAAACAAAAAACTATTTTTTATTTTTTTGTCTTCTTCTTTAATTATTTGTTTCGGCTAATCTAAATGGCTGGACCGATTTTGAAGGGAGTTTCACTGGCATTTATCGGAAGCGGCTTCCCCCGCGTGGATGTCGGTTATTATATACTAAAACCTTCCTCCGGAAACAGCATGAGAATCGGTGCAGTAGTTTTTGAGTTTATCGCGAACAGGACGACAGACAAACGCGGCGGAGGACTTTGTTTTATATTAGGTAAGGATAAGATCGTTCGCATTCCAATCTCAGTCTCAATCTGTCCAAAATACCTCTAATTTACCAACATTTTTGACATGAGTGCGACTATTATTTGAATGTTTTTATTACGAGAATTGGCCCTCAGATATTTTATTTTATTAAGTTCAAGTCTACATAGAATAGGCAGATATCAACAGTCTTTAACACTACCTTTTTCGAAATTCTCCGTCAGTAACAAGGGTGGTCTTTCAGCAATCTAGAACTCCTGAAACAAGTTTTTCAGTACTATTTTTCTTAATTCTTTTTACCTATTGTGGTACAGTAATCGTATTCTAGGTGCATCGTATTCACATGTAACTATATAATTGATGTATACAAAATATTGTAAAACATTTTTTTAAAGAGTAATTGTGGAGTTTCTTGCCCATTCTTCTCCATACGAAAACTACCTTTTGGAAGGGGCGACTAGAACCAGTTCTATTTCTTAGTTTTTGACGTTCAAAAGTGCCTTTAATGTGCCTATTTGAAATAAATGATTTGACTTTGACTTATATTATAAAAAAACTGAAAATATTCTCCATATAAATTTCCTGCTTCACTCTCATTGAAAACTCTTTGGTTAACAATTAAGGTTGAATTTTAAAAAACTCCTTTATTTAAGAGAGCTCGAAGATCGGTAATTTGTTCAAATTTTTTCTTTAAATTTCTCCGCGATGTCCGTTTAATGGAGTACCTTCAGCTTATGTTTATTCTAACTTCGGAATCAATTGGATTGTTAAAAGTTACATGATTAGATTAAGCCTTAATTTTGTTTTCTTAATTACTTTCCGGAGAATTTTCGACGTTATTTTTTGTACGGTTTTTCCGGGAATTAGAATTATTCAATGGTAACTATGAGAGCAGTGGTGAGCTAGTAACGGCTCCAACTTACGAGTTGTAGGTCGTAGGTTCGAACCCAGCCAGGCGCTTTACTTTATGTAAATAGTTTTATCACTATACTGCTCTCAAAATGGTGAAGGAAAACATCAGGAGGAAAACGGCATGTCCTAGAACCAAAAATTCGAAGACATGTGACATCTACCAATTCGCACTGGGCCCGCGTAGAAGATTACAGCCCACTATACCTCTAGAAGAGAGGAGGCCTGTGTCCCAGCAGTGGGAACGTTATAGGTTGAATATAATAATAGTTACTTAACTGATTAATTCTATCATTCATTCATTCTGCCTAGCGTTTTCCCAACTATGTTGGGGTCGGCTTCCAGTCTAACCGGATGCAGCTGAATACCAGTATTTACATGAAGCGACTGCCTATCTGACCTCCACAACCCAGTAACTGGGTAATACGATACCCATTGGTAAGACTGGTTGTCAGAATTTCGGGCTTCTGACGACTCGTAACGACTGTCAAAGATCCACAAATGACAGCCGGGACCAACGGCTTAACGTGCTTTCCGAGGCACGGAGGAGTCTCGATATGTGAAAATGGTCACCCATCCACGGACTAACCCCGGCAAGCGTAGCTTAACCTGATGGATCGACCCGAGCGGCTGTTATTACTTAGCCACGAGCTCCTCAACTGATTAATTCGAATTCCAGGAAAAACTGAAACTTTCTACATTTGGTTCTATCTTGTTCTAAATATAGAGGAGAGGAGAACGAGGTTGAGTTTTTTTTTAAATAAAATAAATAAAAACATCATGAAAACCAATTTACTACAGATAGAAGGGATACATATTGTAAAAAAAATTGATGCTTTTTTTATATAAAATACTAGCTTCCGCCCGCGGCTTCGCCCGCGTGGTATGTCGATAAAAAGTAGCCTATGTTCTTCCCCAGGATGCCATCTGTCTCCTTGCCAAATTTTATCGAAATCCGTTCAGTGGTTTAGGCGTGTAAAAGTAACAAACAGACAGACAAAATTACTTTCGAATTTATAATATTCAGTACTAGCTGCGCCCCGCGGTTTCAGCCGCGTAAGTCTCGATCCCGTGGGAATATTGGGATAAAAATCTTATGTCCTATTCCAGGACATGGTTTACCCCTGTGCCAAATTTCATCCAAATCCGTTCAGCCTTTTTAACGTGAAAGCGTAACAAACAAATAAACAAAAAAATAAACAAAATCACTTTTGCATTTATAATATTAGTTAGGATGGATGTTATTTAGATGTAGGTTAAGATTATGTAGTATATAGTATGTAATTTTATACGATGTAGATTAAGGATTTAGCATGTAAGACCACTCTATCGGATCGCAGATCTGTAGATAGAGGTAAGATTTGCGTAAATAAATAAATAAATATTTTGTTCACAGATTTCCTAGGCAAGCGAGATTTGTCGTCAACTGCATTGTCAGGTAATGTAGAAATAAAAAAGCCTAACTGGCATTTTTTTTTCCAGAAAATTACGGTCGAATATTGAAGGCAAAAGAACCGCGATAAGCATTTGCTAATGAACTACAAGATTTCAAAAAATAAACTAATTTTACGCAGGCAACATTTTTTTTTTTAGAAAATTACGCTCGTAGAATTAAGACAAAAGACCGCGGTAAGCATTTTCTAATGAACTACAAGATTTCAAAAAATAAACTAATTTTACGCATCCAATTCATTCAAGTTTTTACTATTTATTACAAGCCCGCCTTTATAACGACATTTATAAGGAAAGCAATATCTCGGTGCATTAGAGGTTGCGAGTCCTGTTATCAGTTCTCATTAGATAAGGCCGGCGACATCCCGGAACCGAGGAACAAACATGGTTATCTGGGTGACAGGGACTGCGCAGGCGCAGCTTAGTAATAGGGGGATAAGTTAGTGTTCTGTGTCGTAGGTATTAAGAAAATTATGCAGGTGTGTAAGGTGTCACTAAATATTTCATATAATGCTGTTTCTATTAGGCTCGCGACAATCTAAGAAGTCCGTTTTGACAGCTATAAAAATGCTTTGAATAGCGATGAAAAAAAAATTGGTTTCTAATAAACAGATTCTTGAGACGTATCGATTGAACATACTTAGAGAGTTTGTAATCGACGACTTATCTACTTTGCCTAAAACTGATTCTCAAGGCTTAACGTTCTATTACATGTACGAGAACGAAACGTCAAAACGGACTTCTTAGATTGTCGCGAGTGTAGTGGAGTGATTTGTATTTTGAAGTTAAATATAACTGGCGAAATGTGGGTGTAGTAGTCACCTTTGTCTAACCCTTCAGGAAAAAACAGGAATTATGGTACGTTATGTAATTTGACTCCAGGCATTGAAACTCCGTCTTCTTAACCTAATGCTGGCACATCACTTCGCGTATTTACGCAAATATTTGTGTTATTTCGTTAATACAAATTTAACTTTATTTGAAAATATATAAGGGATATTTTGTATCACCCAAGTAACGCGAATATTTTGACAAATACGCCAAGTGAAGTGCTAGCATAAAAGATATCCGTAAAACTACCGTTTTATTTTGTGGTCGTGCTGATTAAAATCCCAAAGAGATGATTTAAGGATGATGAACGAATCAGGTATGTAAAACTGATAACACTTTGCTTAAGAAATGAGTCGTCAAGTCGTGTTTTTCAGAATCGTAAATGTTATTTAATAAAAAGAGGGAAGTCTTCTTTTTGAATATGGAAACAAAGTGTTAAACTTGTAGATACCTGAGGCCCTAGACAAAGTGACAATCTATCATCCATAACGATGATGGAAAAGGCAAAAATTTATAGGACTGACATAAGCTATCGAAAAGCTTATGTCAATCCTGTTGAAAGTCGTTGTAGAAAAACGAAACGCTTTCGAAGTGATTGTCACTTGTTTAGGCCCTCTGAACTGTGTGTACAGGTTACAGGTTTCTGAATATTCTACTTTGAAATATAAATAGGTACATAGGACGACGCAAAATAATAATGTTAGAAACAGCAAGTAAATACATTTCATGCTTTTAAAGTTACTTTGAAAACCCATTAATATTTTATTGTTTAGCACATTACTCGACGTGCAAATGTCTTCACATACGTACAATATCCTCATAACCAAGTTATTCTACAGGTACATATAACATTTTCGTAGGTATATAAATGGGAATGTCTGTAGTCGTCGGCCGTGGTTCCGCGCCGATGCATCGCCGCCATCTTGGAGAGATAGGTATCGATAGCAGCATAGTCTGAGGAGGAAAATATTACATTTATGAGGTTTTTTTCCTGTTGTAGGTTATAGGAGGGAACAAAAATGTCGCGTTTTAATATTACAAGAATATTATGAATCTGTTTCTATTTATACAGATAGCTGTATAAATAGAAACAGAATAGGTATAGATTCTGGCGAGTTATTCTCAATATAGATTCTGGCGAGTTAATCTGTTTCTATTTATACAGATAGCTGTATAAATAGAAACGGAATATAGATTCTGGCGAGTGATTTTATGTGAACATTTCCAATCATAGGTAAGAGTTGGCCAGGGGTACCTACTGCCCTCAACCTATACAAGGTGCAAAATGACCCATCACATAGCCGTCAACTACGCTTTCTCACTTACATCAAGTTAAAGTAACTTTGCCCAAAAATAAATGCTGGGTAACAACTTTTATTTTTGGTGTGAAAAATCGCTGTTTACGGCGACTGCGCTGTCGGCTGTTGACGGCGACTGTTGCGGCGCATTACATGCGCAACGTATCGCACGCAAAATATTGTGTTCTTGGGTGCATGAACAGGGGGATTAAAACGGTCACTTCATAATCACTTCGGAATCATAATACGAAAATATTATGAATCATTGTAAAATGTCACAAACTGACAATTCATAATACGATCTGCGTGTAATTCATATTACGAAATAATTCATCTGTTTGACAGTTTTCTATGGAGATTCGTAAAATGGTCCACAAATTATGAATTGCTTTATGTCAAATTAGAGGAATTGCTAATGACAGCTGGGATTCAGGAAATGAACTGCTTTTAAATTGCTAATGTGGCCGGTTTAGGCCCCCGGTTCAGGGTTCGTGGGGGTTTTTAAAGTTAAGTTATACCTTGCTTTCTATAAAATACGTCTGAAACAGTTGGAACCTTCAATATCTCCGTAACCAGAAAGTTTCCAGGTGGGAACCATACCTGGGAACTTTCTGGTTAGAACAGAACAATAAAATGATCACAATGACTGAAATAACAAGTAACTTTCGGCTTCGTTAAGTGTCTTTTTACACCCGTTAATTATCGAAAATACCAAATATACTGCTGTGAAAAACACAAAAGACGATATCACAGTTCAGCTTGGTCACTAGTTATCACCTGCAAAACACAGATGGTTATAACACAAACTTAGCTATTCTTGTGATACAGAAGCAGAACCATAATAACCATGTGCATGATCGAAGTAGTCTAACTTTAGAAAGTATTTCAGCATTTTCAGTAATACGTCTGTAATACATTGAAGCTTCGATTTCGAATTTATTAATAAATGATTTTATTAATTAAAGATGATCACGAAATGTTTTTGCGCTCAGTACTCAGTATATCATAAGAAATATTTTCGAAATCGTCTGTCGAGCCGGTTTCGGCGTTTTTTCGTCTCCGGTTGCCATCTCAGTTGAGCAAACAAACCAAGTGTACGCTTCGAGCAACGCACGGATACAGAAAATGGCCTTTTTCTGTACCAAGCAATACCAACTTACCTATATAAAACATTAATTTAAAATCACCATTAATTACTTGGCTTTAAGGTTGAAAATCGTCTGAGTATTTTCGGTTTTCATGCGGCCAGCCTTATTACAAGGTTTGGCATGAGTTAATTTCGAAATGCGAAACGTATGTTTAATTTAAATGGTATTTTTGAATCGTTATGAAATGGGTAGGTAGATATTGTTGACTCATATTTTGAAGTTGGCATTCACAGGATATTTACGTAGTTTTTGTCTTAAAAAATGTTGTGGTATTATTGCTTTTCATTTAGCCCTTGGTGTATAAGCATTTATTGGTAAAGACACCCATTTCTTGCTTATGGAAAGACCACTGTTTTATCCCACTGAATCAATCAATCAACTCAGCCTATCGCAGTCCACTGCTAGACATAAGTCTCTCTCAGGCTACAGCACCCTGCCCTCCATCTTCCGCATCCAGTCTGTCCCAGCCTCCTTTTTAAGGTCGTCAGTACATCTGGCCTGGGCGGCGTCCCACACTACGCTTGCCGACTCCAGAACTGCTCCATCGGCCATCAATCCTTCACCAAACATGGCCAGCCACTGCCACTTCAGCCCATTCTACAGGGTAAAGTTTCAACAACAAAGCCTTTCACACCTGCCTAATCGTGGCATTTACTGGCCATTTTATAGGCAGGACTATGAGACGATAGGGTGATACCACCAAACTTAAAAACTTAATAACTTCGCTTCGGGAACTTCGTGAACTCATGAAAAATTTAAGCGTCGATTAGCAAATGGTTTGTTAAGGCCCTACCCTACCACAAATTTTATCCCGCTCGCACCATACTACTCGCGGCCTGATTGAGAGCGAAACGGAATGGGGTGCTGGCGGCTCTCAACCCTCGAATAGATTAGGTCATTGCTTTTTACAGTAAAAATAATGGTAATTTAAACAAAATAAAAAACATAAGACCTGCTTTATAGTTAGTTCAGTTATTATGCAAAGGTTTATGATCTAATTTGAAGTATTTTTTTAATACCAGTGGTTTATAGTTCGGTTTAGAGGTAACTTTGGATATTTTCAATCGATAAAATTTTATGTAGGTAATCACGTTTTCGCCAAACATAATAGAATCATCAATCCTCAACTTTAACATAATATATTTATTTCAAAATTAATGCTGCAGTATTTTCGGCATTCTAAGCAATTTGAGGTAGGGTAGGGCCTTAATGGCATAATTATTATTATGTCAAGGATGGGTTAAAGGAATACCATTATACCAGGAGCTTAAGGAACATAATTGATATGAGGACACGCAATTCAAGACATTCCTGAAACATCCTAAAGGTTCCATACTCCTGTAACACGCACAATTCGCCTTATTTGTCCCATGAGTGCAACGTAAATACGTTACAAACCAGATAAGTCAAGTATAAGATATAAACCCTCAAGTGCAGTAGACACCTTGGTAGTAAACTTCGTCGATATCGCGGGTTCGATGTCCGATAGAGTCGCGTTGCACCATGATACCGGTGACACTGAATTGCGGTTCTAATTTAAAACTCATATCACACTTATATCAGGTATTTTTTTTATATATTATCGGTTTGTGTGTATTTTTACGAATTATCTGTTCACGTGTTTGGGCTTTTAAATTAATGGGGAGAGTACGTATTTTCCGATTGATGTGGCCGCCATTACAGAGATGTTTAATTATGAAATTATCTCTCGATTTGTGACGACATTCATGGCATTATTCCCGCTTGTGGGGTTCCAACTACGAAGTAATCAAAACGATAAGACACATCTCAATATTTTTGTAGCCTGGAGGTTGGGTTTGAGCTCGATTAATGGCGAAAGGCTCGCCTCCTATTGTATCGAACTTGAACGACCAATGTCACTAGTTACCGCTTCTCAGTACAAACTGTGACCCATAACTTTAACTTTAGCTTTTAACGCTTACAAGACGCTTCGCCCTAAGAGGGTCCTATCCAAACTTAAATTAGAACTTAAAAGGTGTCAAAAAGTCGCCTTTATTTACTTACTCATATTTCACACTTAGAAAGATATGCATCTTTTAAAGATAAGGTATCTTTTAGATGATGATTTGTTTACAAGGACCTAAAGCGGCTATAATGTCCCCACTGCTGGGACACTGGCCTCCTCTCTTCTAGAGGGCGTGGGCTGTGATCTACGCGGGCCCAGTGCGGGTTGGTAGATGTCACATGTCTTCGAATTTTTGGTTCTAGGACATGTCGGTTTCCACACTATGGTTACCTTCACCGTTTTGAGAGCAGTGCAGGTGATGAAATTATATACACAAAGTAAAGCCTGACTGGGTTCTCGAACCCTCGACCATCGTAAGTCAAGGCCGTCACAATTGGGCCACCACTGCTCGCTCGCAACAAGTATTTAGGTTTAGACGAAAATAATTTCAAGCCTATAATTATTAATATAAGTTTGTTTTTTTTGCTTTTCTATGTACAAGTATTCTAAAAAAATAGGAAAAATTGTTTTGCTTTACTGATCCACCTCAAAAGTTCAAATTAAAAACCACTTCGATTTTTATCACTTTGCACTGGTGAAATATTATAATATTTTGCTTACCACCTCCCTATAGATCTACCATAAATAAGTGCTACTCAATACCACAATATTTACATTACACATACTACAAAAAACTGCTAATAGTCGGCATGTAGACATGTAATTTTAATTTCTGTTAAGTGGGCGCGGGCGGAGCCGGGCGGCGCGGCAAGCGGAGGCGGATCAAAGGAACCGACTGACCGCCGTAATAGGACCCTACTATCTAAGTTAATATAAAAAGTTTAATGGTTTTATGATCAGGTTTTCTATGTGATTGTGTGGTGTTGAGAAACTTTCGTTGTATATTTTTTGTTGTATGTGGTGCTAGCTATACTCCATTTAAAATAAGATTAGACAATCAAACAAACATTTATACAGTCCGTTCAACCAATTTTGACTTCTATACGGTAGGCATAGGGATGGCATTAAAAGCAAAAAAAGTTACACAATACCAACTTTCTACTGCAGCTGCCATTTGTCATGCCACCAACGCAATAGAAGTCAAAATCGGTTGAACGGACTGTAAAAAAGGCTTATTTAAATGTCTTTCAAATGGGGTATAGATGGTGACACTTTGATTTGGCTATGTGCTTGGCTACATAAAAAAAAACATATTTTTTGCCGTTGATATGGTTTTATTTTGTATAATGGAACATTTTGATTTCACTTTATGAATGGTCATTTTTATTTTCGAGGTTCGTTGCCGTGGTTCTGAGTGTTGACCGTCATAAAGTCCGCTAGCATAATAATAATTATAATATTTTATTGGCATAAAAATATGTACCATTTATATATGAAAAACCCTGACAAACCTGTCAAACAACTACATTCGCTCTTGGTTTTATGGAAAGATATCGTTTAAAATTAGCTGAACAAAAAGATTATACCAATAGGGAATTATCAATATATCATAACTACACTCAACAGATTTGTTTTAACAGCTGAGGCTCAAAGGACTAAATGTCTAATGGTCAAAAACAAAGCTTAAAAAAAAAATTGTAAGTACTTTTATTTCAGCCATACAACAAAAAAAATAACAGAGGTTTTTTTTTTAACACACTTACACTTACCTTCAGTTACCCACCTCCAAATATAGCCCCCTGCAACCATTCCCCCAGAATAGTCCCCCAAGACGGTGGGGTACAGACACAGGGAATATTAGATGGCTCAATTCAGAGCCAAGAGCAGGCCACGCCGAGATTACAACCACGAACAGCTTTGATGCCGACTAGTTTTGGAATAGTTAATGATGGACCGGACCTGGGGACCCGTGTTTAAATACCTGGCCAATTGTTGAGTTGTTTTGAGATTTGAAATTGTTATTTATATAATGTGTACACGACAATACAACAATAATTGAAAACACTGGCAATACTAATGCATAAGAGTATTTCGGAACTATCAAATAAATCCTAACATGGAAAAAAGTAATTTTTTCAAACAAACTAAATAGTAGTGATGGGCCGACTATGGGGTTTGTCGATCTTTGACTAGCTATCGTAACTAAACTATTGGATATATTTGATTATTTTTTTGTATGTAGACCGAGAACGTCATTAGATATACGGAGTTTTATTTTTTGTCGTATTGTCGTCTCCACCTTGTAAAATATTTGTATTTTTGTTTTTTAATCGGGAATAAATCAAATAGTTTTTGAGTTAATACAATATTAACTCAAAAACTATTGGACCGATTTAAAAAATTCTTGCACCATTAGTTTGCTACCACTGAGTAAGCTTTTTAGCTATAAGATATAACGCGCGCGAAGCCGCTTGCGGAAGCTAGTTTTAAATAAATGAAATAAGAATTACTTTAAAGTAGGTTGGTACTTAATATTCTTTGTTGAGTGATTATCAGTCGAATTAGACATGCGATTTCTGAAAAATATTGCAAAAATTGCTTGTCTAATTCGACTCTTTCTTAAAACCTTTGGACGAATAATCCATTCTGGTATTTGTTTATTTCTCAGATAAATATTAATTACAAATACGTGATGCTCCGTTCAAATGGGACAAATATGAATTACGTGTTTATAAAAAAGTGTAATTCCAACTTTGTACAGTTTGCGTCATAGTTTTTGAGGCGTGTTTTCCACGCGCCCTCCTCGTTTAGAGCTAATCTACATATAGCTTACAATGTTGCAACTACACAGATCATTAAGATCTAAAAGTGTCGCTAAGAAGAATAGCGCAATCCTAACTAATATTAGAAATGCACAAGTGATTTTATTTATTGGTTTGTGTGTTTGTTACGCTTTCACGCTAAAACGGCTAAACGGATTTGGATGAAATTTGGCATAGGTGTAGACCATGACCAAATAACAACACATAGGATACTTTCTATCCGATATTTCCACGGGGTCAAGACTTATGCAAGTTAAACCGCGGGGCGCTGCTAGTATTATTATAATTTTTCAAACGATCAGTGACTCTTTCGCATCATCATCATCATCATCATCATTTTAGCCGAATGAAGTCCACTGCTGGACATAGGCCTCCCCCAAGCACCGCCACTTCGAGCGGTTCTGTGCTTCTCGCATCCAGCGCATTCCCGCAGCCTTCACCAGGTCATCAGTCCACAATGAGGGGGGCCTTCCAACGCTACGTCCTCCGGTACGCGGTCGCCACTCCAGAACCTTTCGGCCGCCTCGGCCATCTGTTCTGCGAGCAATGTGCCCTACCCACTGCCGCCACTTAAGTTTGGCAATACTTCGGGCTATGTCGGTGACCTTGGTTCCTCGATCTCTTCATTTCTGTTTCGATCACGCAGGACTCTCTGGTACTCTTTCGCATAGCTTGACATATTCTATAGCTATGAACTAAGAAAAGCAAGAGGCAAGAATGTGATAAAAAAAATGTTCAGAGAATTTTTGGATTTCGTTATCGTGTTTAGTTTATAAATGATGTTTTGGCTTTTTTTGTGATTTGTGGTATGGTACATTAATAGGACACCTATTTTCAACCACATCCAGCACAACATAACTCACTCTTATGCACAGTTGTATAATTTTTAAGTAAAATTGTCCTCGGACTCACACATAGTCGCTAACGACGTGCCAGCACTTCGGGGAACCTACGTGGTGCGTCTGTTTGAACACCATGTACATAATATACGTACACTATATATTTACATACCCCATATACTGAGAATGGAGATGGTATTTTACGTTTGTGAGGAAACTAAGGAATTTGTCACTTGGTCACGATTTTGATAGATAGGTTTAATCTGATATGGTGGTCTAAAATGCATAAGACAATTTTTTGTTCCTCCATTGACAGGATATTATGTAATTCAAAAAGTAAGTGTAAGTAAGAATATACAAGAGAATGGTATGAACACTTCTCATAAAAGAGGTTTTAGGGCAAGAAGACGAAAATGTAAAAAGTTTTGAGTCTAATACCTATTCCCATATGATGTATATAATTATTAGAAAGGATCAAATTCGTATAAGTTTAAAATACCTACATATCATGCAGTTTGTAGATCTTTGACAACCAATGTTACCAAGGGGTAGCGTGTTACCCAGTAACTGGGTTGTGGAGGTCGGAAAGGCGGTCACTCCATGTAAAATTCTCGTAAACAGCTGCATCCGGTTAATCTAGCAACCTAGGCAGATGATGATGATATTATGCAGCTTTAAAAAAGAAGTCATAGTATCATTGTAATTGCATTCCGTACTATTACTAGGTATAGGTCATATATGGCTGCTGTTTTGAGCTTTACAAATTTTCAAGGTAAAAAAGTAAAGCTTTTTTCGCCCTTGTCTCTACAATTGTCATGTCCTAGATTATTTTTACTATCCAACAATTTTGTTGAAATTGCGCGTAAAATAATTTCGGTTTTTTTTTTTTTTAATTTATGTATATTTTTGAGCTGATCAAAGCTCTATCATGTACGATTAATAAGGCGGGGTAATGCATGCTACTTACACGGGGAAAGTCATCGGCAAAATTTGTTGCAGAATTCTATCTGTAAAACATCAGAAAACAGAAAACCGTCATGCAGAACTCTTTTTGATTTATAGGAGGTAGCAAAAAAATAAAAACCGCTCCAAAAATCTGCCGCCCTAGGCTCAAGCCTAATCAGCGTGCTGGTAAATCCGCCACTGGTTATGTATGCAATTAATACGGAACTTTCGAAGCAGGTTTAGTTTATAAACGGTTGATATCACATGACCGTTCGCGAAGACCTTCAGTAGTATAAAAGATCCGGTGGTACATTCGACTACACAAGCACCTATAACTGATTCTTCGTTCTTTGTCCTTCCAGATTCCGCGAACAATATCTGTCAATTTCTCTGAAGAATGGCAATCAAAACCAAATATTTGTATATTTGTTTTATCTTAGAATATATAAGCATAGTAATAAGATTCTATTGAAAACCTGTGACTTGTGCGTTAGCTTGTTTTGTAGATTTAGCAAATTTTGCTGTTGTTCTAATATCAATAACCTAAGTAGGTACCTACTTGTTACCAAGTAGCATAAAGCTATTATAACACATACTACTTTTCGACACCACCTTAGACAGAAAAGCCTTACCTACCTTTGCCTTCCAATACATCCCCATAGAAATGGTTGAGTATGCTAAATATGCAACGTAACTACACTCGCGACAATCTAAGAAGTCCTTTTTGACGTTTTTTTCTCGTACATGTAATGAAACGTTAAGCCTTAAGAATCAGTTTTAAGCAATGTAGATTGTAGATAAGTTGTCGATTACAAACTCTATAAGTATGTTCAATCGATATGTCTCGAGAATCAGTATATAAGAAACATTTTTTTTTTCATAGCTACACAAAGCATTTTGATAGCTGTCAAAACGGACTTCTTAGATTGTCGCGAGTTTTAATCAAATACTTAGTCCAAAAATTATCCCCGAAAAACTGACAAGATTACATGAATGCACACTAACGGCACTCGGACGTACGTACCCGCCAATAACTGACTAAAGTAAATATTGACCGCAGCGAGACAACGGCGAGGTTTTTGAGAATTTCCAATGAAGGTCCGTTCGTGTTGTGTTTGTGTGTTTGTCCGGCCGTCCGGGCGGCCGGTATCATGTAATCTCGCTATTTGTCCGGGCAGGTCGCGCTCGTCTAGTAATACCACACTATTGGTATTGCCTCCCTCGTCGTTCGTTAGGTTACATGCTTTTTGGTGCGTGAGTTTTCGTGGTGATGGGATTTAGTGGTACTTTATTGGTATGGTAATTTTCTCGCTAGGTATCTAAGGATGCCATTGGGTAGGAAATTTTCAAGTGGGCAATTTGCCATTGGGTGTGAAGTTCTTTGCTCGAAGAATTCTTCTGAAAAAGACTTCATTTTGGGTCTGAGTTTTGAGAGACATTTTTCGAACTAAATTATGTCCATAACGTTTATTTTATAACCGATTTGACGTAACTAATTTAATTCATGTTTTATGGTAATTCCCCAAATAAGTAGTGCGTTTATTTTGTAGATAAACTTACTAAATACTATAGATTTATATAGGTAGCTTAGCGGCCATTCAAGCGATTTTCCAAAACAAAGAATATTTCAGAATATTTTCTTTATTTACGGAAGCATAGCCTTCATAGCTTCGCATCTAAGAAAACCCATATTACTAATCATTTACTATATCATAACAATTGCCCTACATATATTGCCTTAGAGGACTAACAATTACGAAAGACAATAATCCGTTAGCATTAGATAATAATATTTATTTTACATAACGATCGATTACATCCAACAATTCACAAAAACTTGCGTCAAATTAGTCGTAGCCATATCCAATATCCTTGCGACTTTATCAGTCGCTCACGAAGTCGAGTAAGTACGTACAACGAGGTGCTAAAGCCTGCTACTAATGAGACGACGCTAATCGTCGACAAAGTGAGTGCGCGTGAGTGGCCCACTTGCGATGAGACACTTTGCATGCGATATTGCTTATTAGAGGCTGTCAGACGATGAGTCTTCAGGGAAGTTAATGAAGGGTGATCTGCATAATTGCAATCAAAATCATAAATCGAATGACAGGGCTACCCGTTTTTTTTCTTTGGATGTTCAGCGAATGGTTTTAGTAGAAGTCCGGTCAAGTCCGATAAAATTCTTCGCCTTGTGAGTTCGTGATAAAGAGAGTGAGGATGATAAAAACATATTACATGACTCCTTTACAAGTTTCGTTTAACTAAGAAGCCTCTATGGCCATCCTGGTGCATCCGGTTGGACTGGAAGCCAACCCCAACATAGCTGGGAAAAGGCTAGGCAGATGATGATACCTATAAAATCCTTACATTGATAAAAAGTCCTCCGCCGCCTTTGTCTGTCGTCCTGTACGCGATAAACTCAAAAACGACTGGACCGATTTTCATGCTGTTTTCACAAATGGATAGAGTGGTTCTGGAGTAAGGTTTTAGTATATATTAACCGACATTCACGCGGGCGAAATCGCGGGCATCAGCTAGTTTAAAATATTTGTATATAGCTATACAGTTATGAAGTTCATTCACAAGAAGAATGAAATTTTGCCGCTCGACACTCGCCCTCGTTACGTAATATTTGAGATTAACAGATTAACACAAGACAGGTTTCTATGCCCTTCCATTGATTGCCACATACTTTCAAAAGACGACCCCGATTGGAAATGAAGCAAACCTTACTCAAAGACGATAAACTATATGACCGCAGTTTTAGGAGACTGGTCTAAAAACCCTTAACCTATAACTAGCTTTGGTTGATCGATATGTCTATGTTGTGAGTCCCTCTGTCTGTCTCTGTCCTTTTCACCTTTTTACGCCTAAACCACTGAACCAAACGTTATAAAAGACAAGATACGTTGCCTGGGACCTAGACAAGGACATAGGCTACAACTTGGATCACAAGCGAAGTCGCCGGCATTAGCTAGTCTGAAACAAACACTCCCTATATAGCTACCATCACGAAAAGCAACAATTTCGCTCTATCAATTAACCTAATTCCTGTACGACACAACATACATAGCGAAATGCACAAGGAGCCATATTGATCAATATGCCGTCGGAGGCTGGGACAAACAACGCGGTTGCTGGAGCCGGCGCCCTTTGATCATGACGACCCGTCCGTGCGCCACTTGTTACGGTACCAGTGGGAAGGAGGAGCCAGAAGGTTTATATCAATCTAACCTACTCGTAGTAAATCTACTGTGAAATCTCATAATAGATATAACATCTAAGTTGTTAGCACCAGCTAGATAAACCAATAACAAAGAAGTTCCAAACATAGTCAACCTATAATGTGCCTTCTGCAGCAAACTGCTGTGAAATAGGCCCGCTTTCGTGGGCCCAATAAAATGGAAATGATTGATATTAAGAGGCTTTCAGGAAGCTACCATATTGTTTAGACTGGGAAGAGTTACAAAAAAACCCTGACACTTTACTCGGCAAGGTTACCAAGAGATCAAGAGCTTTCAGGAGTTTTCAGAGATCTGTAAACCAATGACTACCTGTATCGTTAACTGGTCAACGAATTGAAAATTCAGGGAACCTATTACCAAAATAAACCTAACGCGTGGGCACTTTAACTAGGCAAGTTTACCTGGAGATTAAAGATTTTGAGAGTTTTCAGGAGTTTTCAGAGATCGGTAAACCAAAACCAAACCAACCAAAACCTGTACCATTAACTGTCAACGAATTGAAAATTCAGGGAATCTATTACAAAACAAATCTAACGCGTGGTTTTTAACAATGTTTTCTTAGAGTAAACCGACCCAAGTGATTGAGACACACAATTAAACTTCTGTCGACCTCTCCAACGTCACCGTTGTCTCTTGCGGCCCCAACAAAGTGCTACGTATGTGCTGCTTTGATGGGAAATGTCCACAGTAATGCAGTTTTTGATACGCCACTCGGCGCCATCTTAGTTCCTCGCCTGAGCTTTGTGATTATAATACGGAGACTGGTACTCCGAATATGTTATGTGAAATCTGCTGTTCTCTTTGTTGGGTTGTTTAAAAAAAATAAGCGTTTTACGAAGCAAACAAGGAGAAATAAAAGAAAGGAAATACATTTCACTGCAATCTGCTAGTTGATATTTACGAGTACTTTCATTGTCTGTTGTATTTTCCATTGCTTTGAAAGGGGTAAATACCTACCTTAGGTAAGTACCTATACGCAAATGTTTTTCAGATTTTGACAGGTAAAGTTCTTGTCCAGAAAAATTAAGGCCTTTTGATATAATAAAAACTTTTTACAAAAAAGAAACAACCGACTTCCAAAATAAAAAATCTAAAAAAGTGTTTTTTTTGGAAGTCGGTTTTTTTTGTAAATAGTTTTTGTTTTTCACTTTTTAATTGTGGTTTCAGCCTACCCCACACAAATTCGAATACCACTACCTGCTATGTAAATAACAATGACTAGACTAAGTGGGAAAAATACGTAATATTGAAGCTAACTCAAACACTACGCAAGCAAAGTTAATAAAATTTATATGGGACCACCTCTGAAGCATGACCTACCAAACAAAAAAAGAATCGTCAAAATCAAGTCATAAATGGCGAATTAATCGCGTAACACACAAAAAAACATATAGACGAATTGAGAACCTTCTCCTTTTTGAAGTCGGTTAAAAATAAACTAGCTTATATGCAAATAGACTACTGGACACACAGGATAATCTACTAAGGCTCTTTAAAAAAGTGAGGGTACATTGAAACAGCAGCATGGTTGCAATAACGGCAAACAACGCCCTCTCCCGGTGATTTGGGCATTTATTAAAAAGCACACAATACCCGGCCCACTACACTGAGATCGCTCTTTTCTATTTTATTTTTAATATTAAACCCCCCGGCTACTGCTCGCCGCCACAGAGTAATGTGAAGAACAGAGTTCACAATTATAGAAGAACTAGCGACCCGCCCCTGCTCCACACGGTTTTTAGGACTTTTTTAAAGATTTTTTAATTACATAACTAGCTTCCGTCCGCGGCTTCGCCCGCGTGGTATGTCGATAAAAAGTAGCCTATGTCCTTCCCCGAGATGCTATCTATCTCTAATCCTTTCGGTGGTTTAGGCGTGAAAAGGTAACATACAGACAGACAGACATACAGAAAGGCAGACAGAGTTACTTTCGAGTTTATAATAATATTAGTATGGAAGTATGGATTAGTTTCATGTTAATGTATTTATACATAGAAACTTTCCGGAATACATTCGTTGCGAAGTAGAAGAACGTAGTCAAACAGACAGACACGAAAAGTGACTTTAATATTTATAGGTGCAGGTAAACTTTAAGTTAATGATTACGTCTCAGTTCTGGTATGTATAAATAGGGGCGTTAAATATACATAAATCTTTAAAAGCATGTTTTGTTTGAATAGTTGCGTATCGGTATTGATTTCTAATTTTGTAGCTACAAGATATTTCGTAGCGGATGCTACGAATTTTCGTAGCACTGATAAAATGCTACAAAGGTTGATAAACAGAAACAAAGATGATTTTTGTAATGTTTGTAGTGTTTCCTATACGAATATAAAATTATAAATTAAACCTGCGTGCTTTTCTGCTCCGTCTAAGTTCCATTCTGATCAGGTAATAAAAAGGAATAATAATATACCAGTCTGTTCCAAATCGTATAAGAGAAAAAAAATCTGCAGCTGCAATTTCGCTTTCAATGACCTTAGAATCTATAAATACTTCGTCAAACCCCTGAGTGCACTTAAAATATATAAAAATGTAATTTTTTTATATCTATAGTTAAAACAACACATTGTAGGTGCAAAATAATCACGATTTTGCCATTAAAATACCATTTTAAAAAAACCGCCGTCTCTGTCCCACATTACTCTGTACTATCGCTTCCCAGGGAGGCCGGTGAGGGCCCTCCACAGCTATTATTGAGATTCAGACGGCAGACTCTTCATCATATCTACTCCTGCCTGAAATATGTACTCTTGCAATAACTGTTTATGTAATTCACAACTTTGTTCTTATATCTACTGAATTCGACAAAGTTGCTTGGTATATAGCGCTGTATTTTGAAGTGAAGTTCGCTTAGAATCCGATCGTGTACTTAATTGCTGTTTATAATCAAAATGTAGCCTTCTGTATTATTTTTTATCAGAAGACTAGTAGCCCGTCCTGGCTTCGTACGGGTAGCTCTAATTACCTTCCCTACCCTACCCAACCACCTACCTACCCTACCTACCTACCTACCCTACCTACCTACCCTACCCTACCTACCTACCCTACCTACCTACCTACCTACCTACCTACCCTACCTACCCTACCTACCCTACCTACTCTACCTACCCTACCTACCCTACCTACCCTACCTACCCTACCTACCCTACCTACCTACCCTACGCTACCTACCTACCCACATACCTAGATACATACCTACCTACCTACCCTTACCTTACGTACAAATCTTCCTCTGAGAATAACGAACACAACAAAAAAGAATTATCCAAATCGGTCCAGCCGTTCTTGAGTTTTAGCGAGACAAACGAACAGCAATTGATTTACATACCTATATATATATATTTCTATCCGTTAAGGCGACCTATTGAGGAAGATCGGGAAAGTCCGAAAGGGATACCGGAACCTTGGCAACAGGCAACTGAAGGAACACTTCCGCTCCGCCCAGAGCGGAAGAAATCATTTGAAGATTCGCCACCCTCAAACAAAAAAAAGGTAGCATTCATTGGACATTAGCTATCAAATGACGGAACTGTCACACACAACTTTATTGATCATGTAAGTTTGAAGGTGTACTCAAAATCACATAATTTTTTATTCGTCTTATTTTATGTTTTCATGTAAAGATGGTTTTTCTGTCAGTTATACAAGGTGAAATTGAATCCATGGGCATCCTCTTCTTCATTGTACTCATTATGAACAACTTTAACTATGGGACCAACTCTGTAATCGCAAAACAAACATCAGCTGTTCTCTACATTTTGACAAGCTACGCGAACATAAATGTAGGGAACAGCTGATTTTTTAGGCTAATATGCCTACAAAATGTTTTACAAATCATCGCTGTATCGCTGTTGGTAAAGATCCTGAATGTTTTTTGATGAAGACACTGCAGTGGTTCGGACAAACAGCCGGCCGAACAATTACCGAGTCCAGCCGATTCTTATCAGCTCGGCTGAACATCGCGTGCAGGTCCTACCCTGCAGTGAAAGGACCAAGTTAGGAGTGGTAGTGGGCTTAAAACTGTATTGAAACTAGCTTCCTACCCTGCACGGTTTTACGACTTGACAAAACATTGAGATTTCTTTAATGGCATTTTAATATTAATGTACCTAATATATTATAATTGATTTGTATACAAAATATTGTAAAACATTTTTAAAAGAGTAATGGTGGAGTTTCTTGCCCATTCTTCTCCATACGAAAACTACCTTTTGGAAGGGGCATTTCTTTGTTTTTAAACGTTCAAAAGTGCCTTTTTTTTCTCTAGTTGAAATAAACTATTTGACTTTGACTTTGAACCACATGAAAAGAAGACTAGTCATGCTAATTAGCATGCTGTTGTAACATAAATTCTTTCAACTACCAAATACGTGCTTAAGTCCTTTTGCAATGTGCATAGTATCTAAGTAACTTCTAGAACATACTTACGTTCTTTTCATTTATTCACTAGAGAAAGAAGATCCTGAAAATTGGTAAAAATTCCACTTAAGGCATTGTAGAAGGCTTTTGTAACTTGGACAGTGTGATAAGTAGTAAAACAGGCAGCATATAACAAAGTCAATTATAAGGGTTGTGCAAAGTTTAACAGAGGTTGTTTGGCATTACCCTGTGCTATCTCAAGCATGGTTATAAACTAATTCTCTATTAATTACCACGGTAAAACAAAATGTAAAGTGGGACCAATAAAATGGATTATTAGGCAAGCTTGTAATTGAGTTCATCTTCGTTTATATCTTGACTGTTCTCTGTGATACTATACATATACTAACTATCCTAATCCTAACTAATATTATAAATGCGAAAGTGAGTTTGTTTGTTTGTTACGCTTTCGCGCTAAAAAAAGTAGTACACAAAAATATTTTTATATGAAACTAGCTGCGACCCGCGGTTTCATATGGCGGATAATTTATTTATTTATTTATTTATATATACTTTATTGTACACCAGAAAATACATAGCGAAAATAAATAAATTTAACACTACAAAACATACAATGGGCGGCCTTATCGCTTTCTGCGATCTCTTCCAGGCAACCTTAGAATGGACAGTGATTGCGTGGACATCAAAAATGGGGTTGTCATTGGTGCAAAATAATAAGTAGGTACTTAAACTTACCAATAGATACAATATACTATAATATATAATAATATATATATGCTATACAATACATACATAAATACATACATACTGACTTTAAAAGAATATTTATGTAAGAAACGAAAAATAAATGACGACTACAGATTATTACAGATGAGAACAACCGATAATTATCGGGATTAATCATCCAAATCCGTTCAGCTGAACGGATTTGGATGAAATTTGGCACAGGGGTAGGCCATGACCTGGAATAGGACATAGGATACTTATTATCCCGATAATTATCCCCCTTATGAAACCGCGGGTCGCAGCTAGTTTCATATAAAAATATTTTTGTGTACTACTTTTTTTACTGTGGTACAACCTTTGTGGCTCTGGAACAACTCAACTAGTACCTAAAGGATGGCTGGTTGTTGATGGTCAGCGAAATGACCTCTATTGCGATCGAGTATTGTTGCTCACAATTCCTAGTAAGCCCATTCAAGAGTTGCGTTGCTATAACTTAAGCTCGTTATGATACCAAAGCACGTCAGTAATTAAAGATCCCATCAAAGCAGAATTAGCTCTTTAACCGAAACATTCCCACTATCACACCTGAACCATCGGAATACACCAGACAAATTCACTCAGAGTCAACTTGTTCCACACAGAAGTTTATCTGCAAGTTATTGAGGGTTACAAACATCGACAGGTGTGGGTGCGGCTAATAGTTGGAAATTCAAAGTTGCGCTCAAACAGGGTAGGGTAAACACTAGCCCATCTGGCGGGCTTTGCCCAATACTCGCGGACTTGGAGTGTCGGAGTGTTGGGTCTTGTCCCCTGTATTATATGACTACATCGGTTTTGGCGCGTCGGGTTTTTTAAAGATAGTCCAATGTTGAAATCAAATTCAGATAGCCGAGTCATTACATGAAAATTGTTCTTGAAACAACAGAGGCTTTTCGCATCTGTAACAGAAATCTTGTTTAGGGAGAAGATTGTCGTTGAAAACAATATCCATTAGGAAAAGCTTATTTTAAAACGTTTTGGCGAGACAGGACAAAGAAGTCAGACGACGTACAGAAAACGTCTGGAAGAACTATTGGTTGATGAAATATCTCATGAAAGGACCTCTCCCGCTTTAACTAAAACGAAAGCTCATGGACATGTGCATTCTTCCCACCCTCACCTGCAGAGCGCAAACATGGTCGCTTACAAAGCATCAAAATTCCGCTGCACTTGGTGTCTGCCCACGGGCTATGGAACGAAGTATATTAGGTGTCAAACTTACAGACCGCATTAGGAAATCTATACTTCGTTCCAAACAAATGGCTGACGCTGGACAAACAGCTGCTGGGCTAAAGTGAAACTGGGCTGGCCACATCTGCCGAATGTCGAAGTAGCAATATGCAAAAACCATCACTTATGGATCCTAAATAACAGGAAACGACTACACGTCAGGCCCAGAAAGAGATGCCGCGATGAGCTGGACTCCGTCTTAAAGGATTGGCCCGCAATTGCAATAAACCGGGAAAAGTGGAAAGACGGAAAGGAGGCCTAAAGCCGTATACAGAAAGAAACTTGGCAGCCTACCAGCGCGTATAGGAACCGGTCCACGTAGGTAACCGGCGCAGGCATTTATATGAACAAGCGCCGATAAGCGCTGGTAGATCGGTGCCGGCTACCAGCTTTCTTTCTGTATACGGCCTTAGCCCTGCAGTGAGCAACACAGACTTACAATAATAATAATACGTGCAATATCGCAACAAAAAAGTCACATGGATTATAAGACTTTAACATTAAATGAGTTTTCAGTTACGTTTAGAAGTGTTGCGATCACTAAATTATACAGTTATTACTTAATCTGCTTCTTTTGCTAATTTTATACAAAACATAGCATTAATTACTAATATCTAAACATGCTCCAATCAATAAAAAATGGACTACCAACCGACACAAACTCCAAGCGCTCTAACTACAGCCGTCGTGTTATACTACCAAGTGCGTGCGATACTTGTCTTCAGAGGGAGAAGTAATTGACAGCTACAAGGAGCGGCTGGTGCAAAAACATGGCGAATTTTTATTGCTGTCAAACCACTTGTGCAGTGCAAGCAATACGCCGTGTACCTTGCACTTGTGGCAAGAATAGATAGGGTTCGTTTCGGTGTTGTGGTGTTAATTGCAAGTTTAAATTATTCTTTTTTTAGTTTTTAAAAGTGTAGGCGTATTCATTTGTTTTGATATTTGGTTTTATTGTTCGAAATCAGAGGAATAGAAGATGGAATGTCTCTCTCAGATCTTAAATCAGTGTTTTATAAGTATCTATTTCCTGCTATTTTTTTTTGAGCTTGTGATACGTTACATTAGGAAAGGAACAAAAAATAATAATCATGTAAATCAAATATACGAGTTTTCTTATACCTACTTACGTTTTTCTACATAATGTATTTCTGCTATGTCTAATTCATTATTAGTTTTCTCCTTCTTAACATGAGCTTATACAATTGTACACATTCTTAAATTATACACATAATTATTTTATTCGTTATGTCAAGGTAAAAACTAAATTATTCGACAAAACATACTGTTTTCATGTCATTATTATCCTCGCGTGTATTTCAACCAGAAATAATTCTGATAACATACCCATAAAATACTTTTATCGTCCTAATAATCACAACTTACGAAGCTAACCCTGCTGGTTAACCGGGGCTCAAGTGTTCCCCACGGGGTAGCGTGTACCCCATGGCGTGGGGTACTTCTGTACCCCAGAGGATTCCCCGGTTACTGCCGACGGGGCCCGCGGGTACAGCCCTCAAATTGAATATTTTATTAATTTAAACTTGCCCAAAAACTGTCTGTTAATTTTAAATTGGTACGTTTTAGTTCATTTTGATGGAAGTTTCGTTATTAACTTTTATTAGCTTTCGTAAAATGCTTCGGTTTTATATGCGAATGTAACTTTTGACATTGGTGAAAATTTTCGCCAAAATAAGCTTCATGTGTATGACGATCGATAGATCATAGGATGATTAATAATAATGACAAATGTCCATGTTCTTTTCTTAGTTGATGTTTATTTCTTGATGTCAATCTTGGTTTTCCTCCCATATCCTCCCATATCCCTCCACACAGCATTTAACATATACAGTATGCGAGAGATTTCTATACTTCATGAAAAAATTAAGCCATTTCGCTGTTGAATTTATAATCAATTCGCAAGCATAATATGCGGTCGTCACTCAGCTGAAAAAAAAAAGAAAAACTTTTTATTTTTATTATTTCATATTTTATTTTCTAGAAAATCATTATCCCTGATTTTTTTATATCTTACTTAATGTCCATCAGAAATCAGACTAAACAGT
The DNA here is from genome assembly GCA_948473465.1 of Lithophane ornitopus. Lineage (NCBI taxonomy): Eukaryota > Metazoa > Arthropoda > Insecta > Lepidoptera > Noctuidae > Lithophane > Lithophane ornitopus. The sequence continues at coordinate 10,270,517 of OX419633.1, forward strand.
TGTGCCACAGTCAAAGGGTGCAGACATATGGCTAACATTATGGGCAGCTTTTATTAACTTCGGCTGTCACTCAATTTGGAGTATTAGCAGTGTAGCGCGCCGCGGGCGCATAAGTGTACAGGGTGGATCGAAAATCTTTAGTATATTTTTTGTTTATTTTAGGTGTTTTTTTACTAATTATTCTATTATTCTGTTGTGAAACTTTACAAAGGTTATATATGGAACTGGTTGGTCTCGTCATTGAGATTTATTAGTTTCAAAGTGCACGATAATATTTTAGAGACACGTTGATATTTGAAAGATAAGTATGTACCTAAGTGGCTCAAAATTCTAAAATAATAATAATACTAGCCTATTACTGTCCCGCTGCTGGGCAAAGGCATTTTTCTATTACAAAGAAGGCACGAGCATTGATCACCATCATAAGTCCAGGTTTTCTCACGATGTTTTCCTTCACTAATGTCAGTAATGTATAAGATAAACTCAGAAAGTACATGTCATTGAATTGAAAAAGTCGAATTGGTGCTTAGCCGAATTTGAACCCACATTCTCCTGCATGACTGTCGAGGCCTTAACCACTGACCCGTCACGACATAAAAATTATAAGAAAAAGATTTTCAACAGTAGTTTCAAAAAGATGTTCTAAAAGCATGAAACGATCCAAAATTAACCACCTTTCTTAGAATCCCAAAAAACATTTTCGGTATCATCTTCTAAAAAGCGCCAACAGCCGCCTCTGTTCCGCTAATTCCTGCTAACCCCACTAACGCGCCCGTATGAACGCTAATTACAGGTCGATAACACTTCGTTAGGAAAATTAAAGTACTTCGCACTCCAACCACGGCGAGTAAAGCTTCAGAAATGTAAGGAATTTCAAGTTTTTTTTTTCTCTCTCTTCGGTTACGAAGAATCAGATAATGTTTTTCGCCCGGCTATGTTTGCGCAAGCGAGTGTGCAATTAGTATTTCAGTAGGTACCTAACTGTAGACAGACATTTAAGTATTACGATTAAAATTAATCTTTGTTTCTTGATCTTTCGTCAACGGCTTTGCGATTTAATGCAAGTAAAACAAAATTCTTGAAAACAAACAATTCAAAAGTTTTATTGCTTGTGTTTTTAAGTTTTTTTTGTATTTTAATACATTCTATAAAAACCTAATGATTTTTCTAAAATTTTCCAATTTTTACATTATGTAAGTATGTAGGTACTTTTAGAAACAATAATTATTTGTGATACGTTAAACCACCCCCTATATATCGTCAATAAGCCGGAATACCGCAGGCGTTTAGCCGCTGACAAGCATTGTCCCGCCCCAACAGTTCGTACTATTATATGCGCGGGAGTCGATACCGACCCCGAATGTTGTGCCCGCGAATAATTGATTAAGTTGCGCGTGAAATTCCATAGTACCGGGTTTGTTTTGATTTCATTCGCTTCGGTTAATTATTATAAAGTTATTTTGTGAACTATGAATAGTGACGTCACGGTTAATAGAGCTGTTATTAATAATTATTTATTCATGAATTTCGGCATAAAATTTGTACATACAGTGATGTAGAATTGAGCATGTGAAATGTGAATTGCGTTGATTAATAATAATGTAGGTACTTAGTGTAATATTTTATTTATTAGAAGTTGTTTCTGCTTCAGAGAGATTGTCCTAGCTGGTCGTTAGAGGATTTTGTAAGCTGAACGATGGAGGATTAGGTACAGTTGTTCTGTGATTCTATACCCCATTTGAAATAAGATTAGACATTAAAACAAACCCTTTTACAGTCAGTTCAACCGATTTTGACTTCATAACACGAATAATCACAATCTGAATCATTTTGAAACATATATCGATTGTATATTTGAAAAACTTGAATGTTGTTGAACTGTCAAAATGAAACCGATTGTGATTTATCGTGTGTTGCGCAATAAGGGTGCAGGTGTTCATCATCATCATGATCAGCCTATAGCAGTCCACTGCTGGACATAGGCCTCTCCAATTGCCCGCCATTCAGCTCGATTCTCGGCAGCTCTTATCCAGCTGCTACCAGCCACCCTGCGAAGATCGTCGCTCCACCTAGCCTGAGGGCGTCCTACCTTACGTTTGCCGATTCGCGGTCTCCACTCAAGAACACGTCTACCCCAACGGTCATCGGTTCTACGGCTAATATGGCCGGCCCATTGCCACTTCAGCTTGCTTATTCTATGAGCTTTGTCAACAACTTTGGTTCTCTGCCGGATTACCTCATTTCGGATTCTATCTCTCAGAGATACTCCAAGCATAGATCGTTCCATAGCTCGCTGAGCGACCTTGAATTTATGAACCAGCCGTACCGTGAGTGTCCACGTTTCGGCTCCGTAAGCAGCAGGTGCAGGTGTTATTCAGAACTAATTCTGAGATGACAAGTAGGTACATGAAAAAAGGGTTTATGAAAGTATTAGATAATTATCTTGATTTTTTTCATTTTCATGTTTAACATTTTAAACTAAACTCATTAAGCTAAGCTCAACCTAATCAGATCAGCAATCAAAAATGAAAAACTCAATCAAATTAAAAATAAACAGTAACTATCTGTCACATATGGCACCAACTTACCAACCCTCATAAGGAAACCACCCCTAGCTACACATCAACAGTTCCAAACTCCCTCATAAAACACCAATAAATAAATTTATTCAGCGAAACATTTATTCATTTATTCAATGAAACAGCGATAGTATTGTTGTGTCGTGGTAATCCTTGGACAATAAAAATCTCTGCACTCTGCCCTCGGCACTCTTTGGAGGGATACAGCTACAGGAATGGAGGATAATCTATAGTTTAGGATAATCGCAAATGTGGGGTCATACTTATTACTACTTGTCTACCGGGTATTGCTTATAAAAAATAACAATTACAATTAGGTACTTTTTGGTGTGAAAAAGAACAATGCTATAAATGTCTGTTGAATAATATAATTTACTAGCTGCGCCCCTCGTCTCGATCGCGTGTGAATATCGAGATAAAAAGTATCCTGTGTCCTTTTCCAGGTCACGGTCTACCCATGTGCTAAATTTCATCCAAATCCGTTCAGCCGTTTTAGCGTGAAAGCGTAACAAACAAACTCACTTTCGCATTTATAATATTAAGTTATTACAAATGCAAAAGTGAGATTTTCATTCGGTAATATTTTTGACAATTACTGTTTTATTTTCAAGAAGGCATCGTACATACCACTTTTTTTTTAAATCGCAATGGCTCAAAACTGTATTCACAGTCGTCCTCACATGTAAAATCCTCCTTAAATCGCGAGGGTCCGCACAGGGGTGCCGACCGAAAACAACACGATTTGTATTTATATCTAAACCGTGCCTTTGTCGTACGATTAGTAGCGTATTGTTGCGACAAATGGGTGCGCAAGTGTGCGGGGGTACTTAGAGAGCTTAAACTGGGGTTAAATGTTATTGCCGAGGTCTTAGTGTGGGTGTTGAGATGATAGATATTGTGATGTGGAGTCTCAATCATTACGATTTATTGTGCGATCGAAATTATTGGTAAAATATTGATTTATTTATTAACTATAAACATAAAAAGGCGAACTTAATGCCTCAGGCATTTTCTAACAGTCTACCTGATGCAGAGATCAAAACAAGGCAGGTGCAACATGATAGAAAATTAACCTGAGAATAAAATAAAATAGATTATAAGTGTAGCGTTTCGTTAGTAAAGTAAGCTGATAAATGATTTAAATAAAACATGTTCCTCCGATTTACATTCATAAACTGACCTAATTATTATTATAATGTGATAAATTATCTAACCTAAAGACAAATGACAAAGTATCTGTATTGAATTGACGAAGAAATCCTCGATTTAAAATTCAAATCAAATAATTTATTTGCATGTTTATTAGATGTTGCAGAAGATTCGCTTCTGTATATTACCTAATGAGGTGTGCAAATACTTACAGGGTGTAAAAAGACCCATCACATAGCCGTCAACTATACATTCTGCACATCAAATTAAGTCACAATGCACAAAAATAATTGCTGGGAAACGACTTTTATTTTTGGTGTGAAAATAAAAAGTCGTTTCCCAGCAATCTTCGTGTCTGTTTACGGTAGTGCGCAACGTAACGCACGCAAAACATTGTGTTGGGAGCATGCAACGGTTCAAGGCTCGTGGTGGTATTTAAAATTAAGTTATTATAACATTTAAAACTTGCTGTCTTTAAAAAACGTCTGAAAATATTGGAACTTTGACCTTCAATATCTCCGTAACTAGAAGGTTCCCAGGTAAGGTCCATAAAAAAAAAATTGCCACAATGACGGGAATAACCAATGACTTTTGGCTTCGTAAAGCGTGTTTTTACACCCGTTATCTACTTCGGCAGGTATTCCATCGAAATTACATGACAGGGTGTCCTTTACACACACATCTTTCTTACAATTATACCTCATACACAATAGTAACTATGCCTGGTTCAAAACAACACTACATTAGGTACAATCAGTGCCAACGCCCACAGCGTCACGGCAGGGTTGTCACGCACGGACGAGCTCTCCTCCTGCTAATGAGAGATAATCCCGGGACTCAGCCTTGATTTCTGTTGCAGTCCCTCCCTGCGTAATAAAGGAGGGGTCAGAAGATTCAATCTGTACAAAGTTTGGTGAATGGAACCGAATTTTTGTGGCCATGCTACGACGACGGCTCAAGACTTCTAAAACTTATTTTATTTAGCGATTTTATCATCATTCATCGCCACGCAGTCTCTTCCTTGTATTTGTTAGCGATTTTCCGTGCAACTACTACATTTTATATTTTAAAATGACGTATGAAATAAAAATATAAAATGTCAATTAACTCGATAATCTCGACATTTGCATAGGAGTCAAAAGGGGTCATTTGATTGTAAACGGCCTGTCCTACATCTCCTTAATGGAGCGACTGCGTATCAAACCTCCACAACCCAGTAACTGGGCAATACGATACGCCTTGGTAAGATTGGCTGGAAACCCGAAAGTCTGACACTTTCGGGTTTCTGACGACCCGTAACGACTGACAAAGATCCACAAATGACAGCAGGGACCAACGGCTTAACGTGCTTTTCGAGGCACGGAGGAGTCTCGGTATGTAAAGATGGTCATCCATCCACGGACCAACCCCCGCAAGCGTAGCTTAACCTGATGGATCGACCCGTGCGGCTGTTATTACGTAGCCACGAGTTCCTCCAACCAATAACCCTGTATATGGGGCGCAATGTCAACGGGTAAAAATACCCACTTCTACATTCGACCCACCCGTCCATCGTCGTCCTGTTTCGATGGGATAACACAACGAGTGACCGACATTGAAATCTCTAAGCCAGACTTTGATCATCACATATATTTCAGACTTCTGTGTGGTTATGACAACCATTTACAGCTCCTCTCTCTGTTTTTAGACATTTTCTCCGAAGAAGAAATGTTCATTTTGTGAAACCTGCGCACTGGAACTTCATCTTAGCATGTCGACGGCAATCCAAATTGTTTCAACGTAGAAATAAACTACGAGTTAATTCATTCAACTGGAACTAATGGGCGTTGGAGGCTGCAGTATCTTAGCCTTGAAGCCTTGCCCTTCTGCGTGTTCCTCTCTATTGTCCCCCTCTCTCCCCAAGTCTCCCCAGTCGGACTCATCGTGATTTCTATTGCAGTGATCCCGCCATCCCGCCGACAGCGCACAAGGGTGTATACAACACTGTTTTTATTGCATAAACGTGCTGTAACAATTACATTGAATTGAGGGTGTGGATGACATTTTTAATTAGACTTTTGTGACAGAAAGATTAGAGTGTGAAATGTTTTTGGGTGTGGAAATTAGAGAAAATAAAAGCTAGAAACGTTTTATAGGAAAAACAAATGAAAATAAAGTACTTTTAGCTGCTTTTGGCTGAAATAAATAGTTTACTAAGCGGTACAAACGCCATAATGTTATGCCTGCAACGTACAGTTGTCTAGTGTCTCTTGTTTTGAGAATTATTCTGCAAAAATACAACACAGCAATATTACTAGGCGGTGGAAATAGTGAATTTCTCATGTCCTGTTATGAGTACCAGTGGCTAGGTCTGCGAAATTACAAGAATATCTATGTAATTAAAATACTGGTATTCAGCTGCATCTGGATAGATTGGAAGCCGACCATCCATGCTAATATTATAAATTCGAAAGTAACTCTGTCTGTCTATCTGTCTGTCTGTATGTAACCATTTCACGCCTAAACCATTGAACGGATTTCGACAAAATTTGTCAAGGATATAGATGGCACACTGGGGAAGGACATAGGATATAGGACTAGGCTACTTGTATCGACATACCGCACGGGTGAAGCTGCGGGCCGAAGCTAGTGTACTATAGTTAATTGATTCAGGCGTGACTTTGCGGAAATCTATTATAAAATACAATCGACGTAGATATATTTAGTAACCTATTCCGCTTGACTATTCTTCAAGAGTCCTAAAAAACCCTGTAAGAAAACGACACTTGTTTCACCAGGTGTGGTAACACGTCGCGTTCTGGTTTGCAATTGGTCAATCGTCATCCTGAGGATGCCTCGTTGAGAGGTGAAACACGTGTCGATTTCTTACAGGTTTTTTAGGACTCTTGAAGAATAGTCAAGCGGAATAGGTTATTAAATATATCTACGTCTATTGTATTTTAGCTAGTGTAATTATAAAACTTAAATATTAATTTTAACGCTAGAAAAAGCATCGAGAATTTCCTCGCTGATTGCTTATTGCAATTTTCATCAGGTGGTCGTAGGCCTGTTAGCCTACATATAACACACACAACTCGAAAACTACTAAAATGACGAGACATTAATATTTTTTCTCACATGAAATACAGCACCGACCTATAGGTAGGTACATACAGTAATATACGTACAATTTCATTTTTCATTTCATTTTTACAGCGTCGGATAAGTCTTCCAAGAAGGAAGGGTGTGTCTTTTTCATAAAGAAGCGAATTTAATATTTGAAACTTAATTTCGTGAGATGAGACTTGCTTCTGAAGACGGGCGAAGACGTGTAATAAAAAGTTTTAGCTTAAGCGAAGATGTACCTACTTATACCTACTTGTACTTGTTACCTACCTGTATAGTACCTATACACGGTGATTTTTAATTCACTGTTAACCTTTCAGGAGGTGAAAATACTGATAATTATTAACAACTTCCACTATGGGACCAACTACGAAATAGCAAAACAAAATGCATCTGTTTCATACATTTTCATCGGTTAAATACATACATACATTTTCATCGGCATTTTTTTATGAAACGGCTAATATTTTTTTCGATAGTTCAGAGTTGGTCTCATAGTGAAAGTTACTCCTAATGATGAGTACTTTCACGCCCTCAAAGGTTAACAGTGAATTAAAAATCACCGTGTATAGAAAACTTGAATTGCGTAGTACTTAGATCAGCGAGGCAATTCCCTTATTTTTAAGAACATTCACATTCGCATGTCATTCGCAATCTGTCAAAAAAAGCATCTATTTATCAACATTTTTGAAAATTTTGACAGAATACGACTTGAATGTGAACGTTTTTAACCGACTTCTTCAAAAAGGAGGAGGTTCTCAATTCGTCTGTATGTTTTTTTTTTTTTTTTAATTAAGAGAATTGGGCCTCAGTTTTTCTTGTTTTCATTTTGGTAGAGGTTCGAGTCTAAAGATTTATAAATGAAATTTATCCCAGTGGTGTCAAAAATAACGGGAATTCCCGATTGATTATCTAACTAAACTAATATCCTAACTAATATTATAAATGCATGAGTTTCTTTGTTACGCTTTCACGCTAAAACGGCTGAACGGATTCAGCACATGCGTAGACCATGACATGGGTTAGGACATAGGATACTTTTTATCCCGATATTTCCACGGGATAGCGACATAAGCGAGTGAAGGCGCAAAATTAGCTGTTCCTTACATTTATGTTCGCATAAGTCGTCAAAATGTAGGGAACAGAAGATTTATTTTTTCGCGATTTCTGGTTTATTCCCACAGTGAAAGTTGATATAAATAATGAGTACAATGAGCCCTTAAGACGATGCCCATGAATTCAATTTCACTTTGTATAATCCTAAGTAGGAAAAGGATACAAACGTATATTTAATAGATCGTAGAAGAGAAATAAACAAATCCTTTCTGTAATCCATTAAATACTCAAAGACCATAATCATTTACCTCGATGTGTACCCATAAAAACCAGTACCTACAGATTTCTATGAAAACGCTACCCAACCATTATAAAACAATTCCGCCCTACAACTATGTCATTAGGTTACAATTAAAATTTATAAGCAAACACGCTGTACACTACCTATCTGTTGATTTTATCTGCCGACCGACCAATGAGCAAACAGTATTTGAATAAAGAACTGGACTAATGGAACGGCCGATGTTTGTCGATGTTTGCCGAGTCGCGCGATAACGAATAGATGCGAGTGCGACTTGCAAGTAAACACTGGCGCAAGTTAGCTGGCTAGCAGGTAAACTGTGACCTGGCGAATACATACTATGACCATGTGGCGGGTAAGTGAAAAATAGAAAAGATCTGGCGTTTATTTTGTTTGCTAACTAATTCATTATTCATGTATTCACAGACGAGCCAAAATTTTCCATCAATTATACCTCCTCCGTGGCACGAGCTGGTCAACAGCTCAATATTCCGGTAAAGCCCCGTTGGTCTCGTGATCGCAAGCGCGACTGCTGAGTGTGGGGTCCTGGGTTCGATTCCCGGGTCGGGCAAAGTGTTATTGGGTTTTTCAATTTGGAAATTCGTAGTAACAGCCCGGAGTTTGGAAGTTGGCGGTGTGATACCCCCGTGCCTCGGAAAGCACGTTAAGCCGTTGGTCCTTCGCCTGATCTCTCTCCGATCGTGTCGGATTGCCGTCCCATCGGACTATGAGAGTGAGGGAAGAGAGAGTACACCTGTGTCTGCGCACACACTTGTACACTATAATATCTCCAGCGCCGAAGGCTAGTCTCCGTTGAGATTGGCCGCTGTGGTCGAAAATACGGTCAGGAGGACTATTATTATTGCGGTAAAAAGGTTAGCCAATCAGCACAGGTGGTAGTACGGCTGACTGACCAAATTGCACCGGACATAGCCAGCCAAGTTTGTGGAATGATATTATATGCCTTGATAAGTTCCCCAGAAACCGAACAATTTAATATTTAGAAGTTACGTATTCGTTTTTAGTGGCGCTTTTGCTGAGCATGAGGGATCGATCCTCAGCTCTGGCAAAGTCTGCCAGGGTTGCGGGAAAGTCCGAAAGGGATACCGGGACCTTGGCAACAGGCAACTGAAGGAACACGGGTGGGTTTTAGTCAGTAAAAGTCTGACACGCCCTTCCACTTCGCCCAGAGCGGGAGAAGTCATTAGATGAAAGAAAAGAATTAAAAAAAAAAAAAAAATGGCTGGCAAAGTGTTATTGGGGTTTTCCATCAGAAAATTCTCAGTAGCAGCCCGGAGTCTGGATTTATGCGCGGTTGATGGCAATAAGCATCGCCCCTATTACAAGGGACTTAAACATAACTTGCGAAATGTGGGTGTACTACAGCTGCACCTCTACACTACCCTTTGGGGAAACAAGGTGTGATGTTTTATGTATTGAAATTCCAAAAAAAACCTACAATTAAAAACGTAGGTACCCTTCTCTCCTTCAGTTTCAGTGAGCAGTCGGTATTTAGGTTGACAGCGCACCTGAACAAATATTCAATGAATAATTAAAACAATTGTCAGAACGTTGCGTGTCGCCGGCGACTTTCAACCATCGCTGATAACCTCGGGAACTTGGGTCGTTGTGTGTAAGGACAATAATTCATAGAAGTAAATGGTTTTTTCAAAAGTGATAAGGATATTGACTGGGTAAAAATACTATTGAGTCCGTCAGTCACATAATAAAAAAATATTAGACACGTATTTTTTTGCTTTATCATATTAATAAAACCGGCCAAGTGCGAGTCGGGAGTCCGGCTCGCACTTGGCCGAAGGGCACGAAGGGTTCCGTACCATTATCTATAAAACGGCAAAAAAAATCATGTCTGTTGTATGGGAGCCCCTTTAAATATTTGTTTTATTTTAATTGAATTATTTATTTTTAAAGCGAATATATAACTAAATATTCTGTGAATATTTCAAGCGTCTACCTGTTGCCGTTATCAATATCGAGCAAAAAAATCACGTTTGTTGTATGGGAGCCCCCTTAAATATTTATTTTATTCTGTCTTTTAGTATTTTTGTTATAGCGGCAACAGAAACACATCATTTGTAAAAATTTCAACTGTCTAACTATCACGGTTCATGAGATACAGGCTGGTGACAGACGGACAGACAGACAGCGGAGCCTTAGTAATAGGGTCCCGTTTTACCCTTTGTGTACGGAACCCTAAAAAAATTATTTAGGTAAAACGCATTAAAGTTGGGGAGTGGGGGCTCGCTACGTCACAAGTCAGTATAAAATAGAAAAAATAGGTGTCCTATATTTTTTAATAATTTATCTGACTGACAAAAAAAAGTTTTTTGTCAAAATCCCTATTCTGTTGCAAACAAGCACCCATCCACCTTGTTGGACAAAGCTAAAATGTAATAACTACGTACCTGTAATTACACAGGTTACCCTGATTACATTTGAAATCGGAACACAGCTACATAATCAGCCTACAATGTTCCCACTGCTGGGACACAGGCCTCCTGTCTGAAGTGGGCTGTAATCGACCACGCGGGCCTAGTGCGGATTAGTAGATGTCACATGTCTTCGAATTTTGACAAGAACTTATTTTAAGCTTCTCTGCTCGACTTTTGGGGAGTTTTATGAATTATAGATTATTCTAGTGATTCAATATTTGAAAGCCTTCGCAGCTTAATTCTAAGCTGTACCAAACCTAGCTATAGTAGTGAAGTCCTTTAAAAGCAGAAACCTTCATGACTCAAAAAATATTTCAAAGGATGCTGCATTCAATTGTTTTCTTTCAATGATTGTTGGCAGATAAAGATTTTTTCACAATCCTATAAACAAATAACAATTATTAGATAGTGTGTAAATAATCAGAATCAAAAAGAGGGTGTGTACCCCGGTTTACCCTAAGGAATAGTAGGCAATGTTTACGCCGCATCTCATTAAGACGCCGCCTACACCCACTCTCCCCTAAACCTGCGCGAATTTGTTCGACCATAAAAAATAAATAAACCCATAGCCCCTAACTATAGCTTTGATTGTTACGATTTTCAAATTGCAATGCATGGGAAAATTGTGCAAAGGAATTTGAAACGTAGGAAACTTAAAATAAGAGACTATTTCGTTTGGGGTTAGGGTGGTGGGTGGTTTTTCTTGTGAAATCAAAGTACAATATAGTAACGAAATGTTGATACTTAGAGGTATTTAAATGAATATAAGATTTTAAGAGTTTTTGCACTTGGTAGCAGACAAAAACCTAGAGAATGCGTTCAAAATTATTAGAAGAAGGTTTGAACATGGGTAGACAGTTTTTCAGGATACCTCAAAATATCATGGCTCATTGGTAGATAGCAGCACGAACCGCAACCTCGTCGGACGTCGTCGTTTCAAATTGGCAGAAAAAAAACAAAAAAGATTTGGCTTTGAGAAGATCTTTAGAAATTAGCCAGTACCTACGTTGACAAAACAAATTAAGGACCAATTTTAGTCTCCTAAATGTATCAATTAACCAAATAACACATAAAACCTTTCCCGACATACCAGTTTAAAACCAACAATGAAATTCGAAATAATCACCTCAAACAGCCGTTATCACCAGAACGATAACTGGCCAATAAATCGGTATCACAAACTGGTACGAATGGTACCACGTACATAAATCTCGGTACGAATCCCGTGAGGCGAATCGTGGAGGATCGACGAATGCACATATAATACCCCTTAATAAAGATTAACAGGCGGGGTGAGAGTAGGATGGATATGAGAACGTGATTCTGTGAGACAATGTTCAAAATCACTTCAACTAGGCTGAAACAATTCTACTTTTCAAACGTCAAGGGTCAGACACACTCACGAAATTTTTTACACCATCATATGTTCATCATCTGCCTAGCCTTTTCAAAACCATATTGGGATCGGCTTCCAGTCTAACCAGATGCAGCTGAATACCAGTATTTTACATGGAGCGACTGCCTATCTGACCTCCACAACCCAGTAACTGGGTAATACGATACCCCTTGGTAAGACTGGTTTTCAGACTTTCGGGCTTCTTTTGCGACTTTTGTGCTTTCCGAGGCACGGAGAAGTCTCGGTATGTAAAGATGGTCACCCATCCACGGACCAACCGCGGCAAGCGTAGCTTAACCTGATGGATCGACCCGTGCGGATGTTATTACGTAGCCACGAGCTCCTCAATACTTCATAAGGTATAAGCTTAAAAGAGGAAGCGTTGACTATAATGCAAATCTAAATGCAATCCTGGGAAAGTAACTTTGGCGAATGGGTAATTTTTATCACCATAACTTTCATTAACTTTTCAGCCGATGACCGAAAAATAATAAAATTAGGTGAGAATTTGGCCAAATTTTCTTATATCCTATTTCTAAAAGGAATTTCTCTTTCCATTCCTTTAATATTCAGACTCTCATCTTTATCCCAAAGATATTTACTGCATAATGGCAAACCTAACAAATTGCCTTCAAATGCTATCAATACAAAACCAAAACGTGGTAAACGCCGAACACGTGCCTCCAACATTGCCCTTTTCACCCCTGACAGTGTAAAACTAAAAATTTACAACATTAATTGTGATGGCGGACAAAAGTACGCATGTTGCGTTCTTTTGACAAGCTGTTTGATCCTAATGTGTCGATTTAAAGTTACAAATAGTTGGGGTGTTAATCACTGGGCCATTTTAATTTATTGCAGAAGTGTGAATCAGCTGTGATACATGTGTTGTTTTATTGATTTAAATGTTACGTACGTGTGGAGTTTTCTTTTCGAAAGAAAACTTAGGACGAACCTAGTGTAACAGAGCAACTACCGGTAGATCCAGACAAGGTAAGCCATTTAAAGAAAGTTTTTCATACATTAACTCACATCTTCTCCCCATGGGAGTAGGTAGAACCTACAGAACGCCACTGGGTACGATCCTTTTGCTCCATACCATAATTGTGAATTTTTTTAATTATCGTTTGCACCTGTAACTCCCAGGAGTACCCTACACTCGTGAGAGTCACACGTGCTGGAATACGACAGAACAAAATTGAAACTTGAAACCCGTATATTTCCAACCACGCATTGCCTGCCGTGTCGGCCTTCACTCATGTACAAACGTTCGTATGTTACACGGGTATTATATATTTACCAAATGGTCGCTGGTTAATGAATAATTAACTAGGCAGCGCTTTTTACTAACGTTATCTATAAAAATAATTGGTCAGTTAGTCAACTATGAACAAGTTAACGATGCACTCTCTAAATTTGTGCATTGGTTTAATGTAAATAATCTTCTACTGAATGGGAAAAAGACTAAACTCATTAAATTTTCAACGCCAAATGTCAGGCAGCTATCTACCAATATTAAAGATAATGGAATAGAGTTGGACCCCGTTGAGTCGACAGGTTTTCTTGGAATAACCATTGACGGTAAATTACAATGGGGCCCACACATATAAAAATTGTCAGGAATGCTTAGTTCAGCCGCCTACGCCGTTAAAAAAATTAGACAGATAACTGACGTAGATACAGCCAGAGTTGTTTATTTTAGTTATTTTCATAGTCTTCTGTCTTATGGGATTCTTCTCTGGGGAGCCTGTGCGGACATTAATGCTATCTTTGTTTTACAGAAAAGGGCTATTGGAGCCATTTACAACCTAGGTCCGAGAGATTCCCTTCGAGAAAAATTCAAAGAAATAGATATTCTGACTGTAGCCTCACAATATATATTTGAAAACTTATTGTATGTACACAAAAATATATCAAATTTTAAGAAAATGTCCGATATTCATAGTTTAAATAACAGGAATAAACACAATCTTGCTGTACATCGCACTCGTATGTCTCCACAGAGTAGGCAACTCGTTCATGGGTCAATGTATACGCTTTTATAACAAACTTCCCATTGCATTCGAAACTTACCCATTAAACGATTTAAAAGCTGTATTAAAACCAAACTTTGTAGAAAAGGGTACTATAAAATTTCAGATTATTTAGAAGACAAAAAAGCATGGGATTGAGCTGCTCGCTCTGCTGAGCATTGTAACATTTTGAATATTATGGAAAATCATCAAAGTAGGTATATCTACCAGTTTCATATACAAATTGACATTATTGAATATTCTATTATGGGGTACTGCGTTAAATGCTATAACAAAATACCTTGATATCACAAGGTATTTTGTTTTTTGCAATTAAATGAAAGAAAATTTAAAACTCATATAAACTCACGTACTCTCTGAGGGTGTTCCTCAGGGTAGCGTTCTCTCACCTCTTCTTTTTTCAATTTTCATCAACTTTGTTACCAGAGTAATCTCCTCTAGTTTTCATCTCTACGCAGATGACTTGCAGCTCTACCGACACTTTACTGTAGCTGACGCGGGTTCTGAAATTGCTGCTATGAATCATGACCTGTCTTGCATCAGCGCTTGGGCTAAGTCATTTGGTTTGCAAATTAATCCTACTAAATCCCAGGCCATGATCATAGGCAGCAGATTCGTTCGCAATGTGGTTGATGTTACATCTCTGATGCCGTTGTTTCTCGATGGTGTTCGCATTGACTATACCGAAACCGCCAAAGATCTGGGTGTTATAATTGACTCCAATCTTTCGTGGCGTGCTCAGGTCAATGAGGTTAGTCGAAAGGTACATTTCTCCTTTCATTCTCTAAAAAGCCTCCAAAGTCTCCTGCCCTTGAAGACTAAAATTTCCTTGGCACAAACACTTATTCAGCCGATTATAGATTATGCCGACGCCTGCTACCTGGATGCTACTGAGGAGCTATTAAACAAGCTTGAGCGCTTGCAAAATATGACCATGTTTCTCACCTTCGCAAGGAACTCAAGTGGCTCTCAATCCGCCTTCGCAGGAACACTCGGATTTTATGTCTCCTCTTCAACATCTTACACAACCCGTCCTATCCGTCCTACCTGCGTGAGCGTTTTTCTTACGCTCGTCCTAGTGACGCACCGTGTAGATCTCACCTTAGATCCCTCCTTAAATCCCATCCTCATAAAACTAGCTATTATTCTTATTCCTTCTCTGTCCATGCTGTAAGATTGTGGAACTCACTTCCGCCTAGCATTCGTGATCTGAAAACTGTTTCTTTATTTAAATTTCGTGTAAAAGAGCATTATCTTTCCTCTCAACTATGAGTATATAATTATATAGGTACCTATAGTGTATTTATGTTTATATATTTAAGCTTTATGTATTTATTTAAGTATATGTTAATTTTCTTCCGTATATGTGTAGGTATATTTAATATTTTAGTTAAGACTTCGCATAATCATGTTTTTTTCTTCTTGTTCTCACACACTATTGTCTACATTTCTTTCTCATTTCTCCTTTCGCAGGTCTGCTGCAAGAAATTTCTTAAGAAATAAGCAGTACCTTTGTACTCATATCATAATTATGTCATATCTCTTTGTATTTTACTGTGTGTACATAAATAATAAATAAATAAATAAAATAAATAAATAAAAGTACACTTTGTAAACAAGCATATTACAAACTAGAGGATTATATCCAAGATAAGAATGCTTGGAAACATGCTGGTCTTGCTCCATAGGACAAATTAGAGTCTGACAAAATAAAACTGGTTGCTAACTTAGTGGTATATTTTGTAATATTTGTATGTCATAGATTTTTACACTCTGTGATTACTTAGACTCATGCACTGATCTATTAGTATTACTTGTAAATCAATGTTAGGAATATTGCAATATCGTTTACTTTTACAATGTTTGTAAATATGTGAGCACCATGTATCTATCACATAATTAATTTACTTGTCATTGCTCCATTTATAATTTTTTTTACCTTTTGTGGTACAGTAATCCAGTAGTAGGTGCATCGTCTTCACATATAATTATATAATTCATGTATACAAAATAATAATGTAAAACATTTTTAAAAGAGAAACGGTGGAGTTTCTTGCCCATTATTCTCCACACGAAAACTACCTTTTGGAAGGGGCAACTAGAATCAGTTCTATTTCTCTGTTTTTGACGTTCAAAAGTGCCTTTTATGTGCCTATTTGAAATAAATGATTTGACTTTGACTTTGTACTATTGTGAATGTGAGGACTATGTGATTTTTTATTTTTATATTTCTTCGTTCTCAGTTAGTTTTATCGATGGTCTGGCAATTTGAAAATTTTATGCGGCCTACCCAAATGTCCTTTCTTTGGTATTGTTCGTCGAGTCGTTGAGCTCCTTAAGTTCTGAGTTGAGCTCCATTGTTACTGACAAATGCTTGCACTGACTGGACAGGTCTACTCAAATCTGTGTGGTTCTTTCCTCAAAAGACCATTTCAGACTCGAATCTACATTGTCCTCATATGGCTTGTCCAAGATTATGTCTGGACTTTAAAAGAGACTGTGACCTCTGAGTTTGTTTCGGCCTTTCTTCTCAGAGTAGTCAGATAGGAAACGCCGACCTCATCTAGCTTATTTTTTAATATGACGTGAAAAAATGATTCCAATATCCTATTTACAGAATAAACAATTTCATTTCATTTCAATTTATAAACTTCTTCTGGAGTTACACCGAGCTTTATAGGTACTAGGTAAATCAGTTAGAACCCTAGATAATAGAAAGCTGCACTACAGTCCGGCCGTCCAGAGAATGCGATCTTGAGACCTGTCAGTTTCATACGGAATATATGTTATGTGAATTTGATCCTTATTACTACTAGAAATTGTCCAACTGACAGGCTTTTTTTTTTGAGGGTGCGAAATCATCAAATGACTTCTCCCGCTCTGGGCGGAGCGGCAGGGCGTGTCAGACTTTTACTGACTGTGAAACCCACCCGTGTTCCTTAAGTTCCCTGTTGCCAAGGGCCCCGGTATCGCTTTCGGACTTTCCCGCAACCCCTGGCAGAAATGTTAGAACCCTGCATTTAAATGAATCATATATGTTAATAATCATATATGTTAATCATATATGCTGGACTGTATTTCCGAGTGCCGTAGAATATGATATACATGTGATAGTTGACGAAAGTATGTTGGCAGGCAAGCTATCATTATTACCGTCGATCCACAGACAAAGGCCTTTGTCTTATGCTCATCGCTACGCTATTTCAAGGAACGAATTGGCGATTTCAGACTTATATTCATTAGCCTATGTCCTTTCTCAGGCTCTAAACTATCTGTGTACCAAATTTCATTTAAATCGGTTCAGTAGTTTTGGCGTGAAAGCGCGACAGACAGACAGAGTTACTTTCGCATTTATAATATTAGTAAGGATTTTAAGTCTAGGTTTCCTCTTAAGTTTTCCTTCATCGAACTCCAAATGATTTTAACAAAATTAATTATCATGCTAATTAGAGTATTTTCATTGGGCCACGTCAGTAAATAAACAGGGTGTATACGTGTGTGTGTGCGGTCGCTACAACCTTGATGCGGCTGCAATTACTGACGCTGGGCGGAAACCGCCCGCCCGCACGCCCAGCCGCCTAATTATAATTATTGTTCCGGTTTATGTGTAGCTATGTAAGCTATGTTATTGTTGTATTATAGTTTTATGTTAAATAACCTTTATGGAAAGTGGAAATATATTTATGTACAAGCTGTGTGCCCGTCGGTAAAATGACAAAACGTACATACATACGTTCATCCGCTAATGAACCGTTTAGGGGATGTAATAAAATCGCTTCTTTGTGCTCACCATGTTATTTGGAACTCTTGTGTTAGTACATTCTCCTAAACCCAGCGAACAAAACACAGCTTGAAGCGTTGTCTGTCAGTTACTAAATGAATTTACATTATTACTAGCTGCGCCTCCGCGGTTTCACCCGCGTAAATCTCGATCCCGAGGGAATATCGGGATAAAAAGTATCCTATGTGTTAATCCAAACTATCTGTTTGCCAAATTTCATCCAAATCCATTCAGCCGTTTTTGCGTGATTGAGTGACAAACATCCAACACACAAACACACAAACCCACAAACACACAAACTTTCATATTTGTAATATTAGTAGGATTAAGTAAATAAAAAACCAAGACGGAGCGCTGCGAAAAATACAGTGAAGCATGTCAAAACTAAACCTCCGCTCTGTGCATACACGCTCACACGCACACATTTACAACCTTTTTCAATCAAACTACACCTCACCAATTGCACGTGTTTACGAAACGGGCCTCACGTTGTTGACACCGCTCTGTCTTGGTTTTTTATTTGGTCTAAGTAAGAAGATTTTTTTTTTCCGTCACGTGACGGAATTTCTGACTAATTTCAGATTCGACCACAGTTCTATTTCGTAATAAGGGCTGGCCAAATGAAATTAAAAGTTTCGAGAGTTTTATTCTCCTTTAGATTCCCTTGTACAGCCTAGCAACATGAAGTAAGTACAACCTCCCTAGTATGACCCGATATAGGTATCTACATAAATAACGCGTATAATATTAATATTCTCATTTCCATACTAATCTCAGAGTTACATAGACATCGCGTCACTTCCACCCCTAATTATTATCATACCACCCCTGCTACTAAAAACGGGTTAATTTTCACTAATAAAACAGCAGGGAAATTAAACGCTATCTCCCGCCAGTAGATGTCGCTGTTAGCAAAGAGTCCTCTTCATAATTACGACTCGCTCTTGGCAAATACTTGGACGGTAATTATATTTTTTTATTACGCTCTTTCTAAGGAAGGGCAAACAAATAAATTATTAACGGAATTGTATGATGTTGGGTGCTGAATATAGGATTTTGTCGGGTCAGTGAAATTACAAAAAAAAAAAGTTGTGATTGTGAGACAACAAGCAACATTTTGATATAAAACACAGATTAAATTACCGAAACCAATATTTCCAAAGCAGTTCTAAAGAACTACCTTCCGTATTTATAGCAGGTCCCTACACCCCACACAATAAACCTACATTTAAGAAAATAATCCTTTAAAAAAATAATGACTATAAAAATCTACTGTGAAATAATTTCGAAATAAATATGTCTTTGCAAGCACAGTAGTCGGGTAGTTTATTTGCAAGACCACAATTAATAGGTATTTCACTACTATTCAATATGTAAGTAAATAGGTTTAAATTCTCAAGTTTCTTGTCCTACTTTTGGAAACCTTAATTTGAGTAAACTGCATAACAACCCGGAACCGATAAATATTAAAATAAATTGTTACTATTAAATTGCATCCATTGTCCCACATACAGTTTCCTATTGGTACAGTTGTCGCAAGTCCATCGTCTGCAAGTAACATTATTTATTTTAAAAAATGTCAATATGTACACGGAAAAATATGGCTGCAATTATTAATGGTGAAATGTAAAAAAAATAGTCCGTCGTTGTCGATGGTTTGACGACAAAGTGAGACAAATATTTTGTTCGCAATTATTTATTTTCCAGGAATACGGCTTATGTAAGTTTCAACTCAAAATACCTACATATAAGTGATAAAAATAAAGTAACTTACTAGTAACTTTGTAACAATACGCTGGTCTATAATACTGACAGGTGACGAACTTTTCATCTGCAATAATTTAAATAGTTTTTTTTTCGTTTTATTAGAAACCTACTGAAAGAAATCATTATTTCAAATACAATATGCCTTAATTAGAATCTTTACTTACTTAATTATGAATAACTGGCTTCAGCCCTTAGCTTCGTCCGTATGAAATGCCTTGTTAGTGAATTTTTAATACATACAAACTCACAAATACATCTGTATAATATTGGTATAGATAAGTAAATAAATTCGAAAAAATCGTATTACGCCGTAGCTCTTCCCGGCCGCGTAGCGAAAGACCAAAAACTACGCTGCTACGAAACCACTCTCTTCCCGATTCGCTCATACATAACCAAATACACGTATATGTAGGCTTATATCTAGTAAGATGCGGCTGCGTGCCGGCGATAGCGCAGCCGTGCCGACCCGCCCAGCGGACGGATTAGACCCCGGACCCCAGCACCAAGAACTCAACTTTATAAGAGCGTGACGCTCCCAAGATATCAGGACATCTCTAATTTATAATGGCTGTGGTAGGTAGGTACTTGTATTTTGGTAGGTATGACGATGTAGGTATTTTAAAATTATGGTTATTGTTCTGAAAAGTTCTACTGAAATCCTAATCAAGATATCGGAACATCTCTCATTTATAATAGCTGCGGTAGGTTAGATACTTGGAATTCTGGTAAGTATGAGGAGGAAGGAAATTATGGTTTTGAAGTTCTGAAAAGTTCTACTGAAATTCTAATATTTGTTTGCTGTTATCTGACAAGAAGCTTAAACTTTTTTGTGTATCCAGAGATGAATTAGAAAATACAGCCTTCAAAAAGACACGTGTAAGTCTTACAGTCTCTATAAAGCAGCTGTCCAAATGTTGAATGTTAACAATTTAATGTAAACAACCTTATTTTTCATCTTAGTCAGACCATCTGATAAAGCCTTTATGCAGCCACAGTCTTTATAAAACTCTTGCTTTTCTTTTTCTGGCCTATTTTACTCGAGCCTTATCAAGCTTTACAGGCTTTTACTCAAGCAGCGATTTTTTTTTTAACTTGGTCCTTAATCTACTCTTTTTTGTGACAAAAAATAAATAATTGCGAGTGATTGAAAGGCGACTGGTTTTTGACTGGTTATAGCGACAGTTTCACACTATTGAGGGTGATCGGCGATTGTTAGATGACGTTAAGTGCCTCAATGTTACACGAATAACAATGTGAAGTATATCTGGAGCAGGCAGCCGGGATTGAGGATTTGACGAGGTTTGTACAGGGTGGTGGGAAAATTAGGCAAGCGATGATGGAACAGTTATTGAAATCAAGCATGTTATTATTACTTCAGAATGTTATGCTAGTTTCAAGGTAAGTTAGAGTATGTCAAACAACAAAATTATTAATTAATATATTATAATTTATTTATTAACTCATCAGCACTATCATTACAGGAATTTCCTAATTCAATAGTGTGGTCATAATGATAGTTTTATTATTTACCATAACATATTATGTACTACAAAATTCAAATTGCAACATACAAAGAAAATTAATTATGATCTTGTGACAAGCAAATGTTTATTTTTAATACTTAAGAAAATTATCAAAGTCAAAGTCAAACAATTTATTTTAATTAGGCACAAATACGTCAAAATTTACAACGAAAATATAATTGATTCCAAAAGGTAGTTTTCGTATGGAGAAGAATGGGTAAGTAACTCCACCGTTACGCTTTTAAAATATGACTACGTTCTATACGATAAAACGTATCGTATAGAACGTAGGACAGTCTTCTTTGATGAATATTGCAGGGAGATAGGTACGTATGACCCAATAGCATAAACAAGAAGACAGAAAACACATAAAACAATGTCAAGTTACTATCTTTCCCGAAACACTCTCTATCACATATTAATATATTCCTTTTAATATCGGTTCGCGTTGCGTGCGCACGCGTTGGTGTTTGCTGCACGCGGTCCGCACGCGTTTCGCACGCTTTCCTTCAAGGGTTACGACCAACACTAATTTCAACTAACCCCAGTAATGAGGGTGGATGTCACACCATTGTATTGTCGAAATCGTTTGCTCATTTCGCTTCGGTTTTTGGTCTGACGAGTTTATTATGTCGTATAGCTTATTGTTAATTTGGAATTTGAATTTTGAATGGTTTTTGTATTCTATAGTAAGGGATAAACCTAGTTCGGCTTCGTTATTTTGATTTTGAAACATTTGTCACTATTCATGTGTAACTCCATTGACATACCTTTATTTGTTCCCTCGTTGATTCGATGGAGGTCTCGTTTAAAGATCGAACAACTAAAATAAAAATTCGGTAGCTATTTTTTCTGTAAAGTAAACTTGTTATACTTACTTGTATTTATTTATTTCGTTTATCAGATTGTAAATACATATATTTGAATAAAAAAATACAAAATAGTAACGCATCGGCATCAGGAACAGGTATTTTATTACTATGTACCATTTGAGAACGTTTCACAACTTATTCAAATACAGCCAAACTAACCTGTACCAGTAATACAAATAAAATATTAGACCAGTCTCTCAATGTATTTCCATCTATTTCTTTCCACGAATCAAAGTAATCTAACTGTAAATACTGTACCAAAAAAACAATAAAAGCATCTCTCCACAGACACGTTTCCCTAATGTTTGATTCACAGAAAACTATCGGGCCGTTCATCCCTGATTGATACGGGCAGCAACAATGCCTTGTTTACATTCAATTACACACCCCGCCTCGCCGTCCAATACAGCGGACACAAGGATATAGAGACTTTCAATAATGACGCAGTGATCGTGGTCCTTGTCAAAAGGATTTGGTGGAGTTTTTGATAGATTTGATCTTTAATGTTGTCAACATTAATTTTAATCCTTGTTACCTGGTTAGTATTCCTGTAGTTACATTAAATAAAGCGACGACGAAACACATGTTACCTTGGTGCGCTCCTATTCCGATTTCTGGCTTTAGTCGGATTTCGCGTTTAAAATAAAGAATCTATGTCATTTTAGGTATGTAGGTAACATTCGCTATTTTATAAAAACTGCAAAAAGAATCCGTCAAAGTGATCCTCACACGCAGAGAAAATTATCAAAAAGTGCAAGAGTTATTTGGAAAATCACTTATTTATGAAGGGTTTAATTTAGTCTGTAGAACTTAGTTTCAGTAAAAAAAACCTCTTGATCTCTTTTCTAACGATATTTGTCATCGACACTAAAAAGTTGCAGTGGTACAAATCAGATCCTGGTCAGTGGGGTAATTGCGTAACACACTAACAATTCCAATACATTTCATTTTGCCAATTCACGACGTTCATTACCTACATTATTAAGATTGTTGAGCAGACGAATTTTTCGAACATATTATGAACTATGGATTAGGAATATCGCAATTGGAGTGAGGTCTTGTGTTATCTTAACAAACTTCCCGTTGTTATTGTCGTTATAGATGTGGATGACAATAAAACCTATGTCTCAATTTTATTGTCACATCCGTAACATCTGTTACATCCGTGATAAGCCACGCGCGCCATCCCGCCATCCGCATCCCGCCAATCACTCAGCTCACTGATTGTCGGATATCTACTTACCGAGTCCTTTGCATATTCACACACATAGCCACCTGCCTACGTAATAGGATGCGGAACTACTTACCTGCTTTTTATAAAATATGTTGAGATACGATTCTGTGCTATAATTTCCCCCAAATCGTCGATCGACAATCGAACGTGTCTTTAATTTTAAGCGGCGTTTATTTATGTATAAGTGGCTTAAAATTAAAGATACGTGTCACGTTTAAACGTCAAAATGTATGGTTAAGCAGATGCTAATCATTAATTAACTTCAAGTAACGCATAAATGCTTGTTTCCCGTCACTGGCTTAATTAAAAAGAAAATATATCACATGATACAAGTATCTAATTGAAATGCAAAAAACGGGACCCTATTACTAGGAGTCCGCTGTCTGTCTGTCCATCTGTCACCAGGCTGTATCTCATGAACCGTGATAGTTAGATAGTTGAAATTTTCACAGATGATGTATTTCTGTTGCCGCTATAACAACAAATACTAAAAACAGAATAAAATAAATATTTAAGGGGGCTCCCATACAACAAACGTATTTTTTTTTGCCGTTTTTATATGTAATGGTACGGAACCTTTCGTGTGCGAGTCCGACTCGCACTTGGCCGGTTTTTTAACACGCTTTTATTAGCTTTAATTACAGTTCGAAGGACTCTTTTTTTTGTCTTAAATTCGTAGCAAAGAAACAATTACGTACGTCATATTAAACTACTATTATTACTAAATAAGCTTATCATAATATAATTGATCACTGACACTCGCAAAAAATTTTTCGCTAATTCTCCAATTGAAACTCAGTTGACCTTTAGAACAGCCAATTCTCAACTATGGGTTTTATTTTTCAATTCCGCGAACAATATCTGAAAATAGATTCAGACCCGCAGACAATCGCCGGCAATACGCAGAAACACATGCAATGGCGCTGCATATGAAATGGCGTTTCCACAATCACTGTATAGACAATGTTTTAACTAGTTAGTCATAGAATCATAGTTCTATTTGATTTATTTTCCCAGCGCTCGCCCGGGGCATGCGCCCGACTATTTTAATATTACATTACAACTAGGCACTCGCTCTAATAGCTTTCAATGTAAGGTTTTTATTGTAGTTAGCTCCACCACTCACAATTTGACTTTTGAGTTTTTGAACAGTTCAATTTTGCTAAATGCTTTTGTTCCAGCCGCCCGTGAAATATTGAATCGTGTTCGTTATGTGCCCACGTTTTAGCAAATGCGAACGTGTTTTTTGTATCCTGAAATGAATATTGGATTCGTTTTTTGATATTTGTTATTGCATCTATTATTTCGTTGGCAATTTAGTTTATTACAGTTAGAAATACTATGGGTTTTATTTTTCGTTTTATGCAAAAACTAAACAATATCCTTTTAAACTTGGAAGGACGCCATTTTGTAACCCCCATAAGCAGTAAAATAACGATCGGATCCTACAAATAAAATACAACATAAAAGTACTGTAAGCAAAACTGAATGTGCCGACTACAAGGGTAGCGGGTTCGAGTCCGCGCGGGTAACCCCATCGTATCGCAAGCGCGCCTTATTTAAAACACAAATATTTGCCGCCGATGAAACTTTTCCACCGTCTACGGGCGTTTATTAATATTTTATTATTTTGTCTTGTTACTCCGTTTCGGAAACTCCCAACTTCCCTTGTTACGAACTCCAGCTTTAAAGCGATTATATTTTAAATTATTTTAATTAAAACACTGTGCAAACGTCTAAGTACGGGCATTGCTTTTGGGAATTATTAAATGAAATGTTATATTACTGGGATTTACTCTCATTTGTACCTTCGTATAAGTATTTGGTCCTTATGTACTCTGTCAACAGAGACGATAAAGAGATGATTTTAATAACGTTGACGATGTTTCGTAAAAAGTTTAATTACTTTATGTATTTTTGATACACAGCCATTTCTTGCTCCATGCTTGTTTTTCGTGAAAGGTGACTCTAAGGAATCAAGAGGGCGAGCAGTGGTAACCCTTCTTTTTGTGCCGGCCTTTAGATGTTAATTCCGAACTGTTCCAGGATCCACCACCAATTCTTCTGCAGAACGTGATATTATTGGGAGTTTTCCTTGAGATCTGTGTCCTAATTCTATATATAAATAATTATGTAGGTAGGTGAGTGTATGGTGGTGAGGAGCTCGTGGCTGAATAATAACAGCCGCACGGGTCGATTTATCAGGTTAAGCTACGCTTGCCGGGGTTGGTCCGTGGATGGGTGACCATCTTTAAATAACGAAACTTCTTCATGCCTCGGAAAGCACGTTAAGCCGTTGGCCCCGGCTGTCATTCATGGATCTTTTTCAGTCGTTACGGGTCGTCAGAAGCCCGAAATTCTGACAAATAGTCGTCCCAAGGGGTATCGTATTACCCAGTTACTGGGTTGTGGAGGTCACATAGGCAGTCGCTCCATGTAAAATACTGGTATTCAGCTGCATCCGGTTAGACTGGAACATACTTGGAAAAAGGCTAGGCAGATGATGAGGTGCCCGCGAACCGTAGTCCAATTGTTCTCACAAAGAGGATGCCTGACTCCCAGCAGTGGAAATTATACACGATAATGTGTACTGTAATATGTTTTGTCCGTCCTTTTGTATGAAGCTATAGAAGTATCTAAGGATCGTAGCAGATGGCTTTCTGTCGTTTCTGCCGACCCCCATGGGAAGAAGGCATGAGTTTATGCAAGAATGTATGTTTTGTAGGGTAATAAATGATAAGTAGAAGAAAATATTTGCGAACATTTTCAGCAAAAATATCGACTTATTCGCTACAGGTTGTCTTAGTCTGTTTTTATTTCGCGTCGAGTTTCGCTAAGTGTAAGCGACACAGTTTGCCGAGTCGATTAAAAATATTGTTTACAGCCGCCCCGGTGTTGCCACACGGAAAATACTGTAAATATTTATCTCCCCACCCCACCCTGTCTTACTACTCGAGAAGAATGTTTAGGACAACAGCGATGAGCTTACAAATAGGTTCTTGTTGAAGTACTGGGTAAGTTTTATAAATGAAGGAATTTATTAGGATATCATTAAGTAATTACATAATTTTCATCATCATGTGTGGGACAAGATTAGCACAAAACGGGGAATGGTGTAAAGGGGCAGATTCTTCTGCAGCTATCTAAGAAGAAAGCTGTAAGAACGATTTTGATTTTATTAATGATTGGCACTGATTGAAGGAGTAATAACTAACTTAATAAAACTCTTAAATTCATTCATGTACTGACAGACAACACACAGCCTAGCCCACGCTCGGTCTTTTTTTTTTTTTTTTTGGGGATGGGAAATCATCTAATGATACTTCTACCGCTCTGGGCGGAGCGGAATGGCGTGTCAGACTTTTATTGACTAAAACCCACCCGTGTTCCTTCAGTTGCCTGTTGCCAAGGTCCCAGTATCCCTTTCGGACTTTCCCGCGAGCCCGCGCTCTGTCTAGGACCATGTTTGCAAGAGTGATCGTTATGTAACGTAGGTGAGCACAAAGGAACGATTTTTAAACGGCTTGTTTCATAATCGAATTGTAGATCAGACTTGATTCTGAACCAATATTGACAGAGAATCATTTAGGTGATTAGTGTGATGATGCTTTTGATATCGAAGATAATTCGTTTCAGAAGTTGTTCCAAGCGACATCTTTCCTTAGTCACCATTCAAAACGCCTTTCGCCTAAATCGAAGTAGGTCATTTAAAATATAACCAAGGATTTAGTTATAACAATTTAATATTCCAACATTTATACCCAATAAAATTAATATCCGATTAGATACTCCCACGCAGCACAAAGTAAACGTCTGCAGCCGTTCAATTAAAACAAAAGGAAAACAAACATTAATAACCGGTGGACCGATTGTGATTTCAAAATTACACTGTAGACAATTTAAATATTCAGAGTTTAAACCTATTACAAGTTCCCTATTCAAACTACTGGCTCGCGCAGCCGGCTTAAAGTTTTTGTGAATTTTACACTGGCAGCAAGATTAACGTTTTCCGAAGGCCGACGGAACTTTCTTGTTCGTTAATTAATTAAATTGCTTCGTAGAAATATTGCTAGCGGAATTTCAGCTGGAGTTAGAACGAGGAAAGTTTTTATGATTTTGTCGTGAGTACGTAATTTTAATTTAATAGGTATTGAGGAGCTCGCTCGGCTAAGTAATAACAGCCGCACGGGTCGATCAATCAGGTTAAGCTACGCTTGCCGGGGTTGGTCCGTGGATGGGTGACCATCTTTACATACCGAGACTCCTCCGTGGCTCGGAGAGCACGTTAAGCCGTTGGTCCCGGCTGTCATTTGTAGATCTTTGAAGTCGTTACGGGTCGTCAGAAGCCCGAAAGTCTGATAACCAGTCCTCCCAAGGGGTATCGTGTTACCCAGTTACTGGGTTGTGGAGGTCAGATAAGCAGTCGCTCCATGTAAAATACTGGTATTCAGCTGCATCCGGTTAGATTTGAAGCCGACCCCAACATAGTTAGGAAAAAGTTAGAGGCAGGAGCAATGGAGGTATTCGTTTAAGTTTTATTTTTCGGTAATTGCCTTTGAGTCGCTACGTGTGGATTTCCGTGTATTTTACGTTCCATGTAGTTCGAAGAATTTCCACCATGTAGTTAAATATTGTGCCTGCGGTTTCCAAGCACCTCGTTTTGGGAGTTAATTAGTTATTTTCCGCGGAAAATTCTGAGAAGGATCTTAAAATAATTTAGTTTTTAAATAATTCTGAGAGGTTCTCATATTAAGTTAAGACAATTGCTGTGTCATAGCCTCAAACCAAATATAAAACCAAGTCAGAGCGCTGTCAACAGTGACGTGAGGCCGGCTTCGTAAACATGTGTGCACATATTTTGGTATAGTTTGATTGTAAATGGTTGTAAATGTGTGCGTTTGAGCGTGTATGCACAGAGCGGTGGTGTAGTTTTGGCATGCTTCACTGTATTGTTCGCAGCGCTCTGTCTTGGTTTTTTATTTGGTCTGAGGTCATAGCATTAATGATTATTATCTGCGCAGCAGAAAATGTTCCCCTACTTTTGCCACAAAACGCATTACTTACCTACTTAATCCTTATTATTCGCAAAATGTGATATTGTCACATGCATAGAATCAACGCAAATAAAAATCCCTACTTCAAATTGCGGGAACACTTATTAAAAGCGGTTAAGGTATTATCTCCCGCCATTTTGTTTGTTAATTTAGCTAGGAGCCGTCAGTTTGCGCGCCATTTTCAAGGGCCCTTAATGCTGGCAGCACATGACATGGCAAAGACATCAAGTGATTGTGCCTGAGAATGTGAAATGCATGTTTATGTTTCTTTATTTTCATAGGATTTGTTACTGGCTGACATTTTAGTGGGGTGAGTTTGTATTCTTTTATAATTCATGAATATGTATTATGTAAACATCAGGTAGGTAGGTACGTACCTACGTAAGTACACGTCATAATAGTTATTGTACAAACTAAAATTACTCAGAACTTCTAAATGATTGATACTGTAAGCACGAAAAGAGCTAGATTATATAACCAAACATATGTACCTAACAAAAACTAGGTCATCATATTTCCTAGTTTTTGTTACGTATAGTTAGTAGGTTTTGATATGTGGCACTCTTTATTCTCTCGTTGACTACCAACGTACAATCCAGATGACAGAATTTAGTGTGACTGTGAATTCAGGTAGGTTCTTCAACTGTTTCATAAATAGGTATATTATTTATGCATGTATACTGTATGTAGGCATAATATCTACATGCTATACGACCATTTCACATAATTAATGTTGTAAGTAAATTATACCACAACCAAACCATTACAGGCTTACGGCCATATCATAATAATGAATGATTATTATACTCAGATACCTGTTATATGTAACTTTAAGCCACCGCACAGTTATGTAATGATAACGCGCTCTAATCCCCATATAAATCACGGGCTTGCGAATTTATGAGCCCACTGAGCACATACGTACATATTATACGTAAATTATCACATGTCACGCGTGCTTAAAAACACAGCACCCTTTTGATAAATCGTCTACGATAACACGCGAATTACGCGCACCTACTATTTATAGGCTTTACTTTTAATTTTTATACATGGCAAGTATTAATGACATCAGAAAAAAAAACAAACGTCACAGAATACGTTTTTCAAAATTTAAAATCCTATTGTGTTCTAAACACGTGGCGGTGTTGTCATATCTCAAAACTTTTTTTTTTATTCTCAATTCCTACCGGCCAACATGTGTTATTATTATTCAGTTCTTCATTCACCTTTCTTTGTGCGGACAAAGACCGGTCCACGGAACTATGGCCGTCTTGTAATGCGTGACATTATGTTCAAAGCATAAAAGAACTGAGAATGTTGGAAGAAATATGTTACGCGTTTATTCAATGTGTATTTCGGATGTAAAACAAACTGACATCGAATGTAAATACTATTGTTGAGTGTTGTCATACGTAAAATAACATTCATAATGGGTATCTAATGGTCTTTTTGATGAATGGACAGTTTGTCGCTGGAACACTATCGTAGGCTGCGTGTTCGTTAAATACATAGATTATTTTATTGTTTATCAGTCTGTATTAAAACTAGATTCGTCGTAAATTACGAAGCATTAAGAATGACTTACTAGATACGCATTGTTTCTCGTTTATGAGCCTGATTCCATATTTCAAACTACAGCTACACATTTTATCATCAGGGATAAATCTAGACACATATTATGTATAGGGGCATGATATAATCAGCCTATAATGTTCCCACTCCTGGGAAACAGACCTCCTCTCTTCGAGAGGAAGTGGGCTGTAATCTACGGGCCCAGCGCGGGTTGGTAGATGTCACATATCTTAAAATTTTTGGTTCTAGAACATGTCGGTTTCCTCGCGATGTTTTCTTTCACATTTTTGGAAGCAGTGGTGATGAAATTATTTACACAAAGTAAAGCACCTGGCTGTGTTCGAGCCCAGGTCAAGGTCTACCCATGTGCCAAATTTCATTCAAATCTTTCCAGCCGTTTTAGCGTGAAAGAGTGACAAACAAACTCACTTTCGCATTTTTAATATTAGTTAATAGCATAGGATATTTATATCCGATGAACAGTTGTTAACAACAAAACAAACCTCTTTTAATTAGTTATTATTATTCATCACGCTGACACTACAGGCTCACAATAAAGTAGGACAACAGAAAAAGAAAAAAAAGTAGTTTTCATCTGATTGTGTATTTTATCGCTGTGCATATTCAACGTGTTGTCCGTCTGTCCGTTTATCCACGGTAGCACAAATACGTCACGGTACTTTGACCGACAATATTACTCATACGCACGCATAACAACAAATGCACTGGATAATGCACCTTATTCTGAAAGTCAGAAGTGCATTGAACTGTTTTTTGGGAGGTAAAATAAAAATGGTGGTCCTCCGTACACGGATCTGGAGTCTTCGTTGCCCAATAGGAACACTGCGCGTGAGTTGAAACTTGAAATTCAATGTATTGTCTTTTAGACGCTTATGCTAATATACTTTGTCATAATAAAATATTATATTTTTAATGGAAAACCCCATTGACTAAGATAGTTTTTGGATACGTTGTTTCATAATTTCAAGGATGAAAAGATCCGTTTATGAATGTCCATGTTGTGACTAATGAGACGTGGTTAATGTACGCTAAAATTTGTGTAGACTAATGAAATGTACATATCTATTTTGGCATTATTTGTGTTCCTACTGAAATGTTTTCACTGCACAATAATAAGATTTCAGAAGGTTGAGGATTTTATTAAATAAATATAACCTACAACTACTTAGAACCTCCTTTTTATTTTTGTCTTCAGTCTTCCTATTGTGAGATTTAGGCATTCCGTCAGATGGGTGTTCGAAACTTAATTTTAAAATGTAATACGTGTTTTACTTCAACATTAAATACAAATACAAAAAAAAACATTATATGACGATGAAATAAACGCATGCACAATGTTTTGACAACCGGATTCAGTCTAGATACTTCCTTAATAATTCCTATGTGTAATTACTAATTTCATACTTTAAAATAGATATGTAAGCTTCGTCAAAAACGAACCTTTCATTGCTTTACAATTCTACTTATAATAACCATTGAAGAGTTATTACATGTATGCAAAGAAACCAACAACAGGAGCGAATCGACATTGAACATAATATATTTACAAATATTAACCATTTCAGCACAGTTAACGTCCACAATGCGTGCCTCTTTACTTCAAATGGAAGCCCTAATAGGCGTAACGCAAACACAAG
The DNA here is from genome assembly GCA_948473465.1 of Lithophane ornitopus. Taxonomy (NCBI): domain Eukaryota; kingdom Metazoa; phylum Arthropoda; class Insecta; order Lepidoptera; family Noctuidae; genus Lithophane; species Lithophane ornitopus. Next base: position 10,302,053 of record OX419633.1, read on the forward strand.
TGTACTAAACTCCATACATTCCATACAAATGTACCTGTTACAGGACATAGACGTTGCTAAAACTTCCTGCAACCGACAAAGGGAGTCGCGAATTCGACACGCCCAAATCAAAATATATTATCGAGTTATTCCATAATAAAAACTGGCAACATTGAAAGAAAAAAAAAATTGCGTCGGCGTTCGCACAATCAATCAAGCGATAAGCCAATAAACCTCAACGATGCGCTTTTGAATCGCGAATTCGATTTTTGAATCGGTCTTTTGTTGGCATGGCCGGCGGCGCGCGATCTGACTTGGTACAATGAAAGGGCAACCGGAAGCGAATGCCGCTGTCTCCTTATGAATGGGACGAGTCTGAGCGTTCAGGAACTGTTGGACGATGTGGATACGTCAGATCACGTACAGTCAGCAAAAGAATGGGACAGTTTTAGATAACTTTTGGAGTCGACCTGAATGTTGGTCGTTTTGACGATTTTTCTAGTTTTCAGTGTTTCAGTGAGTGTTTTTCATACAGTTTGGCAAAAAGAAAATAACTGAATACTGATAGTGAAGTTTCTGTGAAAATAGTTAAAGAGTAATTTTTTTTGAGTACCTACTGAAAATGTGTACATATTTTATTTTATGCAAATATTTACCAAAATATACTGCATATTTAAAATTATTCATCTAACCGTACCTACATGATTATAAAACTATCTATCAACAAAAAAAACATTGTACAACAATACAACGCCCCCTATTGTCAAACGGACTGGCATTGTAGCATCCTACCGTGGCCTTATAAAAAAATGCATCCGGGGTTGCCACAGCAATAAAATTAAGCACCATAAAAGGTGGAAATTAATAATGAAATATGTATTACATCGGTATAATGTTGTTAGGGGTCCCGTTTAAAATGAATGGGCTTTGTGACCATTTGACTTGTACCTTTTATGTGGAATTGTCCGTGAAATCGGTCGAGATGTATGGATTCAATGAACGGTGGGAATCGTCTTGCTAAATGTTTGATGATTTTACTAATTACAGGGGTGAGGTTTGTTAATCGATTGTATTGAATTTATCATCTGTTTGGGAATGATAAAGGTGTTATTCGAATTGTATTAAACTGCTACATGTTACGTTAAATGTTTAGTCGAAAAGGTAGACCTATACTCCAGCAGTCCTAACGGAAGCGAGGATAACTGTCGAGGATGTGCCGGAAACCACGAAACCAATAGGAAAGAAAAACCTACTAGTCTCATAAAAAACTAAAAAAAATCAATCAACTCAAAACGGAATCGAAACCAGCCAATATTTCTGCAATAAATTAAAATTATGACAAACTGTGGACTTGTAGAAAGCTGCTTTCTCCATCTCACAAATTGGGTTTACTAAACCAACATAATTTTGCGTTTTTTTAAACATATTTTGGCTTTTATTTTCAGGGCCAAAAGACCGTTGAAAGTGTGTCTTTATATCTTTGTGTGAGCTCGGCGCTTTCTTTACATCGCCGGCGGATGAGGCAAAGCCGGTTCGACTAATTAGTGTTAATCAAATAATGTCCTCTTTGGCTTTAAACTAGCATTTTGTGTGTACTAATGTGGAATTTGTACCTCTCTGTGGGTGGGAAGCATGGGAGAAGCAGTTTGTTAAGGTTTGGCGAGAATTCGACCATTACATTTGAGGAAAACATTTCTTCAAAGTAGGTAAGTAATAAGTATTGAATTCGATTTTGCAATCGTATAGTCTGGTGAGGTCACTTTTCCTGATAGGTAACCTTGTCAAAATGACGCAACACTGAAAAATAAAAATGAACACACCCATTTCTTTACTTTTAAACAAACTTTAAACAATGAATGTTCTATTAATAGTAATGAGCCAAACACTATAAACTGACATTTATTTAATCTTCTACCACTCTTTCTGCGCAAACAGAGGAAATCACTTCTTATCAGGAATTGTATGAAACAAAGAGTTTACTGCTCCGTCAGTCATCAAGATAAATCAGACTGACAGGGACAGTCAGACTCAAAAAGATGTGTATATATGTACACCGACAAGAATACATTAAAAAATAAAAATAAACAAAAATCAAAAGTCATTTAGTCAAACTAGGCTGAGAATCAGCACTTTTGGAACGTCATTATATAAGACAGTCCCCCAAAACGCCCACCCTTCACCACTTCCTCCTATTATACTAGTGCTTTAGCTGGGAAGAAAAAGTGGCGCAACAAACTGTATCAATGTGTAGCCACAAAACATTATTCAACAGACAGTTGTGTTGCTGGGGAGTTTGTTGCGCCACTTCTTCCCAGCTAAAGCACTAGGAAGTGGTGAATACAGAGTCTGTGTGCGCACACAAAAGATATAGTACAACAAAGGAAAGCATGATTAAATAATAACTAATTCTATGAACATGACCTGCAAAAAGTGCTGATTCTCAGCCTAGTTCGAATAAATTACTTTTGATTTTTATTTATAACACATTGTGATGGTTGTGTTTTTTGCTTCACGATGCACACATCTTTTTGAAACTGACTGTACCTACCTATTTCTTATCGTCGCATGATGCTGATGTGTTCGTGGAAAATTTTCTTTTAATTACTCATTAACATGAGCCATCTGTCACGTCTAGATAAGTCCAAAGATCTGGGTAAATATGAGGTTGAAGCATGGAAACTGTGTGATAAAAATAGTGATGAAATGATGTCTAAAAGTTCGACGGAATGTGGTTGAACAATGGTGTAATGATGTTTATTATGATACTGTTGAAAATAAGGTATATCGTGTCGTTAGAAAAAAAAGTTGGTTAAAAAAATATACATAACTTCACGACTATATCCCCGAAGAGTTAGTAGTTAGAGGTGTATCTATAGTACACCAACATTTCGCCAGTTATGTTGAAGTCCCATGTAATAGGAGGCGAGCCTATTGCCAACAACCGAGCACAAAGGTATTATAAGATGATGACGATGCCGGGCATAAAGCTACTGAGAACTACCAGATGAAAAAACCCAATGACACTTTGCCCGACCCGGGAATCGAGCCCAGGATCTCATGCTTAGCGGTAGCGCCTGCGCACACTAGAACAACGAGACGGTTTAAAAAAATACAATCAAAAAGACACAAAGAAACAACAAATACTGTTTGCAACGCATTAATTTCCCATAATTGAAAGAATTCTTTTTCTCATAATGTCCGGTTTTCGGTCTCGATATTTTTACAAGCTTTATATTAGCTTGCTCTATTCGTACCTATGTGTTTCCGGTTACTCCAATTGTCATCCATTTTTCAAGCACTTCCTAGCATCCGATCGAGTTGAAACTTGGCATACTTATATAAGTACCGAGACATTTTGAAAAAATGATACCATGGAGCTGGTCTGATGATGGAGCCGGAACTTGGGCATAGGGACTCCTCGATCAAACAAGATAGCACCATCGTATTTGGACTCATTGGCTATGTATTAACAAGTGCTTTGATACTAGGTGGTGTTGAAGGGGAGTCAGGGTCTGATGATGGAGCCGGAAGGTGGCCATGGGAAAATCCTTTTTAGTTCATTAAAACCTTGTTTAAAAAAATATTTTTACTTATATTTTATTGTCCAATCATTACTGTTTTTTTTGGAAAAAATTATAATTCTTGAGAATATTTATTATTATTCTGGTTATCGTGAACACTGAGTAGGTATGGTATGTGCAATTATCAACTTCACACCGACCCTTTGTCAGGGTCAATGGATACACGAAATTAAAGAGTACATGCAAATGCGTTCTGTCACCCACTTAAAGGAAAATAAAGTCTTAAATTAGCAGAAAAAAAATCATTGTCTTTTTTTATATTTTTTTTATTCAACCAGCACCCAATGCGTAATACACGATCAATCAAAATCAGAATCGGTTTGAAACAAATGCCTAATCCATAATCCATCAGTTGGAAAAAAAAAACTGCTAAACAACGTAAATAACGAAATGGATGTTATTGAACAATGAAACAAATTAGTCTTAATCGGTTACGAAAACAAGTTACGGAATTAGATGGCTGTATTGTCCCATTGCTGGGCAAACATCATTGTTGTCTGAAATCAAATGTCAAACGTAATTCTGCGCGATTCTGAAATACCGTTTTGGTAAAGAGACCGGAATAGTCGATGCTACATGGTTCGGAACATACCTACCTAGGTACTCTCAATATATTTGAAATTGTTTCGGTGTTTGTAGAATATATATATATTTATATATTTATATATATATAAATATATATATAGAATATATATATATTTATATATATATCTATAGCTGCTAAACCTCATCCAGATTTGAGATAGAAAATACGAACTTCTCATGTTCATATTGCTAGAAGACATGCTTTATGTATATATACCTAGATATGTTTCGGTGTTTGTAGAATATATATATATTTATATATATATATCTATAGCTGCTAAACCTCATCCAGATTTGAGAGAGAAAATACGAACTTCTCATGTTCATATTGCTAGAAGACATGCTTTATGTATCTATACCTGGATATGTTTCGGTGTTTGTAGAATATATATATATTAATATATATATCTATAGCTGCTAAACCTCATCCAGATTTGAGATAGAAAATACGAACTTCTCATGTTCATATTGCTAGAAGACATGCTTTATGTATCTAGGTAGTAGGTAGGTCCCATGGTCCCGAGAGTTCATCTAGTGTTAAATTTTGGTTTCAGGATGAAAAAAGGCTATTAAAGCTTTGGCAGGACCACATGAGGCGGTTCAGCCATGACGCTGACGATCGTTATATATGGAGGTACCTACAGGAACAGTCAATCTATTCTGTAATACGTCACCGTGAAAACTTTGGTGAAGTGGGCTGTCAATAAATTATGCTGACTGTAAATTATAATAAGTTTTAACCAGGTTATAAAGTGCAAGAAACTATTTTACGCCAACTAAATAAGAAATTATGTATTTTGTTCTTTTTATTTTTAAGGGAAATAGTATTTAAGTAAACTAGGTATAAAATAATAAAGATTATTACATTTTGTAATTATTTCAAGACTTATAATGTTAAATATTGTTAAGAATTTTATTGTTCTCACGCCGCCTGTGATACAGGTTTATCCTAGTACAGGCATCTAACATTATATTACCTTTATAAATTATTTCTAAGATTTTTTGTAAATATTTTACCAATTTTTAATACTGAATAAATATATTCTATTCTAATAGTGTTCCAAGCATCACGTGGAATAACAGCTCACTTCACCTAAGTTAAGTTGCTCAGGTAAGTGTTCATACCTTCTTCTTCAATTTAAGTACAACACCTGTCCACCCTGCAACAACCATCGCGTGATAAAACTATTATAGTCCCCCAAATATTTGCCCAAACTTATCGGTCAAATTCTAAAAACGCGACAAAATATTCCTAATAATGAGACATTATACGGATCAAATATTAAATATTTACACCAATAAACGAGGACTCAATGTTTACAGGCAAAATAATTCCTTAGTCTGAAGACAAATTAATTTATAATGTTGCCAGAATTGAGCACAGATAATTAAAGCGAATACAGTAACAGTATGATAATATTAGTTGATACAAATATTTACTGTTTGCATTGCTATTGTCATAGTGTTGACTGTATGAGTTTGATTGGTGTATTTCAAACAAAGAAGACATATTTAACTAATTGAACGGTCATTTATACAGAAGCTAATGTCTGTTTTTTAATCTCGTAGGCTAATATGACATTTCAAGTAAATGTTGTTTGTTTTTTCAATTTGGAGTTTGACATTTGCATCTGTCAAATTAGTCTACGAGATTATAAAACAGACTTTAAATGATAGGTTTAAAAAAAAATGCCATAGCAGACACTTTCACGCGGATTCTCGAATCTAAAAACGGTTTCTAGAGAATAAAACAAAACGCTTAAAAACTTAATTACGTAATATTCATGTCTTGCCGGTCGCGACTTACGAGTTGTAGGTGGTAGGTTCGAATCCTGACAGGCGCTTTCCTTTGTGTAAATTATTTCATCACCACTGCTTTTAAAACGGTGAAGGAAAACATCGTGAGGAAACCGGTATGAATTAGAACCAAAACCTCAAAGACTTTTGACATCTACCAACCCGCACTGCGCCCGCGTGATGTTTTACGTCCCACTCCCTCTCACAGAAAGGAGGCCAGTGTCCCAGCAGTGGGAGCATTATAGGCTGATTATACTTATGTTTATGCATCTGTCTTGTTTCTGTTATTACTTGCCTATCTTAAATCGTTTAGTTTACAAGGTTATATTAAGCTAGATTGACATAAATTATGTACATTTTTTTTTATTATATTGTATTATCTTAAACACGCCTCCTGTAACGTCGGGTAGGTAAATGAGGAATACTCACTCAAAATCAAAATATTTTATTTCACATAAACCTACATTATGAAACTTATGAAAATTCAGAAGCTAGGAGCACGGTTCCAATTGGTCGATTCCTATGGAGAAGAGCCGGCAAGAAACTCCACGGTTACTCTTTAAAAAAGAATTGGCTTTTACAATATTTCCGAATTACAGTGTTAATAGTTAAGGAGCTCGTGGCTTAGTAATAACAGCCGCTCGGGTCGAACCATCAGGTGAAGCTACGCTTGCCGGGGTTGGTCCGTGGATGGGTGACCATTTTCACATATCTAGACTTCTCCGTGTCTCGGAACCCACTTTAAGCCGTTGGTCCCGGCTGTCATTTGTGGATCTTTGACAGTCGTTACGAGTCGTCAGAAGCCCGAAAGTCTGACAACCAGTCTAACCAAGGGGTATCGTATTACCCAGTTTCTGGGTTGTGGAGGTCAGATAGGCAGTTGCTTCATGTAAAATACTGGTATTCAGTTGCACCCGGTTAGACTGGAAGCCGAACCCAACATAGTTGGGAAAAGGGTAGGCAGATTGATTGAGTGTTAATAGTTAAGGGAGGACAGTGAAGGCCTTTCAAAAAGTTTCAGATCCTTAACCTGATAGATCGACCCGTGCGGTTGTTATTATTTAGCCACAAGCTCCTCCTTGCAACGATTAACTAAATGACTCATAATGTTGTTTACTGTTAACTGCTTTCCACTATTTGACTGAAGTCAATAGTTATAAGTTAAATCATCAAATAATAAAAATGTCGCACACAATTCACATTGAAACATTCCGTGTTTCAGTTATTTACTGATAAGTATTTGTAGTTTTCATTTCAGTGCATACTATGAACGACCTATCTACACATAAGAAATCGATTCGTGACTGACTGATTGACTGACACCGCCTAAAACACTGAAGCCTGAAATGAAATTGTTTATTCTATAAATAGAATAACGGAATCAGTTATAAAATACAATAGACGTTGATATATTTAGTAACCTATTCCGCTTGACTATTCTTCAAGAGTCCGAAAAACCCTGTAAGAAATCGACACGTGTTTCACAAATAATAATTTCGTGGAATCAGTTATACAAAAAGTAGATGAAGGCAACATTTCCTATGTGACTATACTCCATTTGAAATAAGATTAGACATTTAAATAAGCCTTTTTTACAGTCCGTTCAACCGATTTTGACTTCTATTGCGTTGGTAGCACGACAAATGGCAGCTGCAGACCTGCAGTAGACAGTTGGTATTGTGTAATTTTTTTTTGCTTTTCATGCCATCCTTATGCTAACGGTATAGAAGTCAAAATCGGTTGAACGAAAAAAAAAACACACAGTCCTCACATTCACAATAATTAATGTAATATCCTACCTAATACTTTTCAAAGCAAATATTCACGTAATTTTGTCTAAAATATCAATCAGCAATGTCAATGTGAATATACAAGAAGGTAACCTTAAATTAATTTTTTTTTTAACCCCCGACAAAAACAAAGCATGTAATAAACGATTTTTTTTATAGCTAAGAACACTCTCGATCAAGTCACCTTTAAAAAAAAACCAGCCGTTTGGCAGCTATGATGGCGCAGACAGACACACAAATACACACGTTAAACTTATAACACCCCTCTTTTTCCGTCGGGGGTTATAAATGGTGTCTATTATGATTTTGCATAATAATTAAAATATCAAAAACGTCGAATGTTTCTGAAAATAGTTAACAGGTTGTGATACTGAAGTCAAATGATCAAGCTTGGTTATTCATAATTCAGTCAACCTTTAAGCAGATTTGATTGGCATTTCAGACACAAAGTCAAATAATTTATTTCAAATAGACATATAAAAGGCACGAAACGTCAAAAACAGAGAAATAAGACTGATTCTAGTTGCCCCTTCCAAAAGGCAGTTTTCGTATGGAGAAGAATGGGCAAGAAACATCACCGTAACTCTTTTAAAACCACACCGGATGTACTAGAATTCAGAGGGCCTACAGTACCGAATAATGATTTTTGAACTCAAATGTCTGTATCGACATGTGACTACGGTGACCTTTACAGTGACGAATAGTAATGTCACACTTGCTGGCTTGTCACTATCCCTATTACAAGGATCGATCTCAATGCGACCACACCTAGTGCTTTTCAGGCCACATTTTACTCCTGAAATATTTTTAATTTAATTATTCCAACGTCGTGCAATGTGTTATTGGATTTTTCGGGAAATTGTCATGATTGAATTCAAAGAATTTGTAACTCATTTTCTAACTGGGTTAAACAGGGTTTTAGTCAAAGCCGTGAGTACAAACTAGTTTTATAGATATTACGTATTTGATTTGTCTGTGATTTTCCATAGCGTTTTGTCCGTGAATAGTCCAAGATGGCGGTCGTCGGCGGCTCTAACGATTTCAGCAAACATAATTATTGGAAGTCGCACGTTCACTGTACTATTTGATCTTGCTTATTGGCTAACACGACTCTTGGTTACAATTTTCATATTGTCCCAGCTATTTAGTATAAAATGAATTGATTTTCAATGTTTTTCAACGCTTAGTACTTATATACATAGATGTTTATATTTATTTTAGTGTTTATCTGTTATTTTTCTTGTAAATGCTTCAAGTTGTCGAGTACATATTGGTGGCAGATGCTGTAATAATCGTTTTATCTGCGAATTTATGTCATATTTATTTGTAGGGAGAATATTAATTTGATTGATCGATTGAAGGCATAGCTAGTAGTTATGCCTGGCAGGGTTGCGGGAAAGTCCGAAAGGGATACCGGGACCTTGGCAACAGGCAACTGAAGGAACACGGGTGGGTTTTAGTCAGTAAAAGTCTGACACGCCCTTCCGCTCCGCCCAGAGCGGGAGAAGTCATTTGATGATTTCCCACACTCTAAAATAAAAAAAAAGCTTCATGACGCCTGTTTGTTTTATTATAACCGTATCGATCTAAAATCTTTGTTGCCTATTATGAAAGGATAGGTCCAGAAAAACTGACTGCCTCGTTGATCTAATGGTCGCAAGCGCTACGGCTGTGCGTGAGGTCCTAGGTTCGATTCCCAGGTGACAAAGTGTTATTGGGTTTTTCCACCGGGAATTTGTCAGTAGCAGTCCGGAGTCCGGATTTGTGCTCAGTCGATAGTAATAGGCTCGCCCCCCTATTATAAGGGACTTAAAACATAACTGGCGAAATGTGCGTGTACTATAGGTACAAATCTGCTCAACCCTTCGGGGGAACAATGCGTGATGTTATGTTAGGTCCAGAAAAATAAAAGCAAATCTCTACCATTTCAGAAACTATTTGATTTATGAACTATATGAAAATCCGGCCATAAATATGGCACATTGTATTACAGATCGCATTTGCTTTGTAGATTTTTGTCTCCATCATTGGTGCCGATTCTGTTGTTCACAAACTAAACTAAATTTAAGTTCAGTGCATCTTTTTCTTTTTATAAATTTAGACGCGAGTAAAAACTTGTCTACTATAATTACGTCAATTTACGTCAGGCGCTGATTAATTTGACAGGACTAAACAAACATTTATTTTCTGTCCTTTTCATAATGAAATAGAAAGAAAAAGATGCACATTTAGTTTAGTTTGTGAACAAAAGAATCGGCACCATTATGTGTGACTATCCCTTTCTAAAGATCTATGGACTTGTACACAAAACTGCGAATCGGTGCGATGCGGATTCGCAACGCAGAAGCTTTCTTAAGAAAATCTAAAGCCGTGTACTGACCGGTGTTACGGGGTGTAATATAACATATTACAAAGAGAGCATTCGTGCAGTCAGTACATGGAAACGAGCACGAAGTATGCGAGCTACGAGCACATGTTACACGGAGTTTAGAACACAGCGTAACGTAACATGCTCGCTGCGAATGGTACATTACGCCTGCGAATGGTACATACATGGTTTTAGGGTACCGTCGCTGATTTTTGCGATGCGACGCCTCAACGCAGTTTTGTGTGTAAGCCCTATCGGTACGTGTGCCCTAATAACATCCGGATCCAGATACATTTTCAGCAAAGATCCATGACCGAAATAACTCCTCAAGTTGAGTGACACCTACCACAAAAACAGGATATTTTCGTGCAACGTAACATGAGTAAAGTATAGTAAATTAACATGGTTGCACGACATTCGGCCGAAGCCATCAATTACATGTGTATCGCTAAATAAATACGCGTTAGCTATACGAATCTGTACACGTCAGAATTGTTACTACAAACAACTGGACTTGCGTTTTTGGAGCTGATGCTGCGTTTACATGGCTATTTAGGCTAGTGACTAGAGTAAGCATTAGTTAGAGGTCCGTTTGAGATGCTACTGGTTAGTCAAAATTGTGAAGTAAAAACAATATTAGAAAAATTCTGTGTAAACTTTAATCTTAGCTGATGAAAAAGACTGATAGAATTTGACTGATACCAGACAATTTTTACTTTCCGAAAGAATAAATAACTGTATGATGGATTAAATATCTTTGAGATCTCTATTATTAGTCTATTATTAGTTAAACTTGCTATTGTTATTGCTCTATTATTAGTTAAACTTGTATCGAATCTCATCCTCGTCAAATCAAAGAATACTTATCTTATCTAAGATCTTGGAACAGCCTACAATACGAAACACGCACGTAGCTAAAATATGGTCATTATAACATGCAACATTTACCAAACTGAACTACTCTACTCGCTCGAACACTGTCACTAAACGAAGCACAGCACGTAAAAGGGTACAAGAGGGTCACATTACAGTGTGGCCGATAATTTGTGCAGTCTGGACCCGCCGCTCATCTCATTAACACCCGAGCTGCGTACGAGATGCCATAACGTCTGTGAAACGGACCTCGCACCAACGCTTACTCTGTTATCTAACTGGGGAATATAGTGTAATTTAGTAGACGGTAGACAGAGACTGATATAAATGTTATACTTACATTTTCTAATAATGGTGTTTCAGTCAAAGTCAAAGTCAAATCATTTATTTCAATCAGGCAAATATAAGATAGAAATTTTATTGATTTGATTGACAGAAAAAAAATACAAAAAAAGGGAATGATTCTAATCGCCCCTTCCAAAAGGAAGGTATTATTCGTATGGAGAATTTTAATTATATATCAATCACTGACCTATATAACTCGTATATTGTAAGGACGTGTAACAAAAAAAAACGTATGATTTTTAAACCTGCTACAAAACTAATGGCCTGATACACAGGTTTTCATAAACCTAGATCAAGCAGGTCTACATTTTGAATAAAAAAGTGCTACGCTCGTAGCCTCGTAGCAATGAGTGCTACGAATTTATTGAAAAGTTACATTTATTACTGCCATAAGAAAATTGTACCGGTAAGTAGACTGTATTTCTGCCAGGGGTTGCGGGAAAGTCCTAAAGGGATACCGGGACCTTGGCAACAGGCAACTGAAGGAACACGGGTGGGTTTTAGTCAGTAAAAGTCTGACACGCCCTCCCGCTCTGGGAGGAGCGTACTTAATAAAATAAAGGTTTATGTTTACCACATGATAAGTAGGCACTGACAGTCAGGCTGGTCTACAAATCAGCGCGCAATGGAGCGGGATATGCTCGGAGTTTCTTTGAAGGATAAAATCAGTAAATAAATTTTCCGAAAAATAACCGGAGTTACCGACATAGCTTGCAGAGTAGCCGTGTTTGTCGAGGGACCGATGGCTGGTGGAGCAAACGAGTCCTGGAGCGGAGACCGAGTATCGGCAAGCGTAGTGTGGGACGCCCCCAGCTTGTGTGGACGAACTTAAAAAGGTGACTCGGCCACACTGGACTTGGAAGATGGAGTGTTGTGGAGCAACCTGGGAGAGGCCTATGTTCAGCAGTGATTAGCTGAGTTGATTGATTGAAGTTTTACAAGTGTTCTTCAAAAACTAAAGAAACATTTCTTGATTCACAGCGAAACTATGATCATGTATAGTGTATACTTACAATACAATGACACCTAAATAGTCGAAAACAGCACCTGCTGTCAAGTTCAATACAACACACCTATTAAATAAAACCCGGACAAAAGGACAACGAAATCGTTCGTTGAACTTTATACTAACAATGTCATGAAAATATCAACATACTTGAGTTCGTGAATAACTCTGAAATCACAAAAAGTAATGGCGGTCTATAAATAAATCATTTGACCAAGAGAGAATGAATGTTATGAAGGTTAAAACATATTTTCCTTACAAAATCTACAATGCATTGAGCATTGATTTTGAAGAGAGGTCATCTTTTGAGAATCCCGTTTCCGTTATACTCTGCTACAGGGTGCAAATCAGGCCCATTTCAGAAGAGGGTATAGGTACTTACTATAGTTGGCAAAACTTTTGTAACAGTTTTGAGCCGTAGCTATCTAAATCCACTCTAGCCTCTAAATCTATTCAACTAAATATTTCAGATAACTGATACACGAATAAATTCTATCAGAAATGTCTTTAAATTGATGCCATATTTATGTAAAGTTCATAAAAATAACGTAAAAGGAAAAACGTTTCATTACCCTCCCTCCAATAAAACCTAAAGTCAGCAACAAACAATGACGTCACAAATGTACATAGACACACAGATTATCAGTTTCAGAGACAAATTACACAAGTGCTCATACTAAGCGAACGAAAAGCGCTTCATATATAAATATTATGTTTATATATTGATAGAGCAGAGCGTTTGTCAAACAGTTCAGTGTACGGTGCCAATATTAACTCTAGTTATCGTCCGCGGGTGAACCCGCCTGCCAAGGTCACGGTCAAGGTCACATGGTTTACATTTACACTGTCAATATTTTGATGTGTTTTCTACGAGTTTACACCTCTGAAATAAATTGGTTTGCGTTTATTTGGGATGTGCAGGCGAATTAGGCTTGTTAGGACATCATTTGGGGACTAACTAATGTGTTTTTTTGCTTGTAAGGGAAACAAGTCACCAGGTTTTTAAGTTGAATAGGTTACAAACCCTTCTTTGACTTGGTTTGTGATCTGAACTGATCACTCAAGATTGATCGACAAAATGAAAATTGCAACAGAAAAAAATTTTTCAACACTACCTACACATTTTTCTGATATGAACACTTGAGTTAATGTAATTAGCTCTCAACAAGTCACCAGGTTTTTAAGTTGAATAGGTTACAAACCCTTCTTTGACTTGGTTTGTGATCTGAACTGATCACTCAAGATTGATCGACAAAATGAAAATTGCAACAGAAAATATTTCAACACTACCTACACATTTTTCTGATATGAACACTTGAGTTAATGTAATTAGCTCTCAGTGATTGCTATTTTCATATCTACAACAGAATGCTGATATAAACTATAAAAATAAGCACAATCATTTTCATTCTGAAGAAATAAAATCTCGATTACCTCTACCTACTGTCATTGATGTCATATTATGATTACTGTGATACTCAAATAGGGATTAAAACTAGTCTCTCCTAAACACAGATTACTCAGAGATATAGCTAGAAGAACAGCGACTCACCCAACAATTCATTTTACCTACACCATGTAATGTAATGTAATGCATACTTTGTTAGTTCCCTAAGTACTACAAAACCTTAATGTACCAAAATTATAAATTAAAAAAAGAATCAGATTGAACGCAAAAAAACGTACCCAGAAGGTACACATAACACAGTCACGTAACTACTGACTTAGATCGTCTGACTAGCCAAATATTTAAAAGATTCGCAAAGAAAACAAATTCAAACTCTAATAGGTCCGCAACAATTGGAATAATCTCTAGGTATATTTAATTTATCAAGGTAAACTCCTTGGATTACATTGGCTGTGTTACCAAATATTTTCCGTGCAAGCGGTGTGTGTGCTGTGTACATATTGTGTGTGTTTGTGTGTTTGTGTATAGAGCACATATTTAGCTGGGCCCAATACGAAGCCCCCTTGGCCTTATGCGACAGAGAAAACTTGGTTTGTTTTGTAACTTTTGAGCAAATGGTTTTTAAATGGTTAGAGGTTTACCTTATTGTGTAACTAGCTACCCGCGAAATTTCGCGGATTTACATATATAGGTATTTATTTTTAGATTTTTAATTTGATGAGCCATCCGAATATCAAAATATATTTGGTGTAGGTCTTAAGGGGGAGGCGTAAACATTGATTCGCTGTTACAATGTATGATGTTGGCATATGAAATGAGGAGTGCAAGCAATCGTTAGTAGTGGATAAGGTGATCGGTAATACTAATAACATTATTGTCTTGAAGCAAATATCTGTTTGAAACTCGCATCTCAATATGATTTGGTCAATGCATAGTAACTATACGAATGGTTCAGTGGTATGTACTAAATCACACACACGGTCAAACTCATACTTTTTCTGAAATAAGGTATAAAGTGGTAAGTACGAATATCTCAGTATTTAATTTAAATTTTCTAAAAAGATTCCATCAATTCCCTCCAAAAAAGTAGGTACAAAACCATTGGCAATCAAAATTCAAATAAGGTGCCACCCATCCGAGATATTTGTTTTCAAACGTAACGCCTTCAGACTGTCACCTCCACACTGACCCTGCCAACACGGAGCTTTAAACAAATACAAAAAAAATAATTACGCAAATAAAAATACTCCCAGTGTCCTCATTAATATTCTAGAATAATTTATTATAAAGGTCTTTGTAAAACAGGTCTCCAGAGAGCAAACTCTTGCGCCGCGCGCGCCGGCCGCTCAGCAAACAATATGGCCGCGATAACCGACGCCATCTTGGCTTTATCGAGGTTACACACACTGGAATTTTAAATTATTATTTTATTACTACCGTTTTAGCTTGCTTAGTTAGTAAGCTTTATTGGGTGTATAAGTTTATGTTTTTATTGGTTGTTAACTGAGATGAGAAAAGACTAGAATTAAACATGAACCCATGTTTAATAATAGTCTTAGGAGATAGGTAAATACCTACCTACCTAAGACTTTTACTGAGAAGTTGGCATAGTCGAGTAGATTTTCTTTTAACCACTCACATTTAATAAGATCACCATCTGAGATGCCGAGGATTGGTTGAAATACCAATAAAAAGAAATTTTGAAACCCCTTTCTTAGTTTTCAGTTGCAGAAAACCTTTACATCTTCCTAACCAATTAAAATTCCTAACTATTTTGATTCGTACAAACATAACTAAACAGATTTTATCTAAGAATCTGACTCGCAAAGTAGTTCTGTATGCATCACAGCCACCCTAACCTGACCATAATTAGCAACGCAAATACAGAAACGCATCCACACTGCACAGTGCGTCAGCGCATCAGTTTCGCAAGACAAACATGTACAATTAACATTCCCCAAGATAAAACTGTTGTGTTTAGTATAAAAACAGGCTAATCCAGGCGGGGTGAGAGGAGAACAAATTTACTGTGCCAACAATCAGCTGGCACCTAACATCGCATCGGTACGTATAAGTAAGGGTGCGAGCATATCTCGCGACGAATTGCGACGTTTGAGAGTTTAAGAGAGTTTGAGCCTTTGGTGATAAACTTCCTTTACACGTTGGTCCAACACGCGCAAATATAAGCCACAGAATGTATCTATAATACGACGATAAGTTTACGCAAATGACGATAGTTCAATTTTCTGATAATAGTTTAAGTAGGTACCTATACGATGGCGTAAGTACATTGGCTTATGTTGGCCCAACGTGTAGAGGAGGCTATATGTGACTATTGGTGTATCTCTAGGGCGTTAAGATTATGGATTCATACTATTACAGCTTAAAAATTTAGCACACGTTCAATTAGGCAAATTCTTTCTTCAAATTTTCTTTCCGATGAATTATAAAAAACATGTTCCAACACCTTTTTGCTTGTTGCATAGTGCTGTTAACAGGACTACTATTTGTTGGAGCTTTTTTTTGAGATTCGATACAGCTCTGCTTAAATCATGAAAGGTTTATTCTTTTCCACCCAAAAATATACCGTTCCCCTGTAAAATTCGATAGATTACCCCAGTTCCTTCCAAAATCCTTCCATGTAGTCATACCCTAACTCAGAGTCACCGCTTACACTGCAAATATTTCAACAAAGATACAGGGGGCGCTCAACTCAACTTTGACTATCCCAGTGCACACACGGCTTAGAATTGCGCGTCATAATAATTATATACGACTGTTTTAATTGCGATTATGACTCAAGTAGTTTAGCACAATAGTGGTGATAACTTTTCTCAGAAGAACGCATCGCATCGCGCGTCATACGTTTGTGAAATTTCGAAATGATGATGTCTTGTTATTTTTGTAAAATGGTAGACAGTGTGAAGAGCTTGTGGCTTAGTAATAACAGCCGCACGGGTCGATCCATCAGCTTAAGCTACGCTTGCCGGGATTGGTCCGTGGATGGGTGACCATCTTTACATACCGAGACTCTTCCGTACCTCGGAAAGCACGTTGAGCCAGCTGTCATTTGTGGATCTTTGACAGTCGTTACGGGTCGTCAGAAGCCCGAAAGTCTGATAACCAGTCTTACCAAGGGGTATCGTATTACCCAGTTACTTGTGGAGGTCAGATAGGCAGTCGTTCCATGTAAAATACTGGTATTCAGCTGCATCCGGTTAGACTGGAAGCCGACCCCAACATAATTGGGAAAAGGCTAGGCCGTTGATGGTGGGCAGTGCGATGTATATTGAATTTTTATTATTATATTTTTATTTAAGAATACAATATTTACCATCATTATTAGCGCTAATGAAGAGTTAGCCGCTCAGAGGTGGGATTCGAAAATCTAATCTCTGGCGCACCTCTACTCGCTCCAAGGAATATTTATGTACCTAAGTATATCCCTCTACCGCCTACGGTTTTGTTTGATATACTTAATTAATTATCTTCAACTGTTTCTGTCCTCAGTGGTTTAGTCTATGCGTTGTCTTATAGAAAATCACTGAACTGTTTCACATGAGTTGTGACATCGTAATAGAAAAGTAAGAATTAAACAAGATCATTTTTACACACCTTTTTAAACAAGCAAATCATGCAAAACTAACTTATAAAAGTAGATTAATAAATGACATCCAATATGTGCCCATTATATCAACTTTCATCACCTTCTGTAGGTAGGTATTCAATTATTTCCACATTTTATTCATAATTATACGTACAATTGAAATAATAATAATTTCATCCCATGCACAATTGATCCAATTTATCTACAAGTATTACCGAGCATCAGCGAACGCTCGATGTTTGCACAAATGCTTTCATGTCTGTGGATGATAATGTATCTTGAGCAAGTGAAATAACCTACCATGCATAATTATTCGAATATCGAGAAAGTTCTAGAAGATACCGTTGTTTTAAACCTACCTGAACTCTGTATCATTTCATTTTACAGAAGGACATGTGCTGCCGAATTTGTAACAATAAAACCGGCCAAGTGCGAGTCGGACTCGCGCACGAAGGGTTCCGTACCATTATCTATAAAAACGGCAAAAAAATCACGTTTGTTGTATGGGAGCCCCCTTAAATATTTGTTTTATTCTGTTTTCTAGTATTTTTTGTTATAGCGGCAGCAGAAATACATCATCTGTGAAAATTTCAACTGTCTAACTATCACGGTTCATGAGATACAGCCTGGTGACAGACGGATAGACAGACAGACAGCGGAGCCTTAGTAGGATCCTTTGGGTATGGAACCCTAAAAACGCTTGAGAAGAAAAAATGCTGACAAATTTTAACATAACATTAGTAAAAGATCTTTGATATATTACTAACATAATTATTTAAGTCATTGTTACTAACACTATATGGATTGTGTGTACTTGTATGTGTGGTCCGAAATAAAGCATATATATATATATAGTGGGTATACCAATGTCCGTAGGTAAGTCAGAGATGAGCAAAAATATCTACGTCGCAATTACATTCGCAATCTTACAAGTATTAATACAGTAAAGGTAAACTATTTATTATACAAAAAAAAACGCTAATATAATAAAATTCGATTGAGTTCAGAAGACTAATACTTAAGCAGTCGAAGAGTCTTGTGCTAAGACGAAACATTGAAATGGTTCAATAATGACAAGAGAAGAACGAAGAGATAACTGTATGGGGATAGTGGGGAATCCAGATTTTGATAAGTACCTACTACCAAGTGGGTTTGTCGTTTTCTATTCAACAAACAGCTAAACACACTGCCTACCCAGACTTTCTCGAAATAGCAACTAATCCTCATTATTCAACAAGTAGCCTAACTTCAAATACCTACATTTAAAAACACAACCAAGACTAGCATCATTGCGGGTACTATAGGTATACTTATGTTACTTTCTACCATCGCACATGCGCAATCCACCCATGAAGATCACACTGTAATCGCGACGAGCTTGGTTTTCAAATATTAGTGTTTGGCAAAGAAATCAAGCCGCGGCCGGCCGGCCGTTTGTCCGTCTGTTTGTACGACACGACCCCGATCGAGCTGTTAGCACGACCAACTATATTATCCTGACACTCCACCACGGTTTTGTTTGGCTGTGGTATGCAAAATAGGTGAGGAGGTGTCAGAATTTGATGGCTAAAATAAACAAGAAAGAAGTTCTAACCTTAACCAGGGACACTGTTGACATTCTTGGAGGCGATAGAATCGACAAAACGTGAAAAACAAAAGTAAATCTACAAATTATTCACCTCAGCCATTAAGTAACAGTTAATCCCATAAAAGCCTATAATGATCCGAAAGATCAAGAACAAGTAAAAAACGGAGAAAAAAAACAATCAAATTACGATAATTAAAAAGTATTCGGAGTCAATTAAATATAAAATTCAAACATTTCCGAAGGTTCCGTCTTCCGGCTTCGATTAATCCGTTTGACGGCAAGTTAAAAATCGTTTAAATGCTACCTGAGCGGGCCAACCAATTGAATTATTAATGCTGCCTCCACAAACGGTGAGGGTACATATTTACTCGTCGCGTAAATAGATGCGCACACACCCAACACGCGTTTTCTGCGCAGTATATGTAAGGAAAACAGATAAATATGCACCGGGAAATGAAAGTTTTGTGACCTTAATTTGTTTTTCGTAAGTTACATGTTGTTTGTCTTAACGAAAGCTGTTTAAATACCTTGCAGTGAAACAAGGAAGAGGAAGGTCTTGAATTTATTAATAATTATTAAGTAAATATTTTAAAAGACTGCTCTGAGCACTGAAACATTACTTCCGACAACATAATACTCTACAAAGTAGGTAACGATCATGAATTTCAAATGTAGCAATAGCGTGATCAGAATTTTCTACGAAGAATCCATTTTTGAAGGAAAGCTGCTGTTAAAAAAAATATTCATATCTGAAAAACCTTGGATATTAATCATATTTTCCTTCAATATACTACAATCGCGTTCTTGTACACAATACGTACGTAAAAGGCCGTAGTTTTCCCGGTTGCGCGCGCCCCTTTTGTGTGTGTGAGTGAGCTCGTCTGTGTGTGCGTAGGGTTGGCCTTTTGCGACGAGGGGGAGGGAGTAACGAAGGGGGGAGAGGAGACGTGCCTTACCAGGAACCGTGGAGTCGCTCTCTCCTAGTATTTGCCGACTTGTGCAATTAACAGCTCTTTATGAATATTCAACACGAGTCGAGATGCGAGTTTTTATATTAATTGATGTGTAACTTACACGAAAACGGCTTTTGTGGGCCACTTTTGTATGCTTACTGTTAAAATTCGACGCGTTACAACATTTTATTGTGAATTAATATTTCGTTGATCTTTTAAAATGTCCGTAATTGTACATCTGTAAGTAATATGATGTTTTTGTCGCCATATTGCCTTTGCATGGCTTTCATCTCAACTGTTAAAATGTTTAACTCAACTTAAGTAAACACGCCACCGTTGAAGGTCAATCATGTTTTATATAGGACAAAAAGAACTCACGATCGTAGAATACCTAACCCAATGAAGTAACCAACATCCTAACTCAAGTTTAACTACGTCAACACCTCGCTATCTCAGACAAAACACATCCCAGTAAGGTCTCGTTACCATAATCCATTTTTCCGATAAGAAAATGGTACATTATGTATGAATTGTACAACCAAATCCACATACCGATGCTCCACGCACCCACTGGAAAACTGCGTTGGAAAGAGACCACATTGCGTTTGAAGAGAAAGCAACAACTGGGGATGAGTCCACAGCTTTGGGGTTCAACAAGTCATAAGTACACAAGACGACGACTGAGAAAATTGAACTGTAGCTTCAAGTCCCAAGGTTGGTTTTTAAATGAAGTTGTGTGTGTGAGCATTGTGCGTGTATTAAGGCAGAAGAGTACGGACAACAAATATTGATTCGAAGGAGGGTGTGAGCGGGTGTTCGCCGGGTTTTCAGGAGGGGTGAGGGAGGCTAGGCGCACATAATTTGGACTAATTCCCTGTATGTTGACTCTGGCTTGTCTGGCCGCTCGCTGCGGCCGATCAACTCAAAACGTCTTTTACGAAACTTCAAAAGTTGTTAACTGATTGAGGGTTGAAGGACGAGCTATAAAAACCCTGGGATTTAGTGCGTAAACGTTTTGACACGAGGCTTGGAAGAGGTCTTGCTTGAATCAATAAGAGCTAGGCGTAAAGGATTAAGTGGGCTTTTGAGAACTTAGTTTTTGAAGACTGAATAGATTTCAATCAACTCACTGGCTAAGACCCTATATCATACCTACTATTAGATAACTAGAACCTTCCATCTTTTGGCAGCTTCTTAGCAATATGCGTCTTTGCTTAAATAAAAACGGTTTCAACTCTCAAACGTATCTTTGTTCTTAACATGTAGGTAGGCATTCCCTCACGCAAAGAATTAGGTGCAGAACATTTTATAGTAAAACTAAGTCGTGCATGTAGGTACCTATGTACATATATGTATTATAGTCAGACTTTGTGGCGTAACGGAATTTTCTAACAAGATCAAAGTGCACCAATTTTCCTAGCTCATCTCTGTATCTGACATACACGCATGATGTGAACATCAAAGGACATACTGACAAAGTCATAGTGGATTTCTCAGTATTTGGTAATACCCCTAAGTAGTAATACCAATATGTAAGTAATATATTCATAATAGTCGCTCCACGAGACAGGCACGAACTAGTGTGAAGTCCACAAGTTAATATTAAAATTATTTTTCCTATGTAAAAAGCATTATTAGTAGTAATTTACTGCATTCAGAATTTATTTTATTTTTTTGTTTTAATTATACCATTAAATGGGGTATAAATCTAAACACTAACTCTAACAAAACTAACTATTACTAATATTAATTAAAACTAACTATTTTGTTTATTTGTTAAACAATTAATATCTAAAATATGGCGTCGAAAAATTCCGCATCGCTGTCGGCTGGTAATGTACCCAATGACTGGCGGCATTGCCACGTTGAATGGCAATGCTTAGCCTCTGACCGAGATAAAACCCAGCCCTTGGGTCACGGGAAGTGTCAAACTAATACAAGTAATTTACTTGTATTAGTTTTAAGGAAATGTAAGAATATCATAGTCTGATAATAAACGATTTATTATTATTGGTGCACAGGTAGAACTTAGGACTAAAGAGGCTTATTATTTTCTAGGAGCTACAAATTTCACATAGGTATAGTCCCTAAATACGTAGGAGGAGCTCGTGGCTAAGTAATAACATCGGGACGGGTCGATCCATCAGGTTAAGCCATGCTTGCCGGGGTTGGTCCGTGACCATCTTTACATAAGACTCCTCCGTTCCCCGGAAAGCACGTTAAGCTGTTGGTCCCGGCTGTCGTTAGTGGATCTTTGACAGTCGTTACGTGTCGTCGGAAGCCCGAAAGTCTGACAACCATTGGGGTATCGTATTTCCCAGTTACTGAGTTGTGGCGGTCAGATAGGCAGTCGCTCCATGTAAAATACTGGTATTGCTGCATCCGGTTAGACTGGACGTCAACCCTAACATAGTTGGGAAAGGGCTTATAGGCAGATTGATTGAGGCCCCAAATACGTAGCTTATAACATACCTCCACCATCAAGCAAAAATTCATCCACACATCTCATTAAAAAAACCATTTCAAAATCTTACAAACCTACAGTTATTCTAGGCAACTTTGAAAGCAAACCAGCAAATCTAATTGAAATTCACGTAGGTATATGATGGCTGCACCACGCCTCAAATATGAGTACAGAAAACAAGCCATCAGTAGCACTTAGTGTATACTTACGAACACATCGGCATACATAATTCATGTTATATGTCGCAGTTGTAGTGTGGTGTTGGGATATTTTGAGTTAGTCTGATTTTACAGATATTTAAGAAAATGCAACGCACGGTGCTTCTATGGTCAGTTATGATACGTATTTTGAAAGATATTAAAGAAAATACATATATTTGCAACACCTAGAAAAACCAAAAAAAAGAACAAGTTGGTGTTATAAATAGGAGATTTCGAGAAAAAAAATGTTTTCACCAACTGTCTATCGCTAGAGTTCGAGCGTTTGAAGTCAATTACATATTACAAACATCAAGATAGTAATTAGACCTGAAATAACAGCCCTAAATAATATTTGAGAATCTGGCAAGGACTGAACATGTTAGTATTTAGTGTTATTAATCCAATATTAATAAGAGGTTGCAGGAATCACATAGAGTCAGTAGGTAGCTTTGTTTTTTTAAAGAGATCTACTTAATGCTTCAATAATTAGGTAAATAGACTTTTACTAATTGTGAATGCCTATAGTGTAATCCGGGGCAGTTAAGTTCTAAGTAATATTTATCAAAACTCTAATATTGTATAAAATTAAGCAAAAAAAAATGGTATAAAAAATGCTGGCGAAATGTGGGTGTACTATAGGTACGCCTCTGCCTTACCCTTCGGGGATTACAGGCGTGATGTTATGTTATTTATTATAGTTTCATCCATCAAAAACAGCCGAGTTGAGTAAAAATCAGTGAAAAATTTGGTGAAGTGACCTGTCAATAATGTCAATCTCTATAGTCTATAGCATCGGATGGAATGACAGCTCCCTTCAAGCTGACGTCACCTGAATATTCAGTATGAGATTTCTACAGAATAGACCGGCAGGAGCCAAAGCCAAACAAATGCGCAAGAACTTATGAAGAAATTGATCATCAATGATGTACTAGGTAATATATTATTATTCTATTATGTACTAAAGCATAAGTACTCCACGCAACAGCCGTGCCCGTGTATGTACCTAACTATACATGAATGCAAACAAACCGGCATCCGCTACATCGCTTATCTCACTGAACAAACTTCGCTCGCTGTATCTTAAAATATTTCCATACACCTCGACTAACGTAAGAAATTCTTAGAACTCAGATAAGTATAAAAAAAAAACTCGGGGAAACTTACCCATGACAGATTATTTTCAACCTTTGGAAAGGAATTCAAAAATGTTCGTTGGCCGCCATTTTGAGGAATCGTTTTTTAGGCGCCAATCGAAGAACTCCAGCATTCGTTGTTCTGCCTCCACTGTCATTATAAAACCGTTGGATTACATAACATTATACGTTCGATTAAAATGTAGTAAGTAATCAAAAAACTTCAGCAGAATTTTTCATATTTTTCTCTTACATGATTTTAAAGACTACTGTTTAAAAAAACCGTCTTTTGCATTTGAAACTCCAAGAAGAGTTTATTCACGGTTTGCGTGTGCAAAGAAATCCATTGCCTATCTTGTTTTATTTAGTTGCCATAGAATAATAACTTCGATACGTTTTTAGATACAGGTAAAGCTGCTATATTTATACCTACCGGAAAGAGACAGTAGGTACCTCACACAAAAGAAATCTGATTTCAATATCCCTTTGTTCCTACCTTAATAAATATACAAACGAAACATATTAAAAACGCAACAAGGATAACAGTTTGTTCTAACATAAAGCGTTACTCAATAAAAGTCGTATAAGGGACGTGGTGCATAAAATCGCTCGTTTAGCCCCCCGGCGCCGCTCGCTTACTTGGGATGATCCGCGATCTTTGCCGATATTAGCACCGCGGGCAATAAGGGCTTATAAATAAAAAATACTTATTACAATCTGTAGGGTGCGTTCCGGTATTTATATCTTCCAAGATTTTTTATTTTTGCTTTTGCAATTTGAAGGGATGCTTTGAATAGAGGTAGATACATAGGGAATTTTGCTGATAAGTTGTTGTTGGAATCTTTCTACATAGATAATGTGCTTAGAAAGAGCATGAAAAAAAGCTATAGTAACTTTTGTCCCCAAAAAGAAGAGCATATTTAACTATTGCGAATTTCTATTGTCGAGGTGAACAGTCATTATTACCTACATTAGTAGTTTTCATAGTATATGTCATCATTATTTTAGAAGCGTTGAATTAATTAAAGTTTGTTTCTTCTGCTTCAATCGATCCCTCATTCCTAAGGATCGTGGTCACTGGACCCCTTTACACGGACAATCTGCCTCCATCGACTCCAGTCCAAAGTTGCCATCACCATCTGCTGAAATTTGCTTGAGGACGTAGCTTCCTTTACTTGGTCAGACCATCGTGTTGGCGACCTGACTCGTACTCTCTTTCCTTCGGTTTTCCTAACAATTACCAGCTTTTCAAGGCTGCTATCTCCCCTTCGCTTCGAAAGTTAGTTTACAAGAAACCAAAATGGAGACGAGGTGACACCCAGATGGACTTTCAGCTGGCAGGTTGGGTAGCATCATGTTAGAATGGCTGGGGAAAGACTGGACCGACGGGAAAATGGCATAAGGTAATTAGCTAATTAACAGCAACTGCAGTGGTGCAGTGTACTTACCACACCCGGTAAGACATAAGCATACAACGGCAACGTATCTAGGATAAACGGCCTCTCCAAATTGAAATCTATCTAAACCAATAAAAAAAGAAGATAGAAGCCATAATTCTGGGTCAAAAAGTTTCAGCTCGACCTACTCGTGGAGATCGACTATATAAAATCTATTGGCATCACTCCTCGACAGGCCGACAGGCATTCGATGCTTTCATCTCTATTTACTTTAATCGCTAGTTCGTTCGCAAACACCGCTCGCAGGCAAATCCCAGATATCCGGTATAGTTTCCAATTTTTTTGGCGGGTCTTTGATTTGCAATTGATGTTTCGTTATAATAAAGGTGTTTTTTTTATGTTGCAAAAGAATTTAAGATATTAGCAATAAAAAATAAAAAATATCTGCTGTTGTACCTAATCATGTTAAGGCTCTAATTTTTTAGTGTCACTGGAAGGTTAAGAATACCGGTTCAAAGAAGTAGGTACCTCTCAACAAGCCAACCATACAGCTAATTTCAACAAAGGTTTTTGTTTTACAACACCAAAACACAGCCCTAACTTTATTGTTCTCAAGTTTCAATATTACCTACCTAATCCATTATTTGCACAACAACCAACAACTAAAACAGCCCTCACCTGATCAACAAACAATAAACTGTCCACTTTCCAACCGTGCCTAATTCATAATTAACGGTCGAAGCATCGTAGGCGCGCGGTTCGCAAGATGGCCGACGGGTCACGTGACCCCGCAATGCGTTTTTAATTGCAATCATTCCGTGTTTTATGTTGTTTGCGCACTTTCCGTGTGTTTGCAGAAGCGAGGCCTTTATTTATGGTCGGTGGGAACGCAGGGGAATTAATTCGCTGGTGTAATACTGCTGAGCATTAGCAGCGATTTTTCTTTACCGTATTTGATGTTGATTAGAAATTATGGGGATTTTGGGGATTAAGGATCGTTTCTATGTATTTTGCTTAAAGACAGTATTCTGTTATGGGTCTAGATTTCAGTAGCGAGGTTCCTATTCGTTAGAAAAAAAAACGCAGGGCAAGGCAAACGCCTAAAACAGAATATTGTGTTTTAAAGACGCATTTAGAACAATTCACTTAACGCAAGGATTTTTTAAGAGCAAGCACCGTCGCCACAAATTTCCAGATACTGAAAACTACAAAACATGAAGCGGTGTAACAAAGTCGGCAACCAAAGTAAGTACTTACATACTTAATCTACTTAGTACAGCGAACAGTTACCAAGTATTACCGAGTAGTGTGTTTGCACATCGGCGGGCCCGTTTTACATAAATTGTAGATTCGGCGCTTAAGGCTCCGCGACTTACTTAAGTTTTGAAAATTAATGAAATCGTGCAGGCTCAGATGTATTTGAAACTTAAGTAATGTAATAAATTAGAATTTGTTCACTTAGAATTTTGTGTTGTTGTAAATTGTGTTGCTTTCTTGTTAAATATCTAAATATGAATAAATAGGGTCTGATGAGAATTTTGCTTGTTGTTCGAGTAGAAAATGTACCGGGTAGGTTAGCTAGGAAATAATTGCGATATTTTCTAATGTATCCGTTTACGTAGGTAGGTATTATGTATTTGCATATACACAGATAATATAGGATAGATTAGGTACATTTGCAGATACTTTAAAATACGGTCGTGAAACTGATTTAGAAGATTAGCTACACCAAAAATTACAACTAGGTACAAAAATTCTCTAACAAGCGAACAAACTATAATCCTTAAATTCCGTTATTTATGACATCACATCAATATATTTAGGTGCGCATCGAGCTTTCAATTATTCTGTCAGGCGTGTACGATCAAACGAGGGCCCCAGACATGCATAGCTCTGATAAAGCGGGCCAGCCTAAGTAAATATGGAAACTTGAACGCATCTGCCTCTATGCGGCCCCTACATAATCTATCGAACAAAGTTGGTTGTTGCTACGGCAGAATCATTCATGATAGATATTGCTGTGCTGTACGGTTTTTTATTTTTATTTCATGAACTTCAATATAGTTTTACAGTGTCTTTTACAGTTTCGTCGGTGGCAGCGCAGAGGTCACTTGATAGCATTTTTTGGGACCCAAAGGATAGGATAGGATTAGATTATAGGAGTTGGAACATAGTATGCGACATAGCTCCACCGACGAGCCAACAACGTCTGAAAGACTGTCGGCCAGCGACACGAAGAAGGCATCTTCTTGGTGCGCTTTTACAGGTCCAATCCATCGCTTTGCATCAGACATGATTGAAGTCACGAGCGGAACTATTGTGAAAATAACGGAATACCAAGAATCGGAGGAGACTGATATTTTCCTAGGTTCTTAGAATTTCTTTAAACACAGCTTTATCTTTTATTAATAAAGGCTCTATTTAATTTGAAGTACCTAATAAAGCTTTTCTTGTTAACAATTTTATTTATCGAAGGATGTTTGCAGATCGATTACGGGAATCGGTACCTATCTGAATTTCTACTTAGTATTTAGAAGTTTTGCAATGATATATAAAGGAAAATGTAGACGGGGTCGACTCGCAGGTCACATTGATTAGGGCTTAATAAAGGTAAGTCAGATATGTGCCTCCCAACGTGTGAATTAGGTACCCACTTTATTGTTAACTTAGGTACACACCTAAATCAATTTAATTAATTAGGTACCTACTTATTTAAATATTTTGGCTTTACGTACCTCGTAGGTAGGTACCTACCTAAAGGTATCTTTGTTCGCTAACACAAGTTTATTTCCTAAGTACTTACTAGGACTTCGATTTGTGAAAACTATCCTGTGAAAGGTATCAAGTCCTTGATCAATAAATTAGCTTTTAAATCTATACTAATATTATAAAGCTGAAGAGTTTGTTTGTTTGAACGCGCTAATCTCAGGAATTACTGGTTGGAATTGAAAAAATATTTTTGTGTTGGATAGTCCATTTATCGAGGAAGGCTATATAACATCACGCTACGACCAATAGGAGCGGAGCATAAATGAAAAATGTTGCAAAAACGGGAAAGTTATTCCTTTTTGAGAGCTTCCGTTGCGTGCGCTGCGTAAACGGTTTAAGTTATCTTGTATAAGCTGATAAGCGATTAGGTAACTTACAAGAGAGTTGGTAAGATTTGATTCAATTTAATCCTAATGTTTATTATCTATGTAACTATTACGTAACAAGGCTATTTTACTTAATATCATACATACTTACCTATTTACACTTTTTTATACTTTTATTGTTAGAAGTAGAGATAAACTTCTATCGCTATTTTTGCCATTTCATTTTTGCTTTGTAAAGAACCTCCTGCTTTTTGAAGAAGTCGGTTAAAAAGAGTATAAAACGTAGCGCATAACAATTCACCACTTCCCATCTACACAACTGAATAATGTTCAATATAATTCCAGTACGTAAGTGGCCGTACGAAATTGGATCCGTACCATCTCCACCCCACGATGGTCCGCGTTTAGTCTGACCAATCCAAGGATTATCTTTCTTGCTCCGAACGCTACCCCAGTGTAATGGCGGGAAATCCGAGACAAGATGGCCGACCGGACGCCGCTCGTTTAAGATATTGCTTTCATTAATACACTTAGCCCTGGTTTAATGGTCTTTAATTATCTTAAAACGGTCGAGGAATAAACTGTGGATAAGTCGCACGCATGTGTGTGTTTACCTACTTACTTAAGTAAATATAGTTTCAGAATAATCTTGAATTTTCTGGGTAATTTCTTTCTACCTTTGAGTCTTATCACATTCGACTGCCTACACTTAACTTTGATCAATACCTCGTTTTTATTTTCTTTGTAAAATTTACTGACAAAATGTGCTTTTTACTGTCCGTAGTGTAGGTATAAATAAATAACGTAGAATATAATGTAGGTACTTTCTCTTTAAATACGACTGTCCCTTGTGTAACAAAATTGCCTCAAATAAAACAATACAAGTAGCGCCATCTGTCTTTAACTACTCGACATTATTGGAAAAAAAAGAAAGGATCATCAAGCATAAAAATGTACATAATCTACAGAATGTATTTATATAAATCCTATATTTTTATAGGTAAAACTTCGTTGACAGATAATGATGTTTTACAGCTACCAAAATGACGTTGAACGTCCCATTAAAGCGACAAAGCTCATGGTCGAATAACGGCCCGAAAAAAGTTTCGCACACATTCACGCCGGCTGTTGTCCACAATTCTATTTGCGGAAGCAATTTCGCGAAATGCCACAATTTATTTAAAAATTACGCCCTTGTTTGTGTGGGTAAATATTGACGTGTTTGGTTTATGATAATGGCAACACTGAGAGCAGGTAGACTCGGCTAGCGACAATATTATTTACCTGTACACATATTATTTAATATTTACCATGCCAATGTAAAGTTTACAATATAATATTTGTTAAGTATGCTCCTCTTTTGAAAGTTAGTGTTTACTCCTTACATGTGGTTTTTAATCATAGGTAAATTTGAAGACTAAACATAGGTGAGATTTAATTGTTGGTTCTCTTTTGCTTATTGGATTCTAAGCAGTTGGCACACTTGCTGTATTTATTTATATTTAGCCCAGTTTTCGTAAGTTAATTTTGAGTAATAACATGAATGAAGAAGGTATTTTTATCTACTAGTTATTGTACAAACATGAATCTAAACGACTGAAAATATGGTCATCAATGAGGACAAGACTACCCATTTTCCATTTATATAATATTTTTAATATTTCAAAATCTCTCCATCTTCTGTATCTCTTGAACAGAGACAAATAATTGAATAGCTACCAGCGTCTAAAGTAGACAGTAGCACACCGATCATCATAATCAATATACAAGTGTTGACTTATTACGACGTCGGCACTAGGCTGCCAAACAAACTCCTCGATCGAACGCAAAGTCAAACTGCAAACAATATCATCGTAGTATTTGTACTGAAACAACAAATTTGTAGCTAGCTTTAAATGCAAGCCTAACACGCGGGCACACACTCACCTTGTGTACTGAGACAATATGTAGGAGACTCTACTACGATCTTAAGCAACGCGACAAAATGAATCTCCGCCAGCGACTGATACGGCCCAATTCAAACACAGTCAGCGCCATTTTGTTTTGACAAGCGGCTATCTCGACGAACGCGGCACACACCAAACTTAACCGTAAGAACAGACCACTTAGATTCATATTGGGACAAAGGCCCGATGGAGTAGAAACATCGGAAATTAAGGGAGGACCAGACACGATTCTGTTTGCCGTCTAACGTGGTCCCAGGACGAAGTTACAAATATTTGACGTGTCAATTTTGTGAATGTTGACCGAGAATTGCGGTTAATATTCCCGACCCGAACAACCTGGGTGTGCGCGGCCACCCTTTAATTAAATGACTGAAATAGTCCAATTGTTAATTTATTAAGTCTACTCTCAGGGTGGATAATATTAGGTGTTCAATTATTAATTGTTACTACAGAGTAATTGGTTGGGTTATTCCAGAACGTACTTTACCGTACCAAAGCTCAGACAATTTTGATACAAGCAATTAAATAAGAATGTCCAAATAGATTACCTAATGGTCCCATTACATAGATAAGTACCTACGACACACGGGTTATATTAATTCAACAGTTTCCTTATCATAAACAACGCTGGAGTTACTCTTTGGCAAGATTATTGTAGTCATAGTGAAACTTAAAGATTTATAGGACTAAAGAAAAGCACTTGTAAAGCTCAAAGAACTTGGATCGTTATCATCTAACAATCCATTTATCCCGACAAAACAACTACCCACCAGCATCATCATCTCTATAATCATTAACGATCCAATACCCTCGTTGTTTTCCAATTGGCTCGCGATTCAACGCGAAACTCAGTTGTTATCGAGGCGAGATGGAACAATAACAAACAATCGCAACTCGATTGTAAAGACAAAACATCGTTACAGCTTGTTAGGCCCATATTGCTCGTTACCGCGCGGCTATTTATTTTCGAGTGGCAACATCGAAGAGTCTATAAACAAAAAAACACTCTGGCGGCGACTGTTTTCATTGACAACAATGCGTGGGACACTCCACGCGTAGTGTTAAGAGCTATGGTTGGAGTACGCACTTACTTTTCGCGACATAGGTATCCGAGTAGGGGCTCTCGGTACTGTATTTTCATTGTGTGCTTTTAATTTTGAGTGCGCGAACTAGCTCGCTCTCTCGGGACGTATGTTTGCGAGGGTAATATTTGCTTCCGCTGTATAATTCAGCCGGCCGCCATATTTGCCAAAGAGCAATCATTTTAATATCGTCAGGCATCACATTAGGGCTGAGTGGGTACTTACTTTGTTGAATTAATTAATTTTAAAATTGTAATTATTATTTGGGATGTTTTCTTTGCTTTAGTCTATTGTCGTTTCGAACTTTCGACTATAGATACGTTTCGGACACAGTTTCGGATATGGATTCATTGATTGACTTATAACCTTAACGTGCGTTTGCACTGGCGAAACATTACAACAAAACAAGTTTAAATCTCTAGTTCCTGTCAAAAATTGTATGGAACATTGACAGAAGATAAAGATTTCAACATGCTTTGTCGCAAATGTTTCACCAGTGCAAACGCACGGTTACGTGAACGGAATAACCACAAAGGTGCCCTTCAAAAGAATTTCCCGATAGCTGTATACTCGAGTAGCTAAAGCTTAATACTAATTGATAGACTTATGAAGGATGAACCAATTGCTCTACTGGCTTTTTCTCCTACCTAATCTCAGTGACTAGAAGGTGACATTAAAAAAAAAATACTCGTCGTTTACCTACTCCAGAATTACAGGATGAATTTGGACTGCTACAAAACTGCTACCGTATTTATCATCCAAAGTTTTTTTAGTTGACATGAGTTGAGCGAGATATAACAGAGAGTAGTAATTATAACTCTAAGTACGTACGGTAAGTAGGTACTTAAATTTTTTGAACAGCATTTTTCACAGAAGAATTGACAGCACAGTCACGTGCTAAAGTGTGAGCGACATTAACGAATTTGTCCATGGTCATGACATGTGTAGTGTAGTCCAAATGTCTACAGTCAAGAAAAACATATGAAACTGGATACAAGTATTAGATTCTAATGGTAAGTACTGTTATTCTATGGTTCTAAACGACGAAAGTAGTTATACAAGACCACACAATAAGAAAATCCAAGCAGGCCTCCAGGCCTGATGTTGTTCCAACACATCATGAAAACAAAGGGTCCTCGATTGAACCAACTTACCTTAGAATAGTAGTTGATCTAGGTACTCATTAAAAATATCACAATTGAGTTCTCGAATCCTCCACAACTAGCGACATCTAGTGTGCTTTAATAACACTAGCATGCTCCTGTCTCATCTTGACAAGTCACGCCATCTACCCTGTTTAACATGAAAATTTATAGTACCAAGAACCGCCGCCATAGAGTTGCCAGAGAATAAATTATAATCGTAATTTATTTGTCTGCGTCGAGAGCAACCAAAATGAAACAAGAACTGTTAGAAACGCTTATTTTTATTGTGTCCATAGGGCAAAAAAACAGAAACGCGAAAAACCAGCATTACGTCTCGCGAAAATAATACAAAAATCTGAACAACACAAAACAAAGATAAAGAACAAAATTTAAACTATTTGTTTTTAAAAGCTTTTCATTAATATTAACATTAAAATTACACGATCACGAGATAAAAACCATAATTAAGAAAGAAAAATTAAAAACCATAAATTCTTTTTAGATTAAATTATAAAATCATATAGGCAGAGATATCATATAGGCTGCCTAACAGGCGTCATGTTATTTAAAATCATGTTTATGTACGAAACATCAATAGAATCATGGATATTTTACTTTTCTTAAAGTCCCATCAGAATAAGATTTTAATATTAAATTGAGGTACAAAGTCTTAAAATTAAGAGCTTTCGCTTACTTATGGTCCCGTAATTAACTTAAACACGCAGTTATTCCTACACCTAATTAAATTAGCCACTGATGATTACACATAATTACGCTTTTGTGAAGACTACTATGACAAACTCGACAATATTTTTAGTAGTCTCTGTATCAGTGTTTTCAAGTCATAATTATTGTTAATTCTGTGTATAAATTAAATAATTATTCGAATTAAACTTAATTTCTACTTAGAAATGTCATATAGTAGTCACACTGCTAAACTAAAATGGCAAATTTACATGGCCACAATATAAGAATCTGTATTTAAAAAAAACTTTTTTGAGGTACACTTATCTCTTAATTAACCAGAATTAACTCTAACCTATGTTTTAAATTATTTCAGATTATTTACACAAGAAATACTAAGAATGCTAATTTTCTTTTTGAGATATCTTTTTGTCTGCATAAAAATGCATTTTTTTTTTTCATAGAATGAGTATTGTAAATGTAAAAGTTAAGATTATTTCACATAATTACCGAATTAAAATTTTGTGAGTTAAAATTGTCATGATTAGTAAATATATTGATTTTACTCAACAAGTAGGGGGAACTCCTCTATATCTTCACACATTGAGTTGAAGTTTGCTACCCAAGCTTCTGCCTCTTTTTCCTGTAAAGCACAAATTATGTTGTTAAAATATAAAAATAAATAAAGATTCAGGCAAAAGTCAATCCATAATAATGACAAAGGATTCATAAAAGATACATAAAATAAGACTTGGCACATTTTTTGTGACAATTCTGTACCCTTTTCTGGTCAAGTTTTCCCTTATTGATGGAGCCACAAATATTATATTATAGAAGTATACAGAGTGTTAGGGTAGACACCGTTATCTTTGAAACTAGTGGTTTGGTGTCATCTATAATATACTTTTTCTATGGGAACAACTTTGAAATCGCAAAAATAAAGTCAGCTGTTCCATACATCTTGTCGATTTAAGTGAACACAAATGTATGGCCATGGAGCCATGGAGCCATTTACAACCTAGGTCCAAGAGATTCCCTTAGAGAAAAATTCAAAGAAGTAGATTTTCTGTCTGTAGCCTCACAATATATATTTGAAAACCTGTTGTATGTACACAAAGATATATCAAATTTTAAGAAAATGTCCGATATTCATAGTATAAATACCAGGAACAAACACAATCTTGCTGTACATCGCACTCGTCTCCACAGAGTAGGCAACTCGTTCATGGGTCAATGTATACGCTTTTATAACAAACTTCCCATTGATATTAGAAATTTACCCACTAAACGATTTAAAGGCTGTATTAAAACCAAACTTTAAAAAAAAGGGTACTATAAAATTGCGGATTATTTAGAAGACAAAAAGCATAGGATTGAGCTGCTCGCTCTGCTAAGCCTTGATAAAACCCTAGAACTTGACATTTTAATTATTATCTAAAATCATCACAATATACCAGTTTTATAAACCTACAAATTGACATTGTTGAATATTTTATACAAAATGACATTATTACTTTGTAAAGTATTATTTTATTTTAATTATTGTGAATGTGAGGACTATGTGGATCATTTTTATTATCTCCTCTTTCTTTAGTTTTAATCTGGCAGTTTGAGTACTTTATGTGGCCTACCCAAATGTCCTTTCTTTGGTATTGTTTGTTGAGTCGTTGAGCTCCTTAAGCTCTGAGTTGAGCTCCACGGTTACTGACAAATACTTGCACTGACTGGACAGGTCCACTCAAATCTGTGTGGTTCTTTCCTCAAAAGACCATTTCAGACTCTAATCTACATGGTCCTCATATGGCCAGACCAAGATTATGTCTGGACCTTAAAAGAGACTACGACCTCTGAGTTTGTTTCGGCCTTTCTTCTCAGAGTAGTCAGATAGGAAACGCCGACCTCATCTAGCTTATTTTTTATATGATGTGTAAAAGTGATTCTGATATCCTATTTACAGAATAAACAATTTCATTTCATTTCATTTCATTTCATTTCATGTCATGGAACAGCAGATTTTTTTTTCGCGATTTCAAGGTTGGTCCCATAGAAAAAGTATATTGTAGATGACACCAAACCACTAATTTCAAGGATAACGGTGTCTATCCTAACACCCAGTATTAATCATTAATTTGCTGAAATAAATTTGACAATTGACAGAGTGCAACCTTTAATAATATTTACCTCTTTCTTAGTCCTTAAATTTTTAGGCTTCTTCTTCTTAGTGACTTTCTTTTCCTTAACATTAGGGATCTCGAAGGTAAGGTCACCCAAATCATCATAATCACTTTCATCATTCTGATTTGCTACAATAGGTTCTTGTGTATCGCTGCCTGACATGGAATGTTGCCGGAATGTCACCTTCTTGGCTTTGCCATAGCTTTTACGTGTTGGCTGAAAATGTGGAAGGACAATGATTAGCTATTGATTATAAAATACACAGCCCAAAAGTTCTACAAAGTGTGCTTTTCTATTTTACTAATGATAAATCCCTAGATTCAAAACCATACATTTATTTATTTATTAAAGTTGCTTTTTTCTTGGACTTTCAACTTCCTATTTGCCTTAATTTTCCATTTATAGAATACAGACACCACTGTAGTAGATGGCACAGGTTGGATTTATATCTTAACAGTCACAGAGAAGTGAAGACAATACGCAGGAAAAATGGAGAGTGCCTGAAACTGATATTATGAACAAAAAAATAACATTTGTTACCTTCAAATGATGTACAACTTCAATGTCCTCAAACAAATGTACCGACTGAGAATCATCATTGATTTCTAGATCCTCAACATTAGTTGCATTATTTTGAACATTCTTTTCAGGGAACACTGGTGCATCAGTAGCTGATTTCAAGTCCTCATACACCTTGTTAACTGCCTCAGAATTTACAGCTATTTTAGTTTTTGCAGCAACTGGTAACACTGCTCTTGATGGCCCATTGATTTCTTGAAGCACAGCTTTAGGTCTAGGCCTTAATGATCTTCCTCTGATAGGATTATTATTTATTTTAATAGGAGATACATTCTCATCCTGATTTTCACTGTCATCAAAGCCAAAGAAAGTCCCATCTTTTTCTTTCCGCTTTCGAGGTGATTTTGCAGGTAAATCGCAAATGTTTTCGTCATTCTTACGCTTTCTTGTTCTTCTTTCATCTTTTGAGTTTTCTTTGTCAGTAGAAGCATCATTAGCACTACTTGAAGTTTCTTCTGAAGTATTATTAGAAGGTGGGGCTGGTTTATTCGCAGCTGATTTTGTTGCTGTGTTCTTATTTTTTTTTGTTTCTCCATTTATATCAACTACATCCTGATAAATAGCTTTAGTTGGTGAAACTGACCTTCCTCGTTTCTTTTTAGCACTCTTCTCTGCCATTTCTTTAATAAATGATATTATACTAGTCTGCTTAAGATTAGGTGTGTTATCTACTATATCTGTGAACATTTCATTTGTTTGAGGTAGCATGTTAGTGTAAACATGTTTCTTTTTATTATTAATTGAATCCTCAGTGTTGATGAAGGAAGTCTCAACTGCTGGGGTCATGTTAGGCTTTACATAGGCATTGTTAGGCCATTTTATAGGTAAGCTACCAAATTCTACTCTCCATGGGCTAGCCAAGGGGTGTCTGACAGACATATTCATACTACTACTAGCAACAGGCTGCTCATCAAAGAAACTAAGTTCTTCTAACAAATTGAGAGGGTCATGATTGTGTACGGATCTTTCTGGAGCTTCTTGAACATTTACGGATTCATGAGCACTAGTAGTTTTTAACCCATTAGGCCTTGGTGAGTTAACAGGTGAATAATTTATATTATCATCGTAATCCATGCTCGGTTCTATATCTGCTGCTATATCTTCAACTCTTATTGAAGGATAGTTACATTCATGCACAGAGTTTTTGCCAGTGTCATTTAAAACCATATTATCTCTTGTAACATTAGTTGTTTGTACGTCATTTACATTACTAGCTACATTATTTTGTACAACATTCTCTTCTTCATTGTTGCTATTTTCTGTTATTACATACATAGTTAGTTTAGCAGCTTCTGTAGCTTTTCCAGGTTTCACAGCATTCTTTAATGCTGCTAACGCTTTAGATATATTCTGATCATAACTGCTTTTATATACAACTTTTTTAGGCTTAGCAACAGGAGCAGTAATAGGTTTCTTTGTTACAGTTCTTTTACGTTTCTTTTTTTGTGGTTTGGGTTCTTCATCTGGGTCAAATGTGAATTCATAGATGTCCTCATTATTGTCACTTTCCTGTGAATTTTTCTTACTTCCCAGTAATTTAAATGACAGATTCTTATCTGTCTTTTTGGTGTTGACAGATTGTTTAGAGCTTATTTTCTTTATTGGGGATTGTGTTTTGTTTGCTAATGATGAGAATCTGCTTATTGGTGTCAGAAATTTCCTTATTGGTGATTGGGCTTTCTTCACTTGGGACGGTTTCTTATTGGCTGGGGGTTGAGTTTTAGTAGTTTTCTTCCTACTTGTTCTGCCTTTAGCATTATTGTTGCTATCAGGACTACTTTTATCAGATGAGTTATCACTGGATTCTTTTTGTAGAGCATTGAGTTTGGCTAATCTAGTTGGCCTTGCTAATGTTACTTGTCTTTTTTCTTCATTCTTACCTTCATTTTCTTCGTCATTTGGGGCTACAGGCTTAGTTTTACTCAGCTGTATAGGTGTGCTGGCATTTGCAGGTTGTAACGGTATGTATTTATTAGGGCTGATGGAATGGTCTTCAAAACGCGATGGTAAGCGACATATCCTCCTGGGACGGTTAGCAAGCAAACTACTGTCAGCTTTAGCTGGTGTTTTGAACGGAGATGTTTCAGACTTGTCATTTTTGGATAAACTTTCAATCTTAGTAGGTGTATCGTCAGCTCTAGGATTAGTAGTAGAACTGTTCAGTGTCTCATTAGGAGTGTCTTTACTGTTTGACAAATAATTCAGAGTGGTATTTTCAATAAACCGATCTGGCAAACGCCTGTCTCGACGTGGCCGCACATCATTTGCAGGTTCTGGATTTTCTCTCGATTTTAAAGTTCCTTTCTGTTTTGTTTCAGCATTTTGTTTCTTTTCTCCATTCTTGTTTGGACCTGTCTTCGAAGTTTTCGTGATTGTTTTTTTAGTTTTCGTCGGGATTTCTAAAGACGCATCATCTGATGCGGAGTTTGTTTTGTCTGCTAAAGCTTTTCTTGGTGCTTTTGTAGTATTCTTTACTGGTTTCAATTTGTTTGCAGTGACATCAATGTTTTCCTTCAGAGCTTTGGAAGCTCGCGTTCTAATTCGCGGGGGCATGACGCTATGTAATAACAAATATTCAACATGGATTTACGGCACTTTTACACGTATGTAATAATTGTATTGTCACCAATGATATTTTTAACCACGCTGATATGTAAAGATCACACACTAAAACCAATAACAGTATAGTTTAATGTACTCTGTGACCAATAAATACACAAAACACCAACGTTTGGTTTAGCAATGTGTGGAACTTCTCGTTTTCGCTCGTTTTTTTGACAATTCTTGTTTTGACAAGTGCTTATTCATAGATAAAAACTCTTACAAAACACTCCTAAATTTTTTTCTTTTAATTTAGGGTTTTGGCTATCAATCTTTTGAGATTTAAGTACCAGCACATTAGAGTTACGGGACGCGACAACAATCAATAGCAAAAAAAATTATACCTTTCCCCGCGTCCTATTTATAAACGATCTCCGCGCGAAATCACGATCGTAGCGTGCATAATTACATACGTCACTTTTTGTTCGGAAAACGTCTTCTGTCAGCGCGACCACGCGTTCAGGTTCACTCACTGCAAAAATTATTAAATTTACTACGACAGCAGAAAAGATTTAAAAGATAGTCGCTTTTCTGTTTCGTTTGACACCTCTGACACAAAATGACCCAGTGACAGTGACTACAATATTTTGTATTTCATGGAAACGTGTAAGGGAAACGTTTATGTATGTATGAGCTCACTCTTCTCAGTATGGACACTTTTTATTGTGACTGAGTACGGTGGTCTAGCGATTTAAATCTTTTGGGGGCGGGCTTTGAATTAGGGACTAGTTATAACAAGTAGCCAAGTTTTTATCAAGTGCCCAAGGCGCACGCTTAGTACATTGCGTTTTGATGAGCGTCAAATGCGCGCGCGCGTTGTTCTTGCTCGCACGTCTATCATCCTTTAAAAGGGGTGATAGACATGCGAGCAAGTACGCGTACTTATGGTTTGGGGAGCTTACTCGACCTCCGTGAAGTTAGCCGCACGATTTCATTATTATGAAAAAAAAGAAAAATCGTTAGAGAGTAATTAGTTTTTATGTAAAAGCAATTTTAATTTTTCGTGTGAAGTTGGCCCCCCTGCCCGCAAAAATGGACTTAGACGTAATTTTTTTTTTTAATTGTTTGAGAATCGTTAGAGAGAGATTGAGAGATACACAAAATCGTTAGAGTTAATATTTTATTTGTTATTAAATCATTTCTAAGAGCGTGAAGTTAGCCCCTGATTTAATTATTCTGAATTTTTGTTAATGTTAATCGTTAGAGAGAGTTAGAGAGAAAATAAAAATCGTTAGAGAGTAATTAGTTTTATTTTTTTGTGAAGTTGGCCCCCATTCCCGCAAAAATGGACTAAGACGTATTTTTTTTTAAAATATAGTTTGAGAATCGTTAGAGAGAGATTGAGAGTTAAAAAAAATCATTAGAGAGTAAATATTTTAATTGATATTAAATTATTTCTGAGAACGCGTTTTACCCTAGGACCTGATCAAAATAAAGTTTAGGAACGTGCTGCCTCGATAGGGGAGGGAGAGGGGGGAAGGGTTAGTAGATCATTGTCAGAATAGATGTTTATTTAATTGAAACTTTAATATCAAATAAAAATGCATCAGTTAATTAGTAATTTTGTTTTTATCCATCAACACTTTTCTCATTTTACTATTTTGTTGAAAGTGAAACGACATATCACTGACATTATAATTATTAGCATTTTGTCATAATCACTAAACATTTTTAGAAAGAAGACTTATTACAAGAATATTCGACATCTACCGTGATTTCGTGGTATCCCTAGAGGTATCGTGAAATCCCTGGTTTCCTCATTTCCCTGTGACATACATACTACTGCCGTGATTTTTTTCACATATCCAAAACTAACCGTTTAGCTGACTGGCAGGGGGGGGGGGGGGGCAACTTGATTCTAACAAAAATTAGCACTATATAGCTTAATATTACGCAAACTTATTAACTCGTAACATCGACGACATTCACGATTATTATTACGATCTCATCATCTAATAATATTATTTATTTGTAAGAAGCATATACGCGGACGACGCGACTCTACACGTATAAATAAATAAATAATAGGTATTGTTAGTGGCCTTGGTCTGGTCATTTAGTATCAAGTTCAGTTCAGAACTTCGAGAAGCTCAATGGCTTTCTCGTTAGTCCATTCCATTCCATAATGGGCTGATCGGCTCCGCTAAATAATTATGTACCCGTGAGATCCCGTCGCGCTCACGGTGCACAATGAGAAACCTAATCAAACTTACGTTTCTCATTGTGCACCGCTTCACTCAATGCAATAATTCTCGCGGTAAATCTCTTTGATCTGCCTAAAATACCGCCACCAGAGTTATCACCCAACGTTAAACGCCAATGTGAATGCCGTTGACAAATACTCGAGGTAAGTTGTGGCTATACCAACGGTTGACGTCCATTATCGCGATAATCAACGGCGTTTCCCGTTGATGTGGCCCCAGCATATGAGATTCGTCATATTTAAAAATCATTTAATAAAAACTTTGTATCTCCGGCGGGAGTGGGGGGATCTACTAACCCTTCCCCCTCTCCTCCCTCCCCTATCGAGGCGGCACGTTTCTAAACTTAATTCTGATCAGGTCCTAGGGTAAAACGCGTTCTCAGAAATAATTTAATATCAATTAAAATATTTACTCTCTAATGATTTTTTTTAACTCTCAATCTCTCTCTAACGATTCTCAAACTTATATTTAAAAAAAATTACGTCTTAGTCCATTTTTGCGGGAATGGGGGACAACTTCACAAAAAAATAAAAAATCTTTGATAAATAAAACTAATTACTCTCGACGATTTTTCTTTTCTCTCTAACTCTCTCTAACGATTAGCATTATCAAAATTTCATAGTAATGAAATCGTGCGGCTAACTTCACCGAGGTGCTTACTCGCCCGTAATCCCGTATGTCATCGCTGCGAGCCGCGAGCCAATTTGGCACAGAGCACCTATATAATGCAATTTGGCAATGATATTTTGAGCAACCTTCACGTGTGTCACCGACGGCGAGCCGAGTAAGGTCGCGAACTTAAAGATCGTGTAAGGTGGATGCGCTAAGGTAGCCCGCGAAATTCAAATTTTCTTTAGTTTTTTGCAATTTGCAGGTCATTATCAGGTTGTATGTTGATCTAAATATTATTTACGACCGTAACAAATAACAAGTTCGTAAGTGCATTGAATGAGGATTTCATGAACTTGCACTTACATGAACTTAGAGAGTTGTATTGCTGATTCTAATATTACAATTCTGTATACCCGTATTTGTTATGCTCGCAAATAATATTTAGATCAACATACAACCTGATGCTGACCTGCAAATTGCAAAAAACATAAGATTTTAATTACGTGGACCACCTTAGCGCATCCCCCATAAAGTACGCACGTCTATCACCCACTTTAGATGTGCTGTAATGGCCATAGACAAACTTAAAGAAAAATCGTATGGTTATTCGGTGTTTTGTG
Source organism: Lithophane ornitopus (assembly GCA_948473465.1). Taxonomy (NCBI): domain Eukaryota; kingdom Metazoa; phylum Arthropoda; class Insecta; order Lepidoptera; family Noctuidae; genus Lithophane; species Lithophane ornitopus. The sequence continues at coordinate 10,343,870 of OX419633.1, forward strand.
GTCTGTGGTTTTTGTGTGCGGTAACCCTAAATTTGAATATGTCGTTGATCCTGAACCGTTGTATTTTTAAACGTTTATCGTGGTGATTTTTGCGTGTTAGAAAGTGTAAAGTTAATTCTATTTAATTAATACAACCATTCTGTGTGCCACGATATTTGTTTTTCTAGTGTTTGTCTTTGTTTAGTTTTACGGTAAGTTATCGTTTAGTCAGGCCGAGGTCAGGCCATGTATTTTACAGTTTTCGTTGCCCTCAAGAAACAGCTTTGCGTCTGTTGCTAAAGGGTATTCGAAAAATGCGTTTGAAAGCCAGTCGCGCATTCTGATTATCACCTTATAACTGATTTACGCTAATATTCAAATGCAAAACAAACCTCCTTACAGAAATTGACACCAATGTCAGGCCTGACGAAACTGGAAGCCACGAACTGGATTTAAAATTAAAAAAACCTGACAACTGACAGTTGTCTGGTCATCCAGAAAAGCAAGAAAACGAGGGACATGCTATATTTGTTGTTGATATAGGAGAGGAGAGGTGTTTTTTTTTTATTGAAAAAATAAATAAATTCAAAATGGTAGAGGCCGACAATAAAGGTACAATTGACACAGTGCAAGTTGCACTTCGGATCAGGCCTTTGATGCAACTCGAGACAGATAGAGGATGTGATGAGTGCATTGACGTAGTGCCAGGATCGCCCCAGGTCCAGATAAAAGACCTGGCGTTCACATACAATCATGTGTTCCCACAGCATATTAATCAACAAGAGTTTTATGATACTGCGGTCAAAAGCCTCATTGGGAGACTATTTCAAGGTTTGTTCCTGAGATATATTAATCATAAATCTTTATTTATCTCAACATCATATTTACTCACAGTCACTGGTTAGTAAAATACACAATCTTAATATAGAATGGTGTCAAAGATAGGAGTTTCCTGAGTTACAAATGACCCGGCTCTCTTAGATTTAAAAGGGTTTATTTATAAACATTGCCTAAAGTTAAGTAATGATTAGCGACTGTTTAACCATACATTTTTGACGTTTGAATGTCAATTAAATTTAAATAGCTTAAGTAAACCCTAAAATTATTAATGTAACTTTTAATTAAAATAGCGACCTGCTCCTGCTTAGCACGGTTTCTGCGACTTGACAAAACGTTTAGATTTCTTAGTAATATGTAACTTTAATATTAATGTATTATAAACCTTCTGGAATAAATTCTCTAAACGATGGTGAAAACCTCATAAAAATCTGTTGAGTTGTTCAGAAGAACAACATAGTCATGCTTTTTGTGATTGTCTCTATAGACAAACACAAAAAGCATAACATGTATAGATTATTTCCAACAAAACGCTCCCAGTAGTAGACTATTGGTTTTGCAGTAGTAAATTTGAAGCCCATTTTAAATGATTGACCCAGTTTAGATGATTGACCTCATAATTTTGCAGTGGACTTTTTTTAAACTGATTATTCTTTTGCCAGGATACAATGTAACAATATTAGCATATGGCCAGACTGGATCTGGCAAAACATACACAATGGGGACAAACTATTCTGGATCTGACGGTGACTCCACAAAACTGGGTATGTATAAAATGTATCTTTTTTTTTTCTCATTTTGTAGGGAACGTCCCCTGTATTGTTATTTTAAATTGGCTGCATTGGATTCTATGCAAACCTTGTTATCTTATTGGAATTTATAACAGGACCATTATCCTAGGCTGATTCTAGAGGAGGTGAAGAAATTAAAGTAAATTCAAACTTGTAAATTATAATTGTAAAGTTTTGTGGGGGTAGATGTTACATTTCAACACCAATTCAAAGCCACACTTTAACATTTAATTTTTTTAAACCCTTATCATAATTTTTCCAGGTGTAATACCCCAGGCAGTGGCAGACATATTTGATTTCATAGACACACATGAGGAAAAGTTCATCTTCAAAGTGAATGTATCCTTCATGGAGCTGTATCAGGAGCAGTGCTACGACCTCCTCTCTGGCAAGGAGAGGGGACACAGTATTATAGAGATTAGGGAGGACATTAACAAGGGGGTTATTCTTCCAGGTAAATAATCAACACATTGTAAATTGACTATCATTATACAGTCATCATTCTCCTGCCTTAATCCCCATTTATTTGGGGTCGGCGCAACATAATGCTTTTTTTCCATACTTCTCTATTAGCTGTCATCTCGGTAGTCACCCTTTTCTTTCACACAGTCAATCCATCGTTTCTTTGGTCTTTCCCTACTCTTATAGCCATCGACATTCATACCCAAAAGTTTCCTCACGCCATCATTATACAGTGCCATTGTGAAAAGCCTTTATCTTACTGTAATAATAATCTTGAAAATTTGGTGCATTTTGATACTGATATCATCATAATTTCACCTGAAAGACGTCCACTGTTTGTTATAGGCAGGATAATAATATGATAACATACTGTGATGCTTTACTGCAGCGCTGGCTTTTTTTATTCAGATAGGATATGATACTCATCATCACCTGTCAAACTGTGTGACAGTTTGTCAGCAGAATTGCTTAAAATAATAATGGTCTGCTTTGTCATTTGTATGGAACTACTCAGTGTTTACCTGACTATCTGTGTTTTCGAAATTTTATTCTTTTCGTTAAGGCTATGATGAAAATTACCAGAATAACTTTCCACTTCTGATAGAAAATTATAAAAATACCAAACATCATAATTATCTTCTTCGTTTCCAGGCATAACAGAGCTACCAGTGGCATCAACAATGGAGACTATGATGGTTCTGGAGCGAGGGTCATCAGGTCGAGTGACAGGCTCTACAGCCATGAACCAGGCTTCCAGTCGCAGCCATGCTGTGTTTACCATAGTTATTTACAAAGAGAGTAGGACCGACAAGTGAGTTCAATGTTATCTAGATGTTTATTTTATTTAGCAACTATAAAAATTGTTTTGCATATTGTTTCATTTATTAAAGGTACAACATAAAGGTATGATTCGGAAAAACGCTGCATGCGGCAGTGCTACCGCGTTACTACTGGTCCCCATATACATTTTCTATAGTTATATGAGACTAGCTTCCGCCCGCGGCATCGCCCGCGTGGTATGTCGATAAAAAGTAGCGTATGTACTTCCCCGGGATGCCATCTATCACCTTGCTAAATTTTATCTATATCCATTCAGTGTGTTAAGCGTGAAAAGGTAACATACAGACAGACAAACAGAGTTACTTTCGAATTTATAATATTAATATAGAAGTATGGATTACATTCGAAGCACTGAGCACGACAGCAATGCTGCGCGACATTGCTGCGCGACATTGCTGCGCGACATTGCTGCGCGACATTGCTGCGCGACATTGCTAGTGACTGCCGCGTGCAGCGTTGTTCGAAATCATGCCTGAAGACTTTCATATCAACTGAAATTATTTATCAATCCAACAGCCACTGGCCAACTAAGCTAAGCCCCAATAGTGATACTTCAGTTGTAGAAAACTTTCAAATATTTGTGTTTCATTTTACATTTCTTTCAATAAATTTTACTATTCTTTCGACAGAAACTTAGCTACGACATCAAAGTTCCACCTGGTGGACTTGGCAGGGTCTGAGCGTATAAAGAAGACGAAGGCGAGTGGTGAACGACTGAGGGAAGGCGTCAAGATCAACCAGGGTCTACTGGCGCTCGGCAATGTGATCTCAGCTTTAGGAGATGGAACTAACAGGAGTTTTATCAGTTATAGAGATAGCAAGCTTACTAGGCTGCTGCAAGGTAAGAAAATAAAAGATGAGTTTATTTTTAAATTGAAAGTAGAATCTTTTAAGACTTAAATTCGACAATGTAATGTCTGATTGTTTTCATTAAATTAAATTTTTAGTTCATTATATTAAGGTCTCCTAAGCTTCTACAATCGTTTTTCGCAACAGTAGCAAACTGCTTGCCATGTTAGTTGCTATAGGCGTATACGACAATTGTGACAGTATTCTCCGATAGACGATACTATAATTACTGTAAAAATATATCAACAACGATACGAGATAAATACATAAAATTGCGACTTATACAAATATCAACTTTAACTCAAGTAATCTAAGTTGGTTTTTTAATGAAAAACTATTGATAAACATCTTAAAATAATTTTATTTACAATGGAAACTGAACAATACGCAATTAAGTTTAAAGTTTATAATCCCAAAGTGTGAAATTTGTCTCGTTTCGTTTATTTTAGTATAGCATCTGTGTCCACGAACAAAATATAGCCTATCTGGATTTCTGACTTAGTTCTGCCAAAGTCTATGTTCCCGAAAACTTTGACATATGAGTCTTCAAGTCTCGATTAAGGTTGATGCGCTAGGGTGGCCCGCGAAATTCAAATTTTCTTACGTTTTTTGCAATTTGCAGGTCAGTATCAGGTTGTATGTTGATCTAAATATTATTAGCGGCCGTAACAAATATGGATTTACAGAATTATAAACTTTAGAATCAGCAATACAACTCTCTAAGTTCATGTAAGTGTATTGAATGAAAATTTCATGAAATCGTCAGTTTTGACACTTACACTTACATGAACTTAGAGAGTTGTATTGCTGATTCTAATGTTTATAATTCTGTAAATCCATATTATACCCTAGCGCATCCACCTTAAAGACGTTCACACACCATCGCTCGCCATTCAGTGCTTAACGCGATATGTTACTATTCCTCTTTTACTATACCTACTACTACTAATAGATACCATACTTTCCTTCCAGACAGTTTAGGTGGCAACTCCCTGACTCTGATGGTTGCGTGTGTAAGCCCAGCTGACTACAACTTAGACGAGACAGTCTCCACGTTGCGGTACGCAGACCGCGCGAGGAGGATACGCAATAAGCCTATTATTAACCAGGATGCTAAGGCTGCCGAGATCGTTAGGTGAGTCATTGCATACTCAAGGCCTGATTAACCATTAGGCTAATAGGCAGCCTAGGGCGCCAGGAGCGGGGGGGGGGGTGCGCTGAAATCGTGTCTTCGCATGCACTATTAGCTAGCATCATTGCATCTACCCTACATATTCCAACTAGACCGAGACAAAACACTCAAACTAAATGCGCTATGAACTGAAAAAGCTTGGGGGTCCCAGATTTTAACAACAAATTTTCAGTCAGCCAAAAAAATGGTTTGCCAGTTTTGCCACCTTAAGGTTGAATGTCGTGCAGATTAAAGGATAACGTTATAAGTTTCGTTATGTTAAAATTTTCACACTAATAAAACAGTCAAAACTAATATAAGTAAGTACTATTTTTTAGGCCGACCGTAACACACCTGGTGGGGGCGCGTCCTCATAATTAGCCTAGGGCGGTCAGAACTCTTGATCAGTCGTGCATACTTCTAATTTTATATATTTTTATATTTTGTTTGCATTTGACGGGATTATAAAGCTTCTCACATAAACGCAACTTGACTTGGGAAATAATTCGTCGACGGCTGCGTGTACACACGGCTACACATTTCCTATATAAGCTGACCTCGCATTGTACGGAAATCCAAAACTATCCGAGATCAGCATAATCTGGAAATGTATAGATTGATGTGTAGCCGCGCAATTTAGCACTGCAGTAACTTGGGTAAGTCACTGCAGTGCTTAATTGCGCGCGGCACCTTTATGTACCATTCATCAAAGTCGCGTCTCGCCTTTTACGAAAAGCCTTCCCGATGATATGCATAACGTATCACGTTTCTCAGTTAGGCCTTATCCCTCCCTCTTATTCTTCTTCTTTTTTCTTCTCTTATTTTACCTTTAAGGTTACGCTAGTCAGTCATTCTTCCATACGAAAGTAGTATGGTATGGAGTTTACTCCACTGTTTAACAGTGTAGATTTAAAAATTATATCTAATTGTCTCATCATTATCTAGCCCTGTATGGAAAAATTATATTAAAAAAAAATAGTTTTAAAGTTATGAGGGTCAAAACTTCCATATTTTAACGGATCTTTGGGTGTAAATAAATAACTCCCGGAGCAAGTATGAAAAAGGCAAAATTGTTACCGTACCGTACAGGGATAGATAGTTTATTCAAAAATGCAAATAAATTTATTTTGAATAAATACATGCAGAAGTGTTTTCATAATATCTATACGACCAAATACTGTTCATGAAATTTTACGCGCTCGTTTTCGTTATAAATCATCGTTCCACTTTCTCATACGATGTTAGGTAAAATAACATGCATATTAGACACGCCCACCAACGAGTTGGAGTTGTCGACTAGTGCGACCTTAACCGGCAGATTTTCTCAACTTGGTTTCATACCAAACTCTTTCGTTCCCATCCAGGTTGAACAACTTAGTGAATGAACTAAGGCTACAACTCATAGGAAAAATGCCGACCGATTCCGAACAAAACAACGAACAGCTCCAAGAAGAATTAGAAAGAGAAAGAGGTCGATACTCTGAATTATTAAAAAAACACAAACAAGTCACTGAATATTTAAGCAACATGTTGATTGAAAATACTAACCTTTGTGAAAAGGCTTTACTTGCTGAAGCAGCCAAAGAGAAGATAGAACGGAAGTTAAACGAGCTGACAGAACAATGTAACCAAACTATAGAGAATTTGAACACCACCGACAAAGATGATGAGCATCAAAAGACAACGGTTGTGGACTATTTGAAAGAAATTAAAACAAGATTGGAAGATCTACAGTCGGTTAATTTGAAGAGTAATGAGGAGTTGATTGATCATGAGATTAAACTGTCGTTCGTCAATGATGGTGATCATGAGAAGGTGGATGATGAGATGCCGATGAATGAGGATCAAGCTGTTCTGGAGGAGGAGAAGAGAGCTATGGGACAGGTAATAATTTGAATGTTACCTTAATGAAAGCTTTTAAAAATGTTTATCTAGTAAAAAAATTGCAACCCACAGTTTCACCATCAATTCTTGATCCCGTGGGAATATCAGGATAAGAAGTATCCTTCCTGTCCTATTCCAGGTCATGGTCAACCCCTGTGACAAATTTTATCCAAATTTGTTCAGCCGTTTTAGCGTGAAAGCGTAACAAACAAACTCACTTTCGCATTTATAATATTAGTTAGGATTAGGATTCAAAGTGCACTTGCATCACTGCTTTGCAAAAAATTGCTATAAAACTCCTTTTGTCCAAGACATACGACAACCAACAATTTCTAAACTAAACTCCTCCACCAGGTGGCCCTAAACCAAGAGCTTCAAGAGCTGAACCGAGCGATGGCGATCAAGGCATCCGTAGTGCAAGCGATACTAGCCAACAATAAAGACATGTTGGAGAGCCACAAGAATCTACGAGACAATGAGGAGAAAATCGCTCATCTTGAGAAGGAGAGAGATGAGTTGCTGCAGCAGCTGAAGCAGACTAAGGTGCGATTCAATTGTTTTTTTTTTTTTAACCTTTTTGAGCAAGGGTAGTGATCAATGCTTGTACTTAGAAAAGGTGCGAGGATTGAGAACAAAACCGTTGCCCTGCAGTGGGTTTTATTTATTTTATTTTAATAATAGCCTGGTATTATTATTATGCGAAATGTGGTGCTGGAAGCGGATGCTCCGAATTCCATGGACAGCCAAACGCACAAATGTTTCTATCTTTTCCCAGCTCTATATCAAATCCCTATTGTCTAAAATTTACAGCGTATTTTACCCTATTTCGGCCACATAATGCGAAGGGAACATAGTAGTCTTAAAAAGCTGGTTTTTGTTAGCAATACCGATGAAAAAAGAGCACGAGGCCGGTCGCCAACACAATCCGAGCAAGTAAAAGAAGCTATGTCCTCAAGCAAATTTCAGCAGGTGGTGATTGCAACTTTGGACCGGAGTCGATGGAGGCAGATTGTCCGTTTAAAGGGGTCCAGTCACCACGATCCTCAGTAATGAGGAACCGATTGAAGAAAAAAAACTATTATGATTACTGTCAGGTTCAACAACAATGGAAAAGTCGACCCCTTACTTAGAGTGATCTTTCTCCTTCTATTTTTAAATATATTTTTCTCTACAGAGCAAAGACCCATCTCACGAGGAGCGTCGTACGAAAGTCTCGAGCTTGGAACACCAGATATCAGATCTTAAGAAGACCTGTCAACAACAAGCGCTCATAATCAAGACTAAGGAAAAGAACGAAGCCAAGATTGCGTCGCTTAATGCTGAGTTACAGGCCATGAAGGCCACTAAGGTACGTGTTTTTGGCGTAGTGGCCACTCAAAATGTTCGTTTTAAGATTAGATTAAATAAATAAACGATAAGTTCAGAAAAACATGGAGGAGCTCGTGGCTAAGTAATAACAGCCGCTCGGGTTAATCCATCAGGTTAAGCTACGCTTGCCGGGGTTGGTCCGTGGATGGGTGACCATTTTCACATATCGAGACTCCTCCGTGCCTCGGAAAGCACGTTAAGCCGTTGGTCCCGGCTGTCAAAGACTGACAACCAGTTTTACCAAGGGGTATCGTATTACCCAGTTACTGGGTTGTGGAGGTCAGATAGGCATACTGGTATTCAGCTGCATCCGGTTAGACTGGAAGCCGACCCCAACATAGTTGGGAAAACGCTAGGCAGATACTAAGTTCAGAAAAACATGGTACAATGTTAATAAAAGCTTAGTTGCTAGATTTTTACAAATTCCCTGGACTCCACACGAGGATTCCCAGTGTCGTGGGTATTGTAAATGTTTGAAATCAATTGCACATCGTGTATCACCGACGTGCGAAGTACGAAGATTTTTTTCCTGTAATGAAATGAGCATTTCTGGGCAATATTGGAATCCCCACAAAGTTATTTCCATATTATTTTCGATTTCCAGAATATTTAGCTAAAATCATCTTGCTTGTAAATTATCAAGAAAATGACACCACCGTGTCATAAAATGCGTCCCGAACTGATAATAAATTAATAAAAATTCTAGGTGAAAATAATAAAACAAATGCGCGAAGAAAGCGAGAAGTTCCGCAAATGGAAGGCGGACAACGAGCGAGCGATGCTGCGCCTGCGCAACGAGGACCGCAAGCGCGCCACCGCCATGGCCAAGATGGAGAACTTGCACGCCAAGCAGCAGAACGTGCTCAAGCGCAAGATGGAGGAGGCCGTCGCTGTCAACAAGAGGCTCAAGGTTTGTGACTGGTGTACTTATTTTAGCCCATTGTTGGGCATAATCCTGCCTACCGAAAGTGTCCCACTATATCATCGACTTTTATCGATGGACAACTTGCGTTTCTGGCTGTTCTCTTCTTTGTCGGTGCACTCTTGACAGAGCGGTCGTGGTCATCAAGTTGCAGTGAGATTTCGGACAGCCGTGATTTGCCTGACGATGCGACGCCATCTTTGTCTGTCGGCTGTTTTATGTGTGCATTCGTGTAGTGGCTGTTCTAACAGTTGGAACAGAATGATCATAAATATTTCTCAAATCATCCACAGACTGTCACTGGGCATGCTGGCAAGAATAAATAATGTCTATTACAAACCAAACCGCTAAATAGCAACTAAATATACTATTTAGCGAGTATAAACACTTGTGTTGACGATATGGACTTAGCTCGGTCTGCTTTTCAGCTGGTGCAATAGAAACTTATGAATCTTCAACCCTAGGCATTTATATTCACAAGCTTATCCCATGATACTGATACCTCTTTAGGGGTATGAGGAAAAGGGTGTAAAGTTCACTCATCCACCATAGAAAAGGGAGGATCCTCCGACCAGACGGGTGTTGTGTCTGGCGGGCAACTGCCCAACGATTGATGTTGGGTTCTTTATATAAATGTACACTGCATGGTAAACTTTAATTGTGCGATGCAGGATTTATGTGACGTCTGTCTGACGTCAGGTCTTTGATGCGTAGTTCGCATGTGGCGATGTAGATACCGCCACACCTCCATGAATAGTTTTGGTTTCTATGCTGTCAATAAGTGTTGCACAGATTTCCTTTAAAAAAAAAAACATCTTTTCAAAAATAGATAAAGCTGAATATAATTTTTTCTGGTTTCCCCTCTTCAGGAAGCCCTAGAACGCCAGAAGTCGACTCAAATGAAGCGTAACGCTAAGGGCAGTGTGAAAGCAGGCGCGGTACAGCTTTACATCGAGCAGGAGTTGGAAGTACATCTGAGTATTGTGGAGGCCGAGAAGTCGCTTGAGGAATTGATGGAATATAGGTAAGATCTCAAGTTTATTTAGGACTAGCTGCGCCCCGCGGTTTCACCCGCGTAAGGCACGATCCCGTGGAAATATCGGGATAAAAAGTATCCTATGTCCTCATCCAAGTGATGGTCTAACCCTGTGCCAAATTTCATCCAAATCCGTTCGGCTGTTTTAGCGTGAAAGCGTAACAAACAAATAAACAAACAAACTCACTTACGCATTTATAATATTAGTTAGGATGTAGAAAATTATTTGTACTTACTACAACTCTGTAGGCTGACAAAATTTTATTTTGTCCTATTAATACTGATTTTATACTCGTTTCTTGCTGCGAACTTTTAATTAGGCGTATATACCACATACCAGGGTACATTTTCAGGGTAACTTCTACTAATATATCTTGTCCACAGAGCTTGGATAACCGAGCAGATAGAAAATCTACGTAACAGCACAGACGAAGAGGCGAACAGGAAGAAGATAGCAGAGTTAGAAGATGACCTCGCTCTGCGTAAGGCACAGATATCTGACCTGCAGCAGAAGATACTTACCGCTGATCAAGGTCAGTTATAAATAATACAATCTAACGCAACATTCTTAAAACCTTAATTCTATCGGGAATTCGGGTTTTCGCTCTTTTAATTTGTTTTATAATACTGGACATTTTTAACAATAATACTGTGGCATCTACTCTGCGAAGATGTCTTCAGCGTCATTACATGTGATTGCCATATAGAGGCTAAGTTGTGAAGTTTTATGTGTCTATAATTTTATACTCACAGAAACTCTAAAATCATCATAATATTCTAGTTTAAAAAGGTAAAGATATGAAGAAACGGTATTTGCCTATCTTTCCAATTTGATTAATAGTAGTCTCCTTTAGGGCAAAGTACTTCAGTAACCCAGGTACCCTACGTGAGATTGTCAGTAACACCACGCCGTTGCTGACCTTCTTGGATGAGCTGGGGTGGATCGAATAAGCGATTTCCCACCCGTACGCAAAATACGCGCTTTGACGTGGAGTTGCGGATACCAGCCCGTATTACCTATTACCAAGTTTGTCTGCTGTCGTGTGAAAGTGCACTGCCACTGTGGTTAAATTCTCGTAGTTTGTCCAGGCTATGTTTAAAACGTGTAATTTTTACATCCACAGAAAACAAATCACGCACCCAATGGGACAACATACAATCAATGCTAGAAGCTAAAGTAGCCCTGAAATGTCTCTTCGAGTTACTAGTGGACGCTAAGAGAGAATTGACTAATCAGAGCGAGAAAGGATTCCAAGCGAGATATGAGGAGATCAAGGAGGCTCATGATAGGCTAGCTATGGACTTTGAAAATAGTAAGACGGAGTTTGAGAGGCAGTTGTCTATGGTGAAGCTACAGAGTGAGCAGAAGGTAAGAAATAATACTGAGAACGATTTTGATACTATCTTATTTTGTCTAGTTTTTAAAACGATGAAAACTGTTGCTTCCTGTTACTATACACTCAATATTAATATCGAAAAGTGAGTCTGTAATCTGTGGTACATCTATTACTGTTAATTTGTTCCGCCATGCGCTGAAACAGTCCCGCAAATGTACGTGCCCTTGTATATT